>WBNH01008032.1:166857-347166 GCA_013401255.1 Urocolius indicus | reverse complement strand
GTTGTAATTTTCTCATCATCCTACTCCCTTTTTGCTTTTATTCCATTCTATTTCTTGTAGAATAAACTTTCCTACTTTCCTCTCTAAGTCGAGTACTGGAGTCTGTTTTGCCCGGAACCGTAATTGGCAGTGAGCCCTCCCTGCCCTTGTCTTAATCCACAACAACCTTGTTTATCTTTTTACTCCCATTTTGCTGGGGCCTCCAACATCCTAACAAGTGTAGGGGTGAATGGGGGCACCGAGCAAGAGACTGTCGTGGTGCTGCTGTGCTAGCTGGGCCAAACCATGACACTTCTCACTTAAAAGATAATCTAGGGAATTACAGGATTACAATTCTTACTGGAATTGATATGGACCAGAGGAGACGAGGAAATGTGAACAGCTAGGGAAAAATCACAGGAGAAAGCAGAGGCTAAAAGTGAAAAAATGAAAATAGGCCAAGAATAAATTTGCATCTCAAATTCTATTGAATTTATTCTATTAATAAGTAGACAAATAGGCCAAATCTTCTTATCTAAATGGAAAGTTTTATATCAGGTTATACTTCTCCAGCAGAAATTAATATAAACTGCACAAGGATAAAGGCAGCCAAGGCCCCACACAAAAAGAATTCTCAGATCTCTGCCAGTAGCAGCTACTGATTCCCTGTCCTGAGATGGAGTATGGCTGTGAACAGTGCAGACTGTCTTTTTTTGATACTGGAAAATATGCAGCTCTTTAGCCAAATCAGATATGTGCAAGCTAGGAGCCAACATTTTGGAAAGACATTCTCAACTCAGGCTGTGCCTGAGTTAACCAGGTGGGAACAGCCATTGAAGTAATTGCATTGGAAATTAAATTTGTGAAGTACAAGTTAATCCTGATGTTTTGATTTTTTTTTAGGGAACTCTTGGGTACATTTTTCTTAAAATGCCTCTTCATGGCAGCATGCCATTAGACGTTTTTTCTTTTCAAGATAAACATTTCTTGTCTTACAGGTGAGAAATAAAGGATGAAAACCCTGGGTTCAGTAGAGACATTAAAAATAAACAACATCTATACATAAAATGAACCCTATGATGTTTTTTCTTAAGTCTTGTGACTCCTGGGGCCTGAATCATGGCTTGCAAATTGTCAAGTCTGGTATCACTGTGCCTTTGCTTGTCCAGTCCTTTATTTTCAAAGTTTTCTTCCCTGAATAATTATCAAACTGGAACACTGAGCCGCTCCAGCAATGCTAGCTCTGATGGAATTATCCAAATCCCACCTCAAGAAAGAATCATCTGCTGTTATTGCAATAAATTTACAGTTATTTTGCATGCTGGATTTTGATCTTTCCCTCCTTCTTTCCTACTTTCAGAAAGTTGTTGGGTTTTTATGACATTTTGCATAAAGGCAGTCACTGCAGTAGTTCCTCTCACCAGCCATAGGTGTGTGCGATTTTGATGCTCAGGGCATGTCTTGAACTGAGGCATCTGCTGGCATTTAAAATGCTATGGTCTATCCCACCTGGTAGAGATCTGTTGGGACAGAAGGACACAGGTCCTTCTGAAGGCTTTTTGTCTCTCCTGGTAGTCCCATGCAGATTTCAAATACTCCAGTATAGCTTAAATGGCATTGAGCACCTACTTCTACAACTGCATCAAATCCATTCAACTCAACTGAATTCAAGATTAATGCACTAAAATTTAAGTGATGAAACTAGGCAGACATTAAGAGCATAAACTTCTATTAGCAAAAGAGATTTTGTCAATATGGAGTCTATAGAGCAATTCAGCCAAACAGCTAGGAAGGGCTCAATTTGAGGATTTGCCCACAGATGTTGGGTGTCAGTAAGTATTCCTCAGAGGAGTATTTTCCTTCCTCCTTTTATAATCAATGAAAAAAAAAGTAAACTATAGAATTTGTCTAACCTATTTTGCACAACTATTTTTAGATGGTATTGCTTGCAACCTAGAAATGTCTTTTGTTACCATTGTCTATGTCAAGAATCTATAAGACTACGTCAAAGACGTGAATACAGAATAGAAATCCAGGGTGGGGTAAAATGAATCCAGCACTTTTAGACACATTGATTTGTATCTCATTTTCAAGCTATCCTATATGATTCAAAATTATGTTCTAAAGACACAAACCCACATTTTTCTAGGCAGTTAGGCACTCATTCCATTGCTCCAAGGCAGGCTGATATAAACCAGTTTCAAATCAGAAAATGAGCAAATATATTTACAGCAGTATTAATTTAGGACTTATAAACTACTGATTGGCAAGAAAGGAGAATGCAGTACTAGTACCCTCCACAGAATGCTGTGCTAATACCCTCCTAAGACTTGCTGTTTGAGCTGGCTTTCACCCTTGCCTACTGGGAGTGCCATTTCTGTTCAGGCTGAAACAAAGCTTATCCAGGTGTATTGATAAATGAATATATTCAAACACCAGTCTTAGGTTTGATGTGAAAGTAATGAGTGAAGTTCTTCTCAAGGTTATGTTCTTAGAACCTAAGGTGCTCTCTTAATCTTCTAACTCATAATCCCTTAGGGGTAATGTCAATACCAATAACGATGTTATAAGATATGGTTATATGATTTATTTTGTCTTGAAAAATAGAAATGTGAATGAGGTATTATAAGGCCTTCAAAGATTTGGACCTCAGCATTTTTAGATATAATACAGTTTTTCTTCATCTGGCAGCTGTTTGTATTTATTCCAACCAAATCTATAAATCAAGGTCAAATATTTGCATTTTGTGGAGGACAATAAGCAAGCATTACCATAAACAGCACAATTTGATACAGCAACAGAAATATTGAAAGAGATTGTTATTCATGATTCTGCTAAATAATGAAACATTTTGTAAATGGAAACAAAATCGCATATAATACAGTTCTATTTTTGCAAAACAAATAACAATGGAACAAAACCCACAGTACATTACCAGCTGGAGTTTTACCCATTGAATGCAACAGTATATGTATTTGGAGTATTGCAAAATGCATAGTTACAATATAAAAATATTTCTAGAGAGAAGTCTTCTGTGGTGATACTTTAAAGCAGAACAGAATTTTGGCATCAATATAAGGATCTAACTTTGACATGTGTCAGAAAAAATATATGTGTTTCAATGAGCTACTAATGCAAGCTCCAATCACCATGGTCTCAGGAGAAACAATCTAATTAAAAAATTGGCAGTCAATTTCAAATTGTACTCTCTCTTTTCTAATCTCCCTTAATTTCGTATGTAGCAATAAAAACATTTGGAAATAATTAGATGAAAAATAACCATTAATAATTTACCTTGTGACAAAGATCCAATCATTGAAAGAAAATTTCTCAGTGCTTTTAATTAAACCAGTAATGAGTCTTTGTGTTTGAGTTCTATAGTGTCCATAGAAATTTATAAACTTGCTATCTATATGCTCCAATATGTAATGTAGGAAATATTAAGCTGCAGATAAACATCATAAAGGCATCTTCTTTGTGTTAAAATGGTGATTGTAAAATCATTGGTTTTTTTAGTGAGTACTTTTACGCTTAGTATTAACAGTCCAGGTTCAATTAATTAGTAGTAGTTATATTCAGCAAAGATACAGCTATATTATAATTTATGTACAATGTCCTGTGTTTACATAATTTACCCAATATTTTAATAATTATGTAAATAAGTTATAAAACTGTAAGTAATATCAACATACGCTACCAGATTATAAACAGGAAATGTAATCTGAAAATAGCACTGTTTATATTGCCTGTATTTGTGACTCCTCAAATACCTCCACAAAGACACGTAATTAGCATGGTGAGCTACCCACAGGTTGGATTTGAAGGTAATCTGGAAATCTCTGTGTAAGTTTAAGAGTAAATTACATCCTTTTGTAAACCCTTTTACATCCTTTTGCAGACATTTCCTTTTGAGGAGATTACAGTCTTTTTGAGGAAGGTTCAGTATTTCTTCTTAAGATAAAGTGCTGGCATGCTATCGTAGAGGATGTGCTGAGGCCAGCCTTTGTGTGTCCCGCAGTAACCACACAGGCAACACACTATATGTTCCCCGCTGTGATGGAGCACGTTCACTGTCAGTACTAGAATGACAGGAACGGAAGGCAGTTATGCTCATTTCTCATCTCTCTTAGGGACCTAACAGAAATCCTTATGTATTATTATTACATATGCACTCTTTCAGGTAATACTTTTTTATTTAGACTGATCACCATTCATTCCCTTGAATGAGGATTCAGAACCATTAATACAGAGCACTGAACATTAATGAGTTTACAACAACAAAAAAAAAAAAAAACAAACGAAAAAGGCCACTATTTAAATTTGTTAACACAAACAAGATATTCAGAATTTCACATAGCGAGGAGAAGCCAGATACACTATTGGGAGAACTGTGTTGATTGAGAGAACTGGAGTATCAAAAAAGGAATAAAATTCAATAGCACAAAGTACAGGCTTGTGCCCTCAGGGACCAATAACAAGAATTTCTACCTTTAGGTAGAAATTTTTCAGTCACAAATGATGAAAAGTAAAAGAATCTGTATGTCTTACATAGTCACTGAATGGCTGCAAGTCACTAATGTGATACTACTGTGACAAAGGCTAATGAAAAGCTTGTCTGTTTTCAGGAGATGTAGAGAGATACTGCTATTGTCTACAGCCCTCCTGAGACCTCAGTTAAAGCATCGTTGTCATATGAAATTAAGAAAGATTGATTCTAACTGAAAAAATAAAGAACAATGCAATGATGTTATGAATGGAGAACTTGTCCTTACATGAAGCAAGTAAAAGAGATTATCTTCAGATAATAAAGCCGAGATATAATACAATTAGTTGGTCTAAATATATTGGCATCTACGCTCCAGAAAGATACAAGTAAAAAGTAGGCTAAAGGTGAGTAAAGAATAAGTAGATTTAGAAAGACTTTGAGGGCTGAAAATAACAAGACGAGTATATATTCATCAGATTTTGGAACAAGATAAATTAGAGGTAGGACAATGGAGTTTATCTTCTTAACATGATGTTTGATCCGTTTATGAAAAGAGCTATTCTACTACCTCTTGAAGATATTAAGAAATTGCATTTGGTGACCCAGGAACTTCTTTCCAGTCTATGGTAACATAGGAACTTGCTGCTACAAAACAAAGGCCACATAAATGTGGCCTTACTGATAAAGACTAGATTTTTTTGTCTCATTTTTGTTTGTTTAACTCTTGTTGGAAAGTGTTTGGGTCCAAATTCAGTGAAATGGTTAGGATCCCTTTCTATTCTATTCTATTCTATTCTATTCTATTCTATTCTATTCTATTCTATTCTATTCTATTCTATTCTATTCTATTCTATTCTATTCCTACTAGATTCAATAAATAACTTATTTGGGAATAAAGGAATTTAAACAGATTTCAGTAGCTTGAATTTCAAATGGAAACTGGGTCACAGACAAAGCAAGGGAAGGTCAAGATGGGAAAATGGGGAAGATGATCACAGGTAGACCACAGTAGTGTTGTCTATAGTGAAAGTCTTTATCAATTTTAGAAAGTGTTAAGACATAAAAGATTAGTAGTTTGGCATCCACTGTATGAAAAAGCATTATCTTTTTTTCTATTACAATAGTAACCCCAATAACAAGTATTGTACTTGACTATAACATGTGTTTGGCTATCACATAAATTCTAGGAGTGTATTCAGTCTTGACATGAAGACATCAAGAAATGTGAATTCATCGGTTCTACTGGTAGTTTGTTCCAGTGATTAATCATGCTTAGTGTAAAAAATGTGTAGTGTGTTTCTAATTGGAATTTGTCTGTAAGATTAAAGAGCCATTTTATACCTGGTATTTCCTCCCAGACGAGGTTTATGTGTTCTGCAATGAAGCCAATGTTTAAGCTCTGGCTATAAGGCACCTTGGCATCATCCCAGTTCCTTATCAGAGTGAAGCTAAGGCATGTGTCATTCTGCTCCCATCACCCACACTCTGATTTCTTTGTAAAACAAAATCCTGGCTTCTAAACTGCATGGAAACCACAGGTCCCAGAGTCTAACTACAAGAAAAACTGAGTTCCAAGGCATTTTCTGCCATCAGCAGGTAAATTAGATGCAATCACAGTCTTTTTTGTTTATCAGAGAAACAACTTTTAGCCTACAACATTACTTTTCAGTCTTGAAAAAAAAATACATCTATGCTGCGTGCTGTCCAGGATTTCAGTGTTACTTTAAAACTCAGTTTATATTATATTCTAGCACTAGTCTTAACAATGCCATGACACTGGTGAAAACTACATTCCGACTCTTAACACATTCCAAAGACACTTACTGTTTTTTCCCCATAACTACAACAGGAGGTCAGATTCAATCACTTATCTCTTACGACCCTACATCCTTTTCAGTAATTTTTTTTTCCCTAGGATGCTGTTCCTTCTCTCTTAGTGTGATAGGTATTCAATATCCTTATAAATCCTAGCTAATATTGTGGTTCTGAGGGAATCTAGCATGGAACAGTATCCATAACATTTGGCTTTTTTTGTGACCTTGAAATGTGTTACCAGGATGAATTTGGATTTTATTTGGGGGGGGAGGGGGGAAGGGGCTTTATTTTGATATAATTCTAAAAAATCAAGGGGAAGAGGAGAGAAAAAAATACTTATTCATAAAACAAAACCACATTACATTTAATGCACACGACTTTAACATCTTTAAGAAATCTCAGCAGTAATCAAATGATCTTGAGGTCTAAATTACTCTCCATCTCAAAAGATAAACAGAACAGAATGGATTATCACAGTCATTCCCTTTCCTGGCTACATTTTCAGGAGACAAATACTGAAGGGTCAATTGCCTTTTAAGATGCCCCAGTGTGCATTGCATTCTGTAGTACTTGTGATGTTTATATTATCCATTGTATCTGTGAAATGTACAGAAATGTCTCTAATAAAATGTGAAGGCTATGGTTTACTGGCAGTGGGTGAACATCATATACCTAAGATGGGCAAGCACTTGATAGGGTGTTCAATGTGAGCAATTTAAAAGCTGTAGCCATCTCTTTTTATTTTTTTTTCTGCTAAGGAGACACTAAAGCAATTTTTCAGTAGAATGATCTGTCAGTCATTGATAGCAATAGTCTTATTTATATTTTGTCTCTGGTTGATTGATCTAAACCAGAGAGCGATGACTTCCAGTGTGGACTGACTTTCCTGGTAAGAGCAACTAAGTTATGTAGGACTAAATTAGTTCTGACTTTTCAGACTAAAAATTGTTGTTCCCAAGGAAAGTAAAAATTAATGAATGACAAGGATAGAATGAATAAAAGAGTATTGCTTACTACCTCCTACTTCCACCAGCACAGGAAGAACTGCAGGTCATCTGCTAAAGCTATTTAGTGGTAGATTCAAATCAAAGTCAAAAGCATTTTTTCTCAGCAAACGCAATTAGCTATGGAGAGTATGACCAAAGGATGTTGTGAATATTACAAGTTTTACACATTCTCAGACAAAAACTGGGCAAAATAATATTACACTAAAGGTACTAAATATACAGAGAGCATATAAGTCTCAGGAAATAGTGAAGTCTCGGAATATATTCATGCTTAATCTGTCCCTGTAATCTTTCCTGGGCATCTATGTTTGGGTATTCTTTTATACAATGTCCTATGTAAAAACATCTTTGTTATAAATCAAAAGGCTAGTGCATCATGAGATGTTACGAACAGAGCCTGAGAAATTAAAATGTGATACAGTTCAATACAGCACTTAAATGTATGCTTAGTTTGATTTCATGGAAACTTCAGTTTATGCTTAACTGCATTGTAGAATAGGAAAGGAAAGAGCTATCCGCTTAACTCTTCTAAGGAAATAGAATTTGTATTTATACAACACAGCAAACAGACCTCTATACCAAAAGGGTCAGCATGGAGAAAGTACATCTTAAGTGCAGAGAACTGCATATACTGGGGATGCTAAATTACAGCCTTCATCTAACAGAATAAAGGAGAATAGTTGAATGGAATCATCAGTTGTAGTTAATAACACGTATCTGTATAGTCTGGGTCATATCTGTGTTCAGTCTGTGTTATAAAACTCAGTCCTGGTGGACTAAATATATGCATCTTTAAAGATATGCTAAGGATACATACCTTCTAACGATACCCCCCAGGGTGCTTCTGGTTCATTAACTTGCTCTCCATTGAGAAGTAATGTGGCACTAATCTTACCAGGGAAGAAAACCTGCCAATTCATAACGTTGCATCCTTGCCAGCAGGAGCACCTTTCTTGTCCATCCTGAGGCAGCAATTTTTCACAAGACTTTAGGAGAAGTAAGGAAATGGTTTTAATCATATGCAATGAAAGTTAGAGATGTGTATCAGCTGCAGTAGCTTGTTAAGTAACATAGAAGCATGAAAATATCCAGGACTGGAAGAGCCTCAGGGGAGGATGGAGACAGGAGAAAAGGCTCTGGGGAGACCTTGTCGCAGACTTCCAGTCCCTAAAGGGATCTACAAGATAGCTGGAGAGAGACTTTACAAAGGTATGTAGTGATAGGACAAAGGTTAATGGCTTCAAACTGAAAGGGTGTAGGTTTTGATTAACGTAGTGGTTTTGGCCTGGGCCGGGTTTTTCAGTAGCAGGGAGGCTAAAGGAGTGGCTTCTTTAAACAAAAAGAGTTGCCAGAAGCTTCCTCTGTAGCTGACAGGGTTAGGGCCAGTAAGTTTTAAGTTAGACCCTGCACCTGACCCAGGCCTGGCCAATTAGTGGTGGAGGTAACGCTTCTGTGAATAACATATTTGAGCAGAAGTTGTTGTGCAGTTGCAGAACTGCAGCAGCAACCAGGAGAGAGAATGTGAAAACATCTCTGCAGACACCAAGGTCAGTGGAGAAGGAGGGGGNAGCAGTGGGAAGTGTGAGGAGGCCTCCCCCTGAGAAGCAGCAGCGGCAAAGTCCATCTGTAATGAACTGACCACAAGCCCCATTCCTCATCCCCTGCGCCGCTGTGGGGGGGAAGGAAAAGGAGTCCCGGGAAGTGGAGGGGTGGGGGGAGGTGTTTTAAGATGGTTTTATTTCTCGTCTCCCTGCTTTTATTGTCTCTTTAATAAATCAAACCTTTTTCTCCCTAAGTTGAGTCTGTTTTGCCCGTGACGCTAATTACCAAGAGATCTCTCCGTCCTTATCTCAACTCACAAGCAGTTTGTTATATTCCTTTCTCTCTCTCCTGTCCAGCTTAGGAAGGGGAGTAATATGACTGGGTGGATATTGGCCTAAACCACCACAATTAAATATAAGGAAAAATGTCCTTGTGAGAATGAAAAGCACTGGAACACAGTGGTTGTGGCCGCTCCATCTCTGGAAGCATTCAAGGCCAGGTTGCGTGGGAGCTTTGAGCAGTATAGTCTAGAGGAAGGTGTCCCTGCCCATGGCAGAGGGGTTGATATTTTAGGTCCTTTCCAACCCACACTATTGTATGATTCTATGAATATGCGCAGGTTCTTGCTGTAAAGTTTCCTTGCTTTGGCTTTCCATGTGCTCTGTGTCTGGTTTGCAGATTCTTCTGGATGTCCTAATAAAATTCATTATACTTTACATTATCCATTATCAGAGCAGGGGCACTTACTGCCACTTGGATATAATCAGAGTGAGTCAATAAAACACAGAACTTTGGCTCTTGTGACTGGCACTTGGAGGTTATGTGGATCATATAATAGAATCACAGTGAAAAACCTATGTTACTGTTCAGGTGAGGGAGCCCTGGCACAGGCTGCCCAGAGGGGTTGTGGAGCCTCCTTCCTTAGAGGTCTTCAAGACCCACCTGGACACATTCCTTTGCGACCTGTTCTAGGTAGACCTGCTTCTGCAGGGGGGTTGGACTAGATGATCTTTAAAGGTCTTTTCCAACCCTACCATTCTATGATTCTATGAATCCTTTCAACTGGAAAAAGACCCTTAAGATCATGAAGCCCAACCACTAACTTCGTATTGCCAAGCCCATTGCTAAACCATGTTCATCAGCGCCGCTTGTACAAGGCTTTTCAATATCCCCAGGGATACCACCATAGGGTAGCTCCAACAACAATAAAATATTTAGCAAACTGAACTGATCCCTTGTTTTTGTCATTGAGACACTCAGATTATTCTACCTGGCCTGCAGCTAATGCAGCTCCCATTGGCACTGTTTCATGTCTGCCAGTTCTTCAGCATAGCTCAGATAAACAGGTTCTCAAGTAGCCATACATTACCATTTCAACTGAATCTCATTTTCAATTTTCAATTGAATTCTACATTGGTGTTTGCCTGCTTCCTATCACCCTCCCTATTAAGACACTTTGCTATTGTGCCTTAGTTTTTTGTTGTGCCTTCAGTGACCTTTTGACTGATAGCTTAAATGGAAGATTTTAATGTTTTTTTGATGCTTCTAAAACACCCTGCCTTCCTCCTCTCTCTAGGTATGAAAGGCTTCTTTCCAGAGTTCGTTACATTTGTGTCGCTGTTATGGGTCATTATTTTAGAATAATGATTTTATCATTTTATGGCTATGCTTATTCAAACCATCTTCCATCTTTCTTCTTTATTAGTTGGAATCAAATGGCAATAAAAATAGATAATGAGCTGTAGTTACTATAGCTGTTACTTTAAAGAAGCGATATTTCACTTTCTTTATTGTTCTGCTCATTGTTTGATTTCACAAGGACTTCCAAGGTCATTACTGCTTAGGTGGGCTACAACTGCAGGATGTCAGCAGTCTGGATCCTCCTAAGGAGCTGCAGATCTTGATGGTATTGATTTCCTTCTTAAATTTACATTTGCTTGCATCCACTTATATACATTTATTATAAGTCCACATACTTATTCCTTCTAAATAGGTCTGCAGTTTTATGTTATGAGTGTTACTGTATATTCTATCAAAGGTTTCCAACATATGGTATATTTTCTTACATATTAACCATTGTTTAAAGATAAATATTAGATCACACAATTGCGTTTGTGTCCAACAAATGTTGATCAAAGGTTTATGTTATCTTCTCAAGCCATATAATGTGGTACTGAAGTTTTAATTACATCAGAGCTCCAGTATCCTGGTGTTTGCAACATAGAAAAGATGTAGTGTTAAGTGGTCGATCAGAAGTTCAAACATCTGGCTCATAAATGAACCCCTACACTGAAGACCGAAGTTCTCACCAGTAGGTATCTGCCTTCATTGTGGATATCCTAAGGTTACATGAGACATGTGCACAGGGGTGTATGATATGTCATGCTGTTTATAGAAAATCATCTCCTTTTGGAGCATCAGCTAGAAGTGGAAGCAACACCATTGTGGATTGTCAGGTAATAATACTATACGCTCATACTTTATTAGGTGAATCAAGACACTACATGTAGTAATGCAACTCCTTTGTCTAAACAGAGACACCTGAGATGACCTAGAATATCCAGGACATCCATGTGGAGACACTATGGCATTCTGCCAGATAGGAAATTCCAGGAAATCTCACACAGCATGAGATGCTTCTGTTTAGGCAGTGGAGTCAAGCCTTCAGTCTCTGAAGTAGATTCCCACCCTAAATGTCAGTTTTATCACCATTAGTAGTCTGATAATGTTCACAAATGTATCAGCATGCTTTAAGCTAATATTTAGACCTTAGTTAATTAAAAACAGGTTTTAATCAAGAGCTTTCCTCATTTCCTCTTTATGAATGTTAATATGATTTTGTAAATCATTCATTTTTATCAGTGTCATGCCAATGCCGAGGCTATTTAAAAGGCTTCTTGACAAAATAGTTTAGACATATGGAGTAGTGTACCCCATGATAAGATTCACATAGAAATCTATTCCATTATGAATTATTTTCTGCAAGGATTTTAAGCCTGCAGGCTGCACTTACAGATAAACCAGAATCTTGGAACCGAGTAGCATCTAATCTGAAGTACTCTTTTATTCTGTCCTAGTAGCTTTGTTTTAAAGGATTTCTCATTTTGATGGGATCTTATTGAAAAAATACTTATGAATTCTCCAGCTTTCTTTTTTTTTTTCCTTAAAACTCACAACTGCAAAAAAAAAAAAAAATAAGGTTTAACTCAAATAACATTTCCTAATGGAAAACGGCAAAATGTTGTTGATCTGAAAAATAGTTTGAACAAAAGAACAGCTTTGGTAAAGGTCTCATTTATTCAACTTTTTACTCATTTGTCATATTTTCTTCTTGAGAAACACAAAGTGTAATACATTTGCCCCAGAAGGGAATACAATGACAGGTGGTCTCCTTCAAGTTTTGGCTATCTGTACAAAGCTCAAGTTTCACAATATGTTGTACTTATGGTTATTGAACTTCTGACAGCATAACTAGATGATCTAAGTCTGAACAGGTTGTACAACACTTGCTAGATAATATATTATTAAAACTATGTGCCTTCTGAGCAGTCTTAAAAACTGTCAGTGGACTAGATTGAGTATCAGAGGAATTACGCAATACATGCTTTGCACAGTTCTCTGTCTTGCTAAAGCATCCTACTTAGTTGATGCGGCCTTATTGCTTCACAAGTTACTTTACTTAGAACTTCTTTGAATATATGTATATAGCTCTGCATTTTGTAGCAACACCTTCCAGATATCATATCGTGTGACATGTTCTAAATATGCCCTAATAAATTCAAAAGATTAAAAGCATTTTTGTGAACTGGAGTTGAAAAAGATTTGGAGGCAATTAAAGGGTAGTTACTGATGCAAAAGAGAGATGGAAACCAGTAAAAAATCTTAAAGCTGGCTTCATGTTTTTAATTTCCTACACACGTGTTAAAATAGTCTTCAAAAGGCAAGACCTCTGTTTCATACTAGGCAAATATATCCACTCAGTAAACGCTGTCCTTCAGTCACGGAGCTTGATATCTATGTGAAAATCATTCAATATTTGAGAAATCATGCAGAATTGGTTATTATGAATGTAAAATATCTCTAAACCTTGTTCTCTAAATTATTTCACTAAAACGTATCTCAGAGAGAGGGAAAGACAAAAATAATAATCACAATTGCCCACTTCAACTCCCTATATAGCATTAGACATGGGATCTTGGGATCTTAAGATCTTACTATCATTCCTGCATGAAGTAATTTATTTAGATTAGGTTAATGCCCGTATTTTATTTTCAAAGCCTTTGTTTTATGAAAGATTTTCAGTATACAGAGGGCATCATGCCTTCCTCCCTAATGTGAGCAAGTTCTGTTATTTCTAATTGCCTAGCTTCAGATTTAGATGTTGCATCTTCTTAAACATTCATCCATTGTAATGAAGCCTCTATAAACACAAGAAATATACTCTATTTGTAGATATTAGAGATGATGATCAAATACAGCCTAACTCCTTTGAGATTAGCTAATAGAAAAGTTTATCTTTCTTTCAAACAGATGATGTTCCCACATTTGTAATGTTCCATAGTTATACGAGTGGGGGTTTTTTCTGTAGTGGTGTATATTCAAAGCTTATTTAATACTTTTTTTTTCTATAAGAAAGCAGTTCTTCAATTTAAGAATCAAACCTGAGATGCAGGCAAATGAAAATGGAATCTATTGTATGAACCTGCATTGTGATAACTACTGTAGCTATCTAAATGCCTTCTTTTACTGCAAAACGGGAACTAAGCAGGAGCATTCATGCATTCAAAGCTACTTCACCTATGTTCTGAGTTGCTGTAGGGTAAGAGTTTCTGTAACGTCAGTGACTGTGGAGTAGTTGCTCCCCACTTAGTAACCAGTCCATTTACTTGTATGTCATAGGCCAATGCTGCAAGTTTCTAATAAAAACACCAAGTTTAACTGAACCTTTCACAGTGGAAATGCTTGCCTCATCCAGGAGCTATTCCATGGCTAACACATAGTGACAAAAGAAAATTAAGCAAAATTTACTGGGCAGGGCAGTGTCATCCTGCAGCATGCTGCTCTCTGCAGCAAATCTGCATGACGGTACTTTTTCTCTTCTTGCAAACTGCTGATAATGCAGCAGCAACAGGAAAATGTCAATTAGCACTTCCACTGAGAGTAGAAAATTCCATATAAATGGTTCTTCACTGTCTTTGTGAAAGATTATAGATACATATCACTGCTTATATCCAGTTTCAACTAGCATATGCAATCAAAATGATTTTGCAGTAGCAAAGTACAAAGGATTTTTTTCTTTCTTCTGAAAAGAAGCACTGACAGGAAATGATAGGAGGGAATAAGGTAAACTGTGACAAGACAACAAAGTCTTTGTACAGACCTTCCAAACTATGCTGCAGTTGTGATTA
Organism: Urocolius indicus; assembly: GCA_013401255.1. Taxonomy (NCBI): domain Eukaryota; kingdom Metazoa; phylum Chordata; class Aves; order Coliiformes; family Coliidae; genus Urocolius; species Urocolius indicus. The sequence goes on along the minus strand of WBNH01008032.1, from coordinate 332,929 downwards.
AGAGAAACACTTTAAGCTTTACTTAATACCTGCTTAGAGATAAAGGAGCCTTATCAAGAGCTCTGAGTATACCCAGAAGGCTAATACATGCCTAAACACTTTGCTGAATAGATTGCCATTAAAACTTTAACTTACAGAGAAACTTGATAATTCTGTAAAAGGTAGACCATTTGGTCTGCTGTCTGTAAGATATTTCCTCCATTTTAATTCCTGTTTCTTTTATATAGCAGTCCCCAAAAGAGTAATGCTAACTCTTCTCTCCACATAGCTGTACTGTAGCACACAGTACTTTCCTATGTTTAGACAAGATATTGATATAAACATCACAGTTACTGTCCTAGAGATCTTTCACACTCCGCTTCCTCCTTGATTCATCCAAGCATCAGGGCAATACCAAATGAACAATATGGACTAATAAATTTCTAGAGATTGTCATCAGTTTAAAAGTGATGTGCAGAGCAGCTTCAAGAATGTGACAAATAGTAAGCATTACAGAAAAATTGGCAAAGCATGGAGTTAAAATAATTCATTAGCTACAGTACAAGGTAAGAGAGAGCAGTCCATACATTTGAAAGTGTAGACATTAAGTGCTCCAAATTTAACTGAGGCACAACTATGAATACATGTGCAAAATTTGATAAAGCATGGGTTAAAGCATGCATGTAGACCATCAATTCTGGCAGTAAGTCCTTAGGATCAGTTTACTGGGAAAGAAGCATTGCATGTTTTTATTTATGGGACATTTCTCTCAAAGCTAGATGATAGTGACAGCAGAATGATTCTTTTGCTGTACTGTCTTGGAGAGACTAGAAATTATCCTGACAGATACAACTGCCCTTTTTAAAAACCGTTTTTCCTTCCTCGTCATTCAGTTTCTCTCCTCCTTGTAGCTGTTCACCTCCTGTCTTATCAGTCATATACTAGAATCACACCTATCCTTATTTTAAGAAATAAAGCTGTGCCTTAATTGCAAAGTAGTTCTCTCCAGCATTGCCTTTGTCTACTTTTGACTCTTTTCTTCTGCCCTGTGCACCTCAGAAGTAAAATGGAAGCTTCAGGAAAGTCACACATGAATGTAACTCCACTTTTAAAAGACTCGATGTCAGTTTTGGCAGGGAGTTTGAAGGGAACTAGCAAAGCTGCATTAGTTCTTTTGAAATCCCATCCATAGAAGTACCAGCCTCTTATGACCACAGAGAAGTTAGTCTTTCAGCAGACTGTTGGTAGAGAATGTATCCTCATACATCAGAGAGAGAAGATTTTTTGCTGTTACTAAAGGGGCCTATTAACAGCTGCACACACAGCAGTTGCAGTTCATGTAAAATAAGGGCTGAAAAGTCAAGTCACATAAGCAAACCAAATGGAGAAACAGGAGATCTCCTTCAGAGGAGCTAAGACAGGTATGCTAGGATGGAGATATAAGGCCAAATCCTCAGTTAATGTAAATCAGCACTGACAATAAATGCTTTTATGATCTACTCAAAGATCTTCCTTCACCTCTGCAATAAACTTTCCACGTTTTCTCTATAAGATTCTTAAGTTTGGATTTAACTCTCTGTAAATGCTCATGACTATTTCTCTTCTTTCTTTCTCAAAACAGGAGCAAATTATCCTATAAAATCTAAACAATCACTACTTTCTTCCTCAAATATATTTTGATGACTTGATATTTTTACAAAGACCAGAAAACATAGTGCATTGCTCAGGTTACACAGATGACAGCTAGAATTTTTTCCCTTTCCCCATCTTAATCTTACTCTGACATCTCTGAAGAAGACAAAACCCCTAAAACTTATCTTCCGAACCACTAGCTAAGCTGTGTCCTTTCTTCATCATGTTGATCCATTCAGGTATTTAATTTCCATTCTATGCAAAGGCCTGGGAGCAATGTTTACTTCTGTACATCTCAATATTGTCTAGTAGAAAAAGATATATCCTTTGCAGAAATATTTTCAATTGCCAGCATCACTCTGCAACCCAATTAAAAATTGTTTGATCAGAGGTTAGCCAGAAAAATAATCCTGCTCTGCCTTAAGCCCATGCACTCTGATTCCACTTGTCATCCACAGGTTTTACCAGCCATTTCCAGAAATGTTTTTAAAAAAGAAATAAAACAAACCAACCAACCAAACAAAAAGGTTAAAAAAAGCCCTTCCTGTTTATGTTATCCTCACATAACAATTTTTGAGGGAGCCTTTCCTAATCCACTAGGCCCACTAGACTATCAGGATATTGAAATGGGACCAAAGGGAACACAGTCCAAATATCCCAACATAAATAATTATTGAGATTCTGCTGGCATGCACAATTTATAGAATAAGAGCTGGATATTTGGCACTTTTCTACTGACAATAATTTGCTGCATTTGACTAGTCTGCTGTTTGTTTCGCCACAGCCCATGGGATGCCTCTGACTAAAACATTGCTTGTAACCTGGATTTCTATTTTATTAACCTTCTCCTTTATCTAATGACAGTCTGTCATGTACTGGGATGCCAGAACAATGTTTGCCTGATAAGATGTCTCCCGGGAAAACAAGCTGTTATAAGGGATAAAAGCACACAAAAATGGCCAGCTTCAGCAAAAAACATGGCTCTGTGAACCTGCCTTAATTAATATGTGCTCTACCCTTCATGCTTTTGTACTGCCACAAATGTCACTATTTTCAATTTATTAAGGACACCTGCAAAGAGAGAGAGCTTTTCTGGAAACTTGATTGCTTGTGTGGCTTCCAGATTGCTGGCATGAAAAGTAAAGTATTCTTGGGGAAGGAGGAAAAATGATCAAGTTTTATTATAAAACTACAACTCTGCATTAGGTGTTTTCATTCAGACATATTATATGGGAATATTGTAGTACCAGAACCCTGCTACGAACAATCAGTCTTCATGGTGCATATTTAATATGCATGGAGAAATCAATAGATTAAATATAAATTCTCCCTGCATCATAATTTTTTCCTTTGGATTTCATAATTTCATTCCCTCCATGAACACTTTTACAGTTCTTTGTAGCACCAAATAATAATTATTCATGTGACACATCCTTTTTCTGTCTTCTCAGCCACCACTGGGCTTCGTGTTCCTGACAAACAGAATTTCCTCACCAATAAATAAGCTTTCTGAGGATAGCAGTTTGAAAAACTGGTGTGAAATGCAGTGAAAATGTCTTCTACTTCAAGTGAGATATGTACCGTTTCAAAGACTAGGCCAAATTTTGATCCCCAACTCTCACACAAATCTGTGTCTCATTTTCTTTTTCAGTCTGAGTGTTTGAGAGTTTAACATGGACAGTTCACTGTCCTATGAGAATACTCTTAGGAAATCACAGGACAGTTTATGTAGTGAATATATTAGCATCATCATTGTGATAGCAGTATTTCCTACAGATTAAAATATGAAAACATCCTTCTCATTGCCCTGTCGTCCTGTGGATTCCAAGGAATTCACATCAATAAGTCAATGTTTTCATGCTATGTCATAATTCATCTGAACTTCTTTATCTTTTATGACATTTTGATATATACTTTGACTAAGAAACTCGGATTAAAATTAAATTTATTCTCTTCATTTTAGCTACAGTAACAACTTCTGACTCCAAAGTTCTTACAGATATTGACTATTTTTTACCATTCTAACAAACAACCATTTACAGCAGAACAGATCATGTATTACTCTCTCAGTGACAAAAAGCACAGCACTTTTAATGAAAATCCACAGCCATTAGACATGGGCAGATAATTGCAAACCTCATAAAAAACTAAGCACACTGTCACTAATTAGAAACTTCCATAATATTTCACCAGAAGGAGACTGAGTACTAGTGCAATCTGCCAGGATATATCTCAAGAGCTCACATACTGGTTATGTGAACCCTAAATTTTTTCTCCTCTAAATTCTACAACCTTTTTGTTATCTCTTGAGTGAGCTTATTCATTGTTTGGATGAGTTTGTGCTCTTGGGATTTTTTAATGACACAAAATATTACCACAGATAAAGACTGTGAAGTAAGAATGTAACCAAATTTCTTTCATAGCATTTCCTTTCTCCTTTTTCTACCCAATACTCTATTCTGGCTAAGTTCCATATGATAGGCATGTCCCTATTGCAAGTTCTTTAGTTATATATGTCCTCAACAAGCTATGTATGTATAGCCATGATGTCTTCAATTAAGCATAGACAGACATCATCACAACTCCATACCCATCAGAAATCTTCCAGGTAGATGGACCAAGGAATCTTAGCTCTAGCCCAAAAGTACTGCTCCCTTGGAGGCATATTGTTTAGATTTTATAGCTCATTACTTAAGATCAAGAGAAAAACAATATTTAAGTAATATGTTTGCAGCTTGATTTCTCTACATAATGAATTTTCTTCCCCAAGAAGAATAAACCCTTCTTACCACATGTTCTCTTCATTACTATTATACTGTTTATTAAGGTAGCTTGCATGGGAAGCTCAGCTAATTGTAAACAGCTGAATGCTAATGTGACTTAGATAGAATAAAGGCTCAGAGACAGAATGCTGGCATTTTTTAACTTGTACTAAACTCTGTCATCCTTTTTTTAATTCAGAGTTTAAATTAAATGTCAATCAGAATGCCCACATCTGTTACAACAACCTATATTCAATAAAGGTAGCTAAGAAAAGCAGCCAGAAAATAACATTATGCTTCTCTAGGCTTGTCATTGGAATTACTGCCTCTGTAATTATTTAGAAATGTTTGTCATGGTTAAGATACAGAACTTAGTCTCATATCACATGCAATGAAGTCTCAGAGACAAAGTGTCTGCCTACATATGGCCTCATGATACCGGAGCCATTTATATTTTCCTGAAAGGTGGTGGTCTGGGGAGGAAACAATTTCCATTGCCTGAGAAAAAAGATAGGTGAAGGAGCGACATCTAACAACTGGTTCAGGAGACCTAGCATCAGCATGTTTGGGAGTCTACTCATCACTGAGCAGAGCCCAGTAGTAAACTATTTACTTAAGCTATTCTCATTTCATTTTTCAAATCCTGCTAAGTGTGAAATAGTGTTAGGTTTGCAACAAGGGAGGTGTCAGAGTGCTAATATTCGTACTTAGATATACACAAGAATGCAAATACATCTCTAATAGACAGGTTCCATTACACTGTCCCAGACAGTTTGAGCATGAGTTATCTATAAAAAAAATGGTATCTCTCTTCGATGCCTGTGCAAATAGGCTGAAAACCAAAGTGACTGTCACTAGATCTCACACAAGACTTTTCACAGTAGTATGCCTGTAGCTAGAGAAAAGAGAAAATCGCTGTATGGGCAGGAAACTAAGTGTTGTTACTGGACAATTATGACATATTTTTAATGTTTCAACTTTGAATGCAAACATCTTAATATTTGTCACAAACAGAAAAAGATGAAGCTATAAACACAGAGGGTTAAAAGGCTTTTGCTAAGACAAAGTTGGGAACAAAAACATTAAGGGTTTTATTTCTAGCTTCCCTGCCTTCAGGTTTGGTCATCTGTTTGGAAAGTTATTAGATACTGTGTCTCCGGTATTGCTCCTGCTTCTGCCCAATGATTTCTTACTTATTTCTGTTCTACAATTTAAGAGTAAATGACACCTAAAGTCCCTTTCTTCACAGTTGCATAAGCAGGCTCATGACAACTTATAAAACAAAATGAGAAAAAGAGATACTTTTGTTATGACTGCAAGAACATTTACTATATGTTTTTTTCTCTGTAATGATGAAGAGTTTTAGTAATTTACTTAGTTTTGAACCCAGCATTGTGGGAATTCTTCTCCAAATAATGTTGCTGAATATCCTTTTGGCAAGAATGGGCCCTCTATCCTCGAGGACACTTGTTAAGAAAAGTCCCTGTCAGCCAGTCTTATTCTTCAGATCTTAGCTAAGGGAATGAACTACAGAGAAAAAAAAATACAAGTAAGATGACCATATCAACATTACTTGTAGAGAAAATAGAGAGAGAAATCCCCGAAAAGAGCATTGTGTTATTCACCTAGCCATTTCTCTCTACCTTATCAGTGGTTAAGGTCCTGCCTTCAGATTTAACCTTCAGCATCTTGTAGTCATTTGTGCAGTTCATGTGCCACTCAAGATAGTGTCCATTACATGTATGCACGCTGCAATCCCTATGCACTGTGCCTATGCTCCTCACAATCACATTAGGATGAGGGTCCTCTGCCTACATGGAAACTTGTGGGGAACTATTTTCCTTAGCACTTTTTTCACAGGTGTCAACAGCCCTGTAGTCTATTGATTCCAGCAAAACCTGGGAGAACTACTTCCAATTCTCAAAAGTATGGAAAACCAACTGCACAAAAAGGGCTTTACAGGTCTTGGAGCAGCAGAATAAGACTAGAAGAAAATTAGTTCTCACAGTAAAATAACCTATCTCTCCAAGACTAAAGATTTTTTTTTTAAATACATTTAGATAGATCTGGGTCTAAATAACAATAGCACTATAGTTTCACAATGAAAGCACAAGAAAATTATACAAATAACTTGTCCTCACCTATGTAAATGTATAAGAAGTGTTTAAACTCACACAAACAGAATTCTTTGTGCCTAATCTATATCAGATAAGTATTGTCTTATTAAAATGGATATTTGTGAATGCATCTGTATACACATAAAATAAATTAATTTTAAAGAAAACTTCTATAATTAGAAGTACTCAAGGAGAAGTGATTTTTCTGTAACAAACATAGACTGACCCAACGAGACTTGTTTTGGCCATGTTGTTGCTTTGTTATTGTGAGCTACTTGATTTTTACATGTGAAAAACGATTTATCTAACATAGCTTGGTCTTTCTACTTCAAAGGTATTCATCTATATAGATTTTGAAGTATTCCAAGCCCAGAGTAGCTTTAAACAAGTGACATTATTTGCACTCAGATAAATTGAAAGGCAATGCCACTTTTCTTGTAGGTGGTAAATTTGACAGTGACTGTATCTGAAGTCTCAAAGGGTGGTTCAGCAATTGGATGATTATGAAAAATAATAGAACTGGCTTTCAGGGCACTCTCAGTTGTGATTTGAGTTCAGCCAAGTGACTGGGAGTTAGATGACAGTTTAATTTCAGGAGAACAGACAAAACCATGACCAAAACTTACAGCAATGAGATTCTTCTGAAAAAGGTGAAGGACTTTATGGATTTGGAACGTGTACTACCTCTAGATCAAGTAAAAAACACCCTGAGGAGAAGCTTGAGCTGTCATGGGGATAGGAGACTTTGATCTCCATAGCTATATCAATCTTCAATCAGTTCTGAATTAACAAGAACAATTCAGAAGTAAAGTGAAGGCTTTTAGACTCTTATCTCATACAGTCCTCTGTGACCTTCATGAATAAATCTAGGCTGGAAATAATAATAATAATTAAAAAAAAAGTTGTGTAACAAAGGCTACACAAAGAGAAGTGATGCAATAGCATCACTTAGCAAGTGATGCTAAAGTCTAGAGGACAGTACAGATCTCTAGATCCCGATGAAAGGGAATCCAATCAAAAATAGCCAGGAGACACTCACTGGAGGAGATGGGCAGCTGATGACCTCTGCAACTCTTGACAGTAAATGTCATTATTTGCTAACAAAAAAGCCCCGTCCCTGCTAAGTTTCTTTGGAATACTTTTGCTTGCCTGTTCTCAGTCACCACCATACTTTCCTTATATTTACTGTGGTCCATAGTAAGTGAAAGTCAGGACAGCAACAGAATAATTGAAAGCCAGCACAATTACTGCAGCAGAGAAGTGGTGAGGAGGAAAGACCTCAGACCTAATTCTGGATGCTGAAGCTTTTTCCTTATTTTGGTGAGAGGTTGTTGCTGCTGTTCAGAAGCAGTTCAGGTCTCTGGTGTAAGCACAAGCACTTTGTCTGGTTTTCATTCCTGCTGTAGAAGTTCAGTTCGTGAATAGGCTGGAAATTGTTCCTACATTTGTCTGTGACGTAGACAAATAATCACCATGCACAAAACTCCTTTAATCTGAATGTTTCCATTCAAGCTCTTCTACATAAATAATGTAAGCTTGGAAGATTTTTACAGTTTGGTTTGTTAGGTTGTACATGAAAGTGCCCATGCTGCATGTTCTCAGGCTATATTAAAAGCTGTTGCTTACCATAATTTTGTCCCTTCTTGAAGCAAAGTCTAAATCGAGTTCTGTTGCAGCCATCCTAGACAGCTGCAATTGCCTCAGTTTCTTTCCTTTACAGTCCACTTCTCATGCCGCAGTTCCCAGTGTTAAATGCTTTGATACATCCCAGTGGGCATGCAGCTACATGGGAAAACAGAAATACAGAACAGCTCACTCATCTCTGCTATGTTTAGGCTGGTCACAATGTGCTATATAGTTCTCTAGGAGACTTTCCCTGCAGATTTTTGAGAGTGATATGAAGCAATCAGAAACACATATCTTCCCCTCAGAGGCATTGAACCACATAAGAATCCTGAGGGCAGGAGCAGGATGAATCCCCTATGACACTTTTGCTTGTTCTTTGATTTCTGGAGCTCCTCTGAAGAGCAATGACCCCATCGGATTCGGACACAGCTGCAGTGCCCAATCCAGCATAGCTGTGACATAGCGTTGGGTCCTAGTCAAGAAGAACTCTGATCTGCTCTGTGGCACTGCCTTTTTCAAACTGAACTGATGGAAGAAAACCTCTACTTTGTCTTCACTGCAGGATTGTTACCTCCAAAGCAGATGCCTCTGAATCCTCTTAAAATGGAGATGGAGACACTGTGTTTGAACAGTTGTTTGGCATGTTTATCTTGCTCCACGGAGGGTTTTTTTCTGAGACTGTTAGCAGACTCAGCCAGGACATCACTATAACATTGCACCTGATTCATGACAACAAATTCTCCCACACAAACACTATGGCTGCAGAATTTTTAAGGAAAAAAAAAATAAAAGGAAAAAAGAAAAAAGGATTATAAACAATAATAGAGACCTTGGCAGCTGCTACCTAGTGTCAGGACAGAAGAGATCTTTATCAATCCCTGAGCCTGCTGTGATAAAGACTACTGGTCTCTAGATTCACATCATGTACGTCTCTGCACTCAGTCATCATACCTCAAATGTCTGAAAACATAAGGTGTCAATGTAAATCAGTCCTGCACTGAAAATGATCATCTAAGTCATGAAAATTACACTTGAGATAAAAGTCATTTTCCTTGCTACCAAATTGTTTTTAAAAGTTCTGTTAAATGCTTTAGTGATGTTAATAAATGATGCTCAAGGCACTTTGGAGAGAATAACAGTCCATGTTGTTCTACTTATAATGCATACTTGTAATCTCTTCTACAGTAGTACATGAGAAAGCAAAGACAAGTTTCTCATTTGTTTAGGGCTTCAGGTAGCTTTGTAACATTGTTTGATAAAATGCTGAACACTGAAGAATCTAGTTACTGTTATTCTCAGTTACACATTGTGAGCTGGGTTTCCCAATAAATTGAATAAAATCAAAATGTAAAATCAAAGTAAAACTGTTGTTTTCATTCACTTTCAGGTTTTGAGTATTTATAGGTCAGGTTTTTAGCTTTTCTATGTCACCATGAAAGCTAAATTTTTTTTTTCCATCACTGGAGCTGTAACAAAATCATTCAGCATTTAGAAATTCATGTTGCCAATATCATCCTGTATCCCTGTGTAGACTGGCTGAAGAGTCAGAACAATTTGAAAGAATGGAAGTACTGATGTATTAACCTAGTTGCAGATGGCAGACAAATCTGTTTGCACAGATATCGATTTTGATAAGGACATGTTAATTAGGTCAAGCAGAAATAATACATTAAGACAAGAAAGTGAACAGTTGTTTCATTCAGTTTAACATTGTAGATAATACCAATGCAGTATGGTAAAGGCCATACTTGACCTCTGAGAATCAGAACAAGACAACACCTTTCTAAATTACTTTACATGGAAAGAGTTTGCATGGTGCTCCTATGTCACAACCGTCCTGTGTGAATATTCAAAAGGTTGACCATAATAGCTAGTTACCTACTTTGCGTCAGCCACCGCGAATCTGTTCTGATTTACATCAGCAGGTCCTTTTCTTGTCAAGAAAGTTTGTTCTAAGTACCCACATACTGAATAGCTTCAGGTTCCCAGGTAGAGTATCACCTGCCTGGACTTTTTTGATGTGAATGGTTAAAACTCTTCTCTTTTTCTACAGGTACTTTGTATCATTGAACATTGAATTAAAAAAAAAAAAATAGAGCTGTTTGACTGCACTTGTCAGGATCTGAGACAGGTAATAGTGCAGAAAACTCAGATAATATTATCAAGTCTATTTAAAAGATAACTGTTAACTGCAGGATTCCTCACTATATACAAGTCGGAGGTGAAATAGATCAATCCACTGCCAATCACATCAACTCAATCAGGGTGGGTTACCAGAGCAGAGCAGAAACTGGTCTTCCAGATCTATAAGAATTTCAATGCTTTAAGAAAGTTTCTAGCCACAAATCAAGCCAGGACTTTGAACTATGGCTCTTGAGAGTGTTGAAAGAGAATCAGACAGACCATTTCAACCAGTTTTGTTATTTTAAGTGGGGATAACACAAAAAAAGGAAAATTAATTCTGTTCCCAAGAAGGAATTTCACCCTTTAGAAAACACTGAAGACTTAAAAAATTAATGTTTCTTCATTTGGGGCTTGATTTTGATTTCCTTTGTGATTGGGTTTCTGGTTGGGGTTTGTTTTGTTTTTTTCCAGTGGGAAATTTGTCAAAACAGTAACTAGAACAGTTTTGATGTTTGATGAAATATCATTTTTTCAAAAAGAATATATTTTCTCCAAAACTCCTTATCTATTTTTAATCTACTTCTTTTTTAAAATCAAAGCAGGAAGTGAGACAATCTCAGATTTTCATAGAAGCAGTTCTTTTACCCATCTGAATCATATCCAAAGTTGAAACACAGCTGTTACTAAATAATGTACACTGTGACCCAAGGATTGGTGACACAGCTTCCTATTGATGGAACAGAAATGCTGCAGATTTATTTGTAAGTGTTCTCTGTCTTCTTGCTCTCGAAAAGGACTTCCTTTCATTACGTTTTCCAGTACCTGCATGCTTCTATGCTCTGGCCACACAACATGATAATCTCATCTCATTCTGCTGCATTATGTTGGGACACTATTAAATATTTACCTTCTGCAGCATAATGCAGCACTTAAATGCTAAACTTGCCATTTCTACCAGACANGTCTGAAAACATAAGGTGTCAATGTAAATCAGTCCTGCACTGAAAATGATCATCTAAGTCATGAAAATTACACTTGAGATAAAAGTCATTTTCCTTGCTACCAAATTGTTTTTAAAAGTTCTGTTAAATGCTTTAGTGATGTTAATAAATGATGCTCAAGGCCCTTTGGAGAGAATAACAGTCCATGTTGTTCTACTTATAATGCATACTTGTAATCTCTTCTACAGTAGTACATGAGAAAGCAAAGACAAGTTTCTCATTTGTTTAGGGCTTCAGGTAGCTTTGTAACATTGTTTGATAAAATGCTGAACACTGAAGAATCTAGTTACTGTTATTCTCAGTTACACATTGTGAGCTGGGTTTCCCAATAAATTGAATAAAATCAAAATGTAAAATCAAAGTGAAAAAAATCAAAGTAAAACTGTTGTTTTCATTCACTTTCAGGTTTTGAGTATTTATAGGTCAGGTTTTTAGCTTTTCTATGTCACCATGAAAGCTAAATTTTTTTTTTCCATCACTGGAGCTGTAACAAAATCATTCAGCATTTAGAAATTCATGTTGCCAATATCATCCTGTATCCCTGTGTAGACTGGCTGAAGAGTCAGAACAATTTGAAGGAATGGAAGTACTGATGTATTAACCTAGTTGCAGATGGCAGACAAATCTGTTTGCACAGATATCGATTTTGATAAGGACATGTTAATTAGGTCAAGCAGAAATAATACATTAAGATAGGAAAGTGAACAGTTGTTTCATTCAGTTTAACATTGTAGATAATACCAATGCAGTATGGTAAAGGCCATACTTGACCTCTGAGAATCAGAACAAGACAACACCTTTCTAAATTACTTTACATGGAAAGAGTTTGTATGGTGCTCCTATGTCACAACCGTCCTGTGTGAATATTCAAAAGGTTGACCATAATAGCTAGTTACCTACTTTGCGTCAGCCACCGCGAATCTGTTCTGGTTTACATCAGCAGGTCCTTTTCTTGTCAAGAAAGTTTGTTCTAAGTACCCACATACTGAATAGCTTCAGGTTCCCAGGTAGAGTATCACCTGCCTGGACTTTTTTGATGTGAATGGTTAAAACTCTTCTCTTTTTCTACAGGTACTTTGTATCATTGAACATTGAATTAAAAAAAAAAAAATAGAGCTGTTTGACTGCACTTGTCAGGATCTGAGACAGGTAATAGTGCAGAAAACTCAGATAATATTATCAAGTCTATTTAAAAGATAACTGTTAACTGCAGGATTCCTCACTATATACAAGTCGGAGGTGAAATAGATCAATCCACTGCCAATCACATCAACTCAATCAGGGTGGGTTACCAGAGCAGAGCAGAAACTGGTCTTCCAGATCTATAAGAATTTCAATGCTTTAAGAAAGTTTCTAGCCACAAATCAAGCCAGGACTTTGAACTATGGCTCTTGAGAGTGTTGAAAGAGAATCAGACAGACCATTTCAACCAGTTTTGTTATTTTAAGTGGGGATAACACAAAAAAAGGAAAATTAATTCTGTTCCCAAGAAGGAATTTCACCCTTTAGAAAACACTGAAGACTTAAAAAATTAATGTTTCTTCATTTGGGGCTCGATTTTGATTTCCTTTGTGATTGGGTTTCTGGTTGGGGTTTGTTTTGTTTTTTTCCAGTGGGAAATTTGTCAAAACAGTAACTAGAACAGTTTTGATGTTTGATGAAATATCATTTTTTCAAAAAGAATATATTTTCTCCAAAACTCCTTATCTATTTTTAATCTACTTCTTTTTTAAAATCAAAGCAGGAAGTGAGACAATCTCAGATTTTCATAGAAGCAGTTCTTTTACCCATCTGAATCATATCCAAAGTTGAAACACAGCTGTTACTAAATAATGTACACTGTGACCCAAGGATTGGTGACACAGCTTCCTATTGATGGAACAGAAATGCTGCAGATTTATTTGTAAGTGTTCTCTGTCTTCTTGCTCTCGAAAAGGACTTCCTTTCATTACATTTTCCAGTACCTGCATGCTTCTATGCTCTGGCCACACAACATGATAATCTCATCTCATCTCATTCTGCTGCATTATGTTGGGACACTATTAAATATTTACCTTCTGCAGCATAATGCAGCACTTAAATGCTAAACTTGCCATTTCTACCAGACAAACACAAACTATAGCAGGGCTTATAAAGTTATAAGTTCCAGATGGTGATGAATAAGTAATGTTGCACCCTGGGCCTAATTGCTCTAAGTTTCTAGATACCTGCAAACCATCAATTATACATTACAAGTGCTGCTCCTTAATTGTTTCTTGCTGGCATTTCAAAAGAAAATGTAGCACAACAATGGCACTGTACTTTCAGGGAATTTCTCATTGAAATCTATTTCTTTATCATTAGTAGATTTTTAAATCACTATTTTTTGCTCTGAATGAAGTTTACTAAGCCGTCATTGAAAAAGTTCCATGAAGAGTTGAAAATGGGGTCCTCACTGCCTGTTTTATGATAAAAATGGGAAATTACTTGCTGCACAACAGTCATTGTGCCTAATACATAATCCAATAAGAGGCTGGGCACCATGCTTCACTTATTAGTGATTTTAAGAGGCTGATCCAATTAACTTCGAAATTTACCCTAATTCAGTCTCCACTGGCAGCAGAAAAAAATGACTGCTGAGTATTTCATAGCTCACTGTTCCCTTCCAGCTTTCTCACATGTATCCAGCCTAGTTGCAAACTCAGCAGGAGTCAGCTGTCCTTGTCTTTCACAAATCAGTAGAGCTGTCTTTCCTGGTGAGCTCAGTTGCATTTCTGCATCTCTTGACTTGCCCTCTCCCCTTGCAAATGGATCACTGCAAAGAGCTGGTGGTACTTGTAGAAGACCTACAGTGAGGAGTGTGCAGAGTCTGCAGGTCAGACTGACCTCTGACATCCTACCTATTGCACCACACCTTGTTCTATCTACAATTGGCTTCCCTTTGTATTGGTCCAGAACATTAACACCTTGAAAGGTCATATATAGAATCATAAAGTCACAGAATCATAGAACAGTGGGGGTTAGAAAGAACTTCTAGAGATCACACAGTCCAACCTTCTGCTAAAGCAGGTCACACAGGTCAATCAGGTCACACAGGAAAACATCCAGGTGGATTTGGACACCTCCAGAGGAGACCCCACACTTTCCCTGGGCAGCCTGTGCCAGGACTGCCTCACCTCAACACCCAAGATATTTTCTCTTGTGTTTAAGGGGAATTTTTTTATGTTTTAGCTCAAGTTCATTGCCACAAGTCCTGTCCCTACAGCCAGGCACCCAGAGCTATGCCTATTACCCTTTTCAAGGCTACATAAATTTTACGAAGTTGAACAGTGCCAAGGACGTTGCTTGGAGTCCAACAATTTCTGCCTGTATGCTAATAAATTGTAAGGCTGGTCCTGGCCCGATATTGCCTTCCCTCAAAGAGCACTGTTCTGAAAAAACCCTGAGCTGGGACTTCGTGCAACCTTTGTATTGAGGAAAAAAAAACCCACTATTTAAAAAAACACTCTGCCAGAATAAAATACTGTAGTGATTAAAATAATTCAACTGAAAGAAAAGCAAGTCATTCCCATTAGAATGTTCACTTATTTTAAAGCTGAATTCCAATGTTAGGACTAGTATCCTTCTTGCAGATGATTTGATAGTGCTCCAAAACAACATAGGAGCAGCATAAAAACGTTTCCAGGTATTTGTGCACTTATGACAAATTTCAGCTCCTTCAGAGTTTTCCCAGTTCATCTTGGCAGGAAGAACTGTACGTTCTTTAGGAAGAAACCTTAATTATTACTCAGTATTCCCTTAAAATTACCTAGCATCTGTCCTGTATATATAGGCAGATGCCAAGTATTCTATGTTGCTGAGTTTTCTATTGTGATTTTGCGTTTTATAGTGAGTGAACGCCTCTCCTCTTTCCTCTTTCCTGTTTCCTCTCCTCCACTCATACAACAGTGAGCAGCCAGTACTTTGCTGATGACTGTATATTTGTGCGAGCTACAAAAGTTTCTTTCCAGAAGTCCAGCATATAGGGCAGATAAATCCAGGCACCGTGATCCACTTGATGTAAATTTAGACAAGTACATATACAGCCAGCTCTAGACTTTTCATCTCACCAAAAGTGTCCCAATCAGAAAATCTTAAGGCATGATTCCTACAACCTATTCTATCTACTTCAGGACGTCAATTTCATGAAAACACATTTCAGAAAACACATTGGGCTTCCTTCATCTCTGCTGGAACATGTAAATCAGCCAATGACTTTGTCCTCTGTCCAATCATTGTGAATCCAGCTGCATATCAGCTGCATATATATTTTATCGAAGTTTATCTTCACAACGTGGTCATTGAAGTGCTGCAGAGCCTAGGTATCTTGTTTATCAAACAAAAATATCAAAAGGAAGCCCAAAAATACAAGGAAAAAACCCTCAAATGTTTGATTTGGAAAAGATGGCCCATATATATGCAAATGGTCCATATATATGCAAATATCTACATTTTTTGTAGTATAAAAGATACTATAGAAAAGAATTGTTGTGGCTGAAGATAAATTTTCTCTGCTATTTTAAGTCAAGAGAGAAATCAAGAGACCCCAACTGTGCTCAGATGCACTGGTTTCTATAATCATAGATTTTAGAGTTGGAAGAAGTATGTTAGATTTATCTAATCCATCTCCCTGTCATGCATTGTTCTTTACTGTACATCCTCCATTGCCTTTAGCTTTAAGACCTGTACAGCTAAAAATAGCAAGTTAGAGACAAGAAGTGAATAGTTAACTTAGACTTATTCTGTCCTTGTACTAAAATACAGTACTAGTGCATTTTTTCTTCTGTAATATGGTCACCTCTGTGCGTTCTTGTCATCTCCTTTGTTAGTGTCTTGGTTTTCACTGGGATAAAGTTAATTTTCTCCCTAGTAGCTAGCATAGTGCTGTGTTTTGAATCTAGAGTGAGAGTAACATTGATAACATTGATGTTTCAGCTCTTGCCAAGCAGTGTTTACACTGAGTCAAGGACTTTTCAGCTTCTGATGCTGCCTTCACAGTGAGGAGGCTGGGGGGATACACATGAAGCTGGGAGGAAGAAGAGCCAGGACAGCTGACTTAAACTGGCCAAAGGGATTATTCCATACAATATGACATCATACTCAGCATATAAACTAGGGAGAAAGCTGGGGAGGGGGATGCTGCTGAGGAACAGATTAAGCATCAGTTGTTTGGTGGTGAACAATTGTTTTTTGTTTGCATCACTTTTTTTCTNCTTAGACTTATTCTGTCCTTGTACTAAAATACAGTACTAGTGCATTTTTTCTTCTGTAATATGGTCACCTCTGTGCGTTCTTGTCATCTCCTTTGTTAGTGTCTTGGTTTTCACTGGGATAAAGTTAATTTTCTCCCTAGTAGCTAGCATAGTGCTGTGTTTTGAATCTAGAGTGAGAGTAACATTGATAACATTGATGTTTCAGCTCTTGCCAAGCAGTGTTTACACTGAGTCAAGGACTTTTCAGCTTCTGATGCTGCCTTCACAGTGAGGAGGCTGGGGGGATACACATGAAGCTGGGAGGAAGAAGAGCCAGGACAGCTGACTTAAACTGGCCAAAGGGATTATTCCATACAATATGACATCATACTCAGCATATAAACTAGGGAGAAAGCTGGGGAGGGGGATGCTGCTGAGGAACAGATTAAGCATCAGTTGTTTGGTGGTGAACAATTGTTTTTTGTTTGCATCACTTTTTTTCTTGCATTTTATTCCTTTCTCTTTTTGATATTTTCCTTTCCATTAAAGTTTTCATTATGGTTATAATTATTTTAGTATTTTATTTCAATAATTAAACTGCTCTTGTCCCTCAAATTTTCCCCTTACCCTTCTGATTCTCCCCGTCATCCCTCCAGGGGGCAGTGTGTGAGTGATTGCGTGGTGCTGAGTTTCCAGCTGGGGCTAAACTATGACAGCGTATTGTATTTACTTTACAGCAGTGAGAATACAAGAAATCTGAGCTGATTTTGTTTAAGACGTAAGTAGGATATCCCAGGTTCTTCCATTAATTTTAGAGAATATATATTTGTCTGATTATATGTTGCTAAGTTACTGGGGGTGTGAAACAGCAGTGCCAAAGGAGAATTACTTGGGAAAATAAACCAGGCTCAGAAAAAGTTTGCTTGCCAGCAAGACAAAGTTGTAAAAAATTATTCATATTCTGCACACAACACACAGCTGTTAGGGGCTTGGGATCTGTGAGGTGGGAGAATTTAGGAACATAGCTTGAAATGATAAAAGGGATCTGCAGAAAGACTTAGGAAACTGAGCGGTGTAATAATGGGCATAGAAGTTTCTGAAACACTGGAGAATTGCACATTAAATAACGTACAGTTTGTCAGGTAAAATACCTTGGGCTTGATACTGATCTTACTTGCTCAGATGTTACAATGCTACTTTTTCACTGACTCAGAGAAAGATGACCCTGATTTATACCATCACAGCTCAGAGCAAAGTTTGTCCCTTGCACTGGAACAGAAGCAGGTTATTAATGAATTCTGTTACAAGTTTAACTGTGTGGCCTCCAAATATACTACATTTCCTATGGTTTAGGTGGCTGTGAGAGACAGGGGGATTATGAAAAAAAAAAAACCTCAAAAATCAAAGTTACTTGATTCTGACTTCTAACTGGCTCCTGGGTCTTTCTATTATCTGGAATTCTTTCAACATCAAGGATGCTTCCACTTCTGACTACTGCTGACATGATCTCATTTTCTTCAAGAATATATTTTTTATATCACATATTCACATTTTCCAGGTGCTTGATTTTCAGCTCAGGCATTCTGAGAGTTGTTGTTTCCAAGTTTGTTGTCAAATCCTCTTTTCATTTCCCACCAAGGAATCTCTGATACTTCTTTCAAGAAAGTCTCAGTAGATTGTAATATAGAATGACAGGATCACAGCAATTGCTGTGACTACTGCTCTCACCTTAAGGATTGCAACCTATCTATGCAGTCACAAGGCAAAAAAGATAACATGACATAACAGATGTGAGGAATGAGGGGACTCACAAAAATCCCTTAGCTTTAACCATGATTATCTTCTCCATCTCATTTGACTGGGAGCATACCTCATTAATCCGTTTCTTTACTGTATGACAACAATCTTTCAGAGGACAATCTGGTCTGTAACACCTTGCTCTCTGCTTTCTCAGACTCAGCACTAATGTCACCTAAAAGTCCTTGGGACACTAAAATTATAAATGGGGCATATTTTTCCCACCTCTCTGAGAAACTGGATCAGAATACTTGCAAGGATGCATGCACACTGATCTGTATTAGCTCAAAATACTGTCTGTGGAGATGGAAAGAGTCTACTGTGAGATTGCTTCTTGGCTGGCAACTGTGCTATTGTCTTGGCCACTTTCTCTTGTTGGTGAACAATGTTCCTAAAAGTAATAACATATTTATGGAGTTCTTCAGGGCACTGTTTGACAAAATGTTTTCTTCACATAAATAGGTCAACAATACAGAATCCCAACTCTCATACTGGGACCAAATCAAAGAATGACCATACAGGAAGATAACCCCTGATGAGCTCTGAAGTAGCTATTCCCATCAAGAAAAGGGAATTCAGAATCATTAGTGCCAGTTCAATGCAAATATTACATCAGTGCTTTATAGGGCAAGCAAGATGTTAGGAACTGCCTTGAAAGGAACAGAAAAAAAAATAGCAAGCATTATTACACAACTCTAAAATACAGTGGTGTATCCATAGATTGTATAATGGTATATGCTGTCCTGATTCCTCTGTCTCTAAAAGAATAGAGTGCTTAGAGACAAGTAACAGAGAAAGTAACAGATTCCATAGAAATAAATTAAAAATACATGAGCTTCTCTTCCTGGAACATAAAGGAATGAGAGGAATATAACTAATTGTGCAGCATCCGAGAGATAAGCATCAGTAAAGTTCTAACCTGCTGAAATTTGTAAGCTGAAGTATGTGTTTCAATATTCTTTCATCTCCTTTTTCATTAGCAGTAAGTAGTAGAAAAGACATTCTTCTATTATCTGTAGGAATTAAGAATCTGTCCTTGAATGTTGCAGAGAACTTTGCACCAGCAGTGTAGAAAAAATGTCCAGTTCTGCACCAAAGATCTGGTTTGTTCCACCTGCTCTATCTGCACATAGCAATGCAATTACTGTGGCATCTGGACCAACAGAGCAATAAATGATTCACTGCTATGCACAGTTGTTATCCAGTCGAAAGAGAAAGAGATAGTTGAGGTACAAGAGTTAAGCATTTATAGAGTATGGACAGATACATCTTTGGCTGACAGGCATTTTTCTTTCATGTATTTTTAATTTGTCCCATTTCATTTTGCAGCAGCTTTTCAGAATGAGAGGCCTTGCAAGTCATGACTCTCACTCCATTGACCCAAGAGGGATCATAGGCACCTACATTAGAAGATTGTTATATTGAGCTCTTCAGATTTACGTGCAAGCAAGGAATCCAAGTGAGATGGATTGGATATTAGGATTTCCATTTTCCTTTGAGGAAATAATAATATCTTTCTCCACCGATAGCTACTGTCTTTGCTTAGATTTTGATCATAAACATTCGTGGAAGGAAAAGAATTCTTGTTGAGCAACATGGAGTCTTTACATGCTATTTAAATAAGGCAGGCAATTACGACATATTCTACCTAATATTTGTCCTGAATTACTTTGACTTTCTGAATGGAACAATAGCAACAAAATAAATGACCAGAAATTGAGTTAATTTTAGCCAGAACAGCCAACACAACTCCTTAAAAGTAAGCTGAGAAGAGATGAACAAATTCCAGCAGATAGCACCATTCAAAAAATGCCAGCTTTTCCAGTTCAGATCCTCCTTAACTCAAACATTTCCATCCCAGTGTGTGCTTTCCTACTCTAATACAGCTGCTCTTTCTCTGCTAATAAAATTTAAAAGGCTAACATGTTATGTTTGAAATTTCAGTCTACTGACATACAGCAAAGTATGACCTGAGTAGGAAAGCAAAAGAGCCTGCTGTTTAGAGTGTCAATGCAGCCTGATTTTTAAAGGTACCTTTTTACTCTCTGAACTTCCATGTTCTTAAACACCTTTAACTACCTGGCCCTGAGGCTCTTTAAATGCAAATGATAGGCAGATTAATTCAGAGCTCACTTGAAATATTTAAAGAGAGGAAGAGAGGTCCGGCCTGCTGGAACACTGAACCTAAGGTACAGATGTTCAAGAAATACAGCAAAGGACAGGTCTGAACGCAAGAGAACATAGTGTACAAGTTAAACAGTTTCTTTTTGGGCTTGTAGCAGACTCGCTATTAGCTTTTGCTCCTTTCCAATTTGGCATCTGTCCCTTCTTAAAATTTCCCTCTACTAACAGTGAAACAAATTTAAACCCACTTCAGAAGTGCATTTAATTCAGAGCTTGTGTTTTGCCTCCAACTTTTTTTGATAGCTGCCCACTTGTCAGGCAAAATAGTACTACCCCACTCAGCAGAATGAGAATGATATGAGCCTAAATGCATTGCTATCCACCTTCTAGAAACCATTCAGAGTTTTCTTCCATTAATAAGTTACTCATTTCAGCTGAAGAAGATAACCACAGGGGAGCAACTGGTCCAGCTCATTTTCATGCTGATATATTTGTTGCTTTGGAAACTGCAGAGTAACAGCATCACCACTGCAGCACACAGCTTAGAAGTCACTAAAAGGCACTCTTGAAAACAGATAAAAAGGTTTTCTGTCCCCAAATTGTCTACTCAAAGAGTCTGGACAGACTGCAGAGCTATAGGATGACACAGTACTCTGTAGTCTGAGGCAGATGAATGTGGGTCTGCAGACAAGCAGTATTGCTTCTGCTGATTGACTGAGTGTAAAATTCAATGAAATCTAAAGACCTGGTTTCATCCAGGAAATTTGGACTTGGTGACCAGCTAAATAAAACACATAGCTTTTCAGCAAAGCGATTCTGGGGTCAAAAAGCACTACATGCACTTTAAAAACCAGGGAAAGAAAACACAGCACCATAATTCCCAATTTCATATGTGTTCATGAACCCAAATGATGTCTTCAGGATCAGTAGTTATAAACTCATCTGCTGCACTCTGGGTCACTTGATGATAACCCTCCAATGATGAGAAACCTACTGTCATTGCCTTGAATTATTAAACAAGGGTCCATAGTTACATTGGTCTTGTTTTAAGAGTCCTCAGATTGCAAAGTGTTGGAAATCATTGTCATGGGTGATAGATATTTTTTCCATGAGAAATGGACTGAAATAAGTACCAACTGAGTAGCCACTGGTTTTCTGTTTAACATCTCTTCTCAGAAGGCAATTAATATTGCAGTTGACAGAAAGTCAGGTTTCAGTAGGCAAGACCATCAACCAGACCCTTTGTGCTGTGACATTGAAAAAGTTTGCGGCTTACAGAAGATCTCCAATGTAAGGATGATATACTAGATATGTCAGGGAAACATTAGTGACAAGTGTTTCTGAAGCCTAAGAATAAAGAGGTAGACAAAGCCATGCTGAAATGGATATGGCAAAATCAGTCAGTTGCTAACTTTAAAATTAAATTTATAAATCAAAGAACTGAATTATTTTTTCAAAGTTGCTGCATGAAGTAGAATAAAACATGAAATTACATTAGAAACATATCTTTTTAATTAACTGCCTTCCTTTCTTCCTTCCTTCCTCCCTTCCTCCCTCCCTTCCTTCCTTCCTAGAATCACAGAATCTTAAGGGTTGGAAGAGACCTCGAAAGACTAGAAGTCCAACCCCCATGCCAGAGCAGGGCCACCTAGAGAAGGTCACACAGGAATGTGTCCAGGTGGGTTTTGAATGTCTCCAGAGAAGGATACTCAACAACCCATCTGGGCAGCCTGTTCCAGTGCTCTGTCACCCTCACAGTGAAGAAATTCTTCTTTGTATTTCTCTGAAACCTCTGATGTTCCATCTTGTACCCATTGCCCCTTGACCTGTCATTGAACATCACTGAGAACAGCCTGGCTCCATCCTCCTGACACTCACCTTTTACGTATTTGCAAACATTAATGAGATCAACCCTCAGTCTTCTCCAAGCTAAAAAGCCTCAACTCCCTCAGCCTTTCATCAGTGAAGATGCTCCACTCCCTTCATCATCTTTGTGGCCCTGTGCTGTTCTCTCTCTCCTCCTCCTTTACTTCCTCTGCTCCCTTTCTTCTCTCTCTTTCCTTCTTTCCCTTTCTTTTGCGTGTTCTTCCTTTCTCTTTCCTTCTCTTCCCTCCTATATGCAGCTCCATAATGTAAATACACATCTTCAGGTAAAGATATTGTATTCTCTTGATATACAACAAAGAAATGCCAGGGCAAACTATTTTCAGAAAGGACAGTTTCCACTGTAAGAAAGAAATTAATTTAACATGCTTTCAGACAACTAATAAAGGTAAGTGATATTTCAATAAACTCATTTTCCTAGCTATTCCTCTCTATCATAGACATAGAGAAAATAAAACCAGCATATTCATTAAATATAATCACTGAAATATATAATCACTGGATATTTAGCAATCATTGTGCAAGCTATATTTAATTAACTTTAAGCGTTTGAAATCATTGGAGAAAGGATTTCAATCACATATAATCCATTTAGTGCTATTATACTCGACATACAGATCGCTCGGTGAATTTAGTATTTTTTAGTGGAAACCATAAAGTTAAAATTCCTGTACCGTTTTTATTAACAGCACTAGACAAAAAAAACCCAAACAAACAAACCTCCAAACCTTAAAATTCCACCTGACTGGCTTTTTTATGTTTATCACTCATGGCATACAAGCCGACATTTCAATGAGCTCATTAATTTGGGATATTTCAGTTGTTGCAAAGTTTTTCCATGGCCTGGAAAAGATCTGTATTAGTGAAAAAAGGTAGTTGTGCTCTTTAATGTCTAGGAAAGTTTATACTCAAGGAATTTTATCCATTTGCACTCATGAAGCAAACAATGTGTACCCAGGTTGTTCACAATGGTATCCCAGAAAAAGGCTTCTGCTCTCAAGAATGAGTGAGCCAGGGTGCTTTATAGGCTAGGCACCGCTCACTGCAGTCACTGGAGAGCAAGTGTGATGTCTCACCTAATTCACAATACCACATTATTTGATTATAGCCTATCTTTCTTCCTTTTTCTGTATTTCCATCTTTTTCTGTATTTACCTAGGCTCCAGCAAATCAAGACCAGATGTCAGTAGCAGCACTTTGCAAAATCCCACCAGAGGTGAGGTGTTGATACCATGCAGACCTCAGTTCCTGTGAAGCAATATCATCTGACTTCTGCCACTGCCGTCATTTACATGGTCCACTCCTTGAAAATAGGAAGTATCTGAACTCAAGATAGCCTCACAAGCATGAAGTAAGTTATCACAGATTCATCCTTTTACAGGGGAAAAGGGTGAAGAGTAATGTGGCTTGTTTCACTAGAATCTGTTCTATTTCAATCCCATATAAACAATTATTAGAAATGCAGATTTATTTCTTCCAAATGTAATTGTGCCCTGAAAACCACTTAAGCACTGTTGACCATGACTAATGTTAGCTGGCAAGGCTCACAGGGGCAGCAGCTTTTGGAGGCAGTTAGATCTGCTTGTGGTATTTGCCTTGGGAAAAAAAAAATAGAGAGGCTGAAAAATTATTCATGAAATGTACCTTACTAGCCTAAAAAACACTAATTTACTACTACTACTCAGAGTAGAAACACACACTGAGAAAAAGCCTCTTACATGGCAGTCCTTCATTTGTAAGAAGGTTATGGGTACACTATAATTGTAATGAAATGCTGTGCAAGCTCTTTAACCAAGGACTTCCAGGTCACCATTATACAATAATTACAATGAATTCAATTTCCCTGTATTTTACTTTATCACCTTGCAAACTGGTATTGCATCAGTGAAAAAATCTGTGTTGTCACAAGCCCACAGCAGAAGGGTTTGCAAAGCAAGATGCATATGTAAAACCTTACAGATTTTTAGAATCGTTAAGATGATCAGAGGACTGGAGCAACTCTCCTATGAAAACAGTCTGAGTTGAGGTTGTTAAGACTGAAGAAGAAAAGATTCCAGAGACACCTTAAGCAGCCTTCCAGTCCATAAAAGGTCTTAGAGGAAAGCTGGAGAGAGACTTTTTCCAAGGGCATGTAGTGATAGGACAAGGGTTGATGGCTTTAAACTGAAAGGAGAATGATTCACATTAGAAATAAAGAAAAAATTCCTAGCTGTGAAGTTGGTAAGACATGGGAACATGTTACACAGAGACTCTGTGAGTGCACCATCCCTGGAAATAGTCAAGGTCAGGTTGGATGGGACTTTGAGCAACTGGTCTAGTAGAAGGTGTCCCTGTCCATGTCAAGGGGATTGGAATGAGATGACTTTTAACACCCCTTACCACCAAAACCATTCTAACAGTTCTATGATATTACAAGCAGGAAAACAAGATTAAAAAAAAAAGTAAACTACAGTCTCATCATTACAGTTATTACACTACTATCCCATCTCAGCACAAGTCAAAACTCAACTAATTAAATGTAGGCATTTGTTTCAGATAAGCTGAATCACACTTTAGATTCCATTGTCTGACAGAGCAAATTTTAGGAAAATAGCTTTTAATGCTTATATTTATCTACATAACTTTAAAAATTAGAAATATATGATACTAACATCCTTTATATATAAATATTATTAAATTAGCATTAAATTAATGACATTAAAGTATCATTATTTTCAGCTGTTAAAACTGCACATAAGACAACAGTGTTGTTAAAAATAATGATTTTATTAACTATTCTATAGCAATTTACTGCTATAGGGTTTGGTACATTCTAGTATGACATCACTGAAAATAACAGGACCAGATTTCAAAACCATTCTGCTGTCATTTTTGTTTGACAAATTGAAACTCATAAAAACATGAATATGCTGGCATGTTTATAGTACTTAAAAGCCAGTGAAAATTTGGCTTTTTCAGTCCTCAGCTAGTCTCAGACTAGCAGTTGCATTCAGTCACTCAACAGTATCCAAACTACCTATGTCCTGGATCTTAGTGTCCCTGCAAACAAAGAATGATGTCCACTTTAGAGACAGAGAAGTAAAAAATATAGTGACTTTTCCAAGGTTTGAGGGAAGGTCACATAAGAATGAGCTCCTGTAAACTATTTATTCTGTAAAATAAAGTTCTAGCATTATTTAATTCTCTAATTACTTTGCCCACCATTTTTCTTTCTCAGTCTCACTGTTGTGTTAGTTACTGTCCAATATTTTAATCTTTCTCGGACTTTAGATTCTTTTTTAACATTTGTACAAGGACTTATGCAAGGGAGTGCTGAAAGTTAACTGTGTTCTTTTGTCAGGAAGATAATAAATAGCATTAAGAAGAATGCTGATTAGAAATCAGTTTTATTGGCTCCCAAACTTGCCAACTCACAAGTTCACTTCTTTCTGGGGAAGTGCTTTAATGACTTGAACAAAATGCAAAAGAAAAACAATATTGGTGGCCCTAATAGAGGTTGTTAATCACTCCAACTTTCCAAACTTATTCAGGGAACTTGGGAAGCAGTAAGGTTCCTGTTTATCAGCCTTCCATTACAGCAGATATTTAGGAATGAAATGACCAATTATGTCCTCAAAACAGGCATTCCTAAGCTTTTGAAGAAATATTTTTGAAAACTTTAACCACAAATATTTGAGATTAAGTGGGAAAATGTTTAAAAATTTAGCGACAGAGAAAGATGGTTGATAAAAGGAGGCAGGCAAAAATTCTATCTGGAGATGAAATGAAATTTCTCTCTCTTGGAGATGAAATGAGATGTAGTAGAACTGTATTCTACCTTTCATCAAAACACGTACATGCATGAGAAGATATTTAAGGCTCCCTAGACCTCTTTTACTTTATTTTTTCCATCCTGTCTAGTGCTTCTCACTGCAAAAATCCATTTAGGGTGGGATTCCCTGAATATCTACATACATAAATATGTTTCTGGCTTTTTGATCTAGAATTTCTTTGCTTATATTTGAAAATGTTGCCAGAAATAAAGAAATTGTATTACTTAAAAACAGGGCTATACAAAGATTTAGTACAGGCAGCTATGGACTTTATGAAGGTCATAAAGTAGATTAAAATTAGAGAATAAAAGTTTCCAAACTGTAATTGAGCATAAAACCTGAATGAACTTTTAGTTATGGAGCTCTTGCACCTAGTAATGATCCCAAGTGCTGTTTTATATATCCACTGTCAAAATTTCTTTTTATCGAAATTTATGAAATGTGTGAGTGTTTTGCACTAGCACCTGTAATCTTGTCAAGGTAATCGCGACAAAAAATTACCCATGAAAATGTTTAAATAGTCCTGATATCAATTGCCTGGAATTTTGTCATGAGAACTGTAACATTCACAATTACACATATCAAGTGAAAAAATACGGAGTTTGGATAGCACACATTCCATTACGATTCCTTTAATTCAGAGAGTTTTATGAATTTTAGAAGAGTTATCATATAAAATTAGATGCCAATACCAAAAAAAAGTATTCAGAATATTCAAGGAAAGTGGTAAATGTCAGTGAATATTCAGCTTTGCAGTGTCTTCCACTGCTCAAGTATACATCTATGAAGTCCTTATTGTCAAACAACACACTAATGATTCTTTCTTTTAGCTAAAACACCAAAATATATAACTGTAAATATTTATCTGTCATAACACAGACAGATCTCTATAAAGAACAAGAACCATTGTGCGTTATTTACATGTTAGCTTTAAACATATGAGAGGTTTTCCTCTAAACCTAAAGTAGTGACAATAGTCATTCATACTATGAAGTAAAAAGCAAATTTAAGTGGAGTTTTTATTTGCTGAGCCTCCCAATTTATGAATGAATAGTAAAATCCCAAGCCTCCTGAATTATGAAAGTTTAAATAGAAATGTAACACTCATATAATAGATGGGATTCCTTTATGTTTCATATTGTAGATGCTTCCTTTTGAGCTAGTTCCTCAGTCATCTTTCTTTGAAGTTGATGGAGAGAAATAAGAACTCGATTCACCTCCGCCCGTTGTAGAGATTAAATATGACTCAGATTAATTAAACAAGCAAAAAGCAATTCCAGTTCAGTTAAAGTCAACAAAACTGCAGTCTGTTGGAAGTCTGTAAGCTACTGGAGCTCCATCCTCTTTATGTGAAACTACAGTGATTCACAACAGAAGATGTGACTCAGGGATTTCTAAAAGCCAATTAATTCCACAAATTTTGAGGTCATCATGA
Source organism: Urocolius indicus (assembly GCA_013401255.1). Classification (NCBI taxonomy): domain Eukaryota; kingdom Metazoa; phylum Chordata; class Aves; order Coliiformes; family Coliidae; genus Urocolius; species Urocolius indicus. Next base: position 305,426 of record WBNH01008032.1, on the reverse strand, counting down.
TTTAGGATGGGCAAAGATTTTTATTTACTACAGTAGTTTAGTTTATGGTACCAACACTCATCACCTCCACACTTAGAACAGAAAGTGTTTAAAAGCTCGACAGTAAACTGTACCTTGCCTCTTTATAACAGATTGGTGGTGTTAGCAAGGTGTCAGGCACCAAGGTAACACTGAACAAAGCTGCACTTATGGCTCCCATAAGGAATTTATAATTAATGTACAGTAACAGTATGTTCCATAAGAGATCCCATTCAATGCATTAAGGCATTTTAATGAGCAAATTGCATGAACTTTCCAATTTGCTGCCAGATTAAACTTTACTTTGATGCCTATGACTTGTCTCTGAATAGACCATTTTCTCACTCAGATTCTTATGCAAATTTGCACCAGGTAACAAATTTGCATGTGTCACAACAGCTACTTTAAAAAGTCACATTGCTCAGGTTATGCAGACTTAATGAAGGACAGAAGACAAAAAATGTCTGATTTACCTTTTCAGAAGAAAAACAAAGAAAACTAAGCTCCTGATGGAAACTCAGAAGGGTTTTAGTCTCTACTAGCAACCCACTAGTTTCACAATATTATTTGTAAGTCTTCCAGTATTATGGTCATGCACTAGATTTAAACATGGTTTGCTGGTTTACTCCAAACATGGTTAACTCTGCCTTCAGCTTGCTGAATTTACGACAATAAGTTAATACAGGAGCTCATCTGTTTGGTCTTGTAAAAGAACCACGCATTCCTAACGCTTGTCAAGATTCTCTGAGTAATTTTGTCACAGGATTGTCCCGAAGGCCACAGGGCACAATCCTCTTGCCTATACATAGTCCTTAAGGGTTTAGTTGTGAGGCTTTGTTGGCAGATGTGTGGTATGTCCTGAGGAAGAAACACATGCATGAGTTTTACAGGTATGTACTTTTCCCATCAGTGCTTAACATGGTAGACAGAGCCATACTCCAATATGTGGAAGATAAACAGTGATGCACCTGCTTTCAGTAACACAGGTCTCTGTAATCACGTGCAAGACCACAGCCATTTTCCTGGATGACTCACTCAAAGTTCCAGATTCTTCTGTCAGAGTCATGTCAAATATTTCAAAGCACTGCTTCAAGAAAAAATTCTAGAAACATCAAAAAGGCCCTTTTTGCCCTCAAATTCACAGCAGTTGCTTAAAGTGAAAAAAAAAAAGGGAAAAAAAAACTGCAAAAAAAACCCAACCTCAAACAAAACAGCCAAAAACCAGCAGATTCTTGCAGTAGTTAATATGAGTGCTTATCTTAGCTCTAACTTTCAACAATTCTGGACTGGTTTTAAATTTCTCTTATGAAGTAGATGTTTGTGCTCATAGGAGGACAATACAGGACAACCACAAAATTGTCCATTGCAACATATGTGCAACCATAAGACCTGTTGGCACAATAAAAAAAAAAACGTTCCTTGATTTTCTGTCATATGGCCTCAATTGAGCACTTCCTCAATTGCTGCTCCTTTCTAAAGTACATTCAAACATTTATGTCTTTGTTCCTCTTCTTGTTGCTTCTCTTGTTTTCTGACTAAACCTCTGCAACTGGAAGCTTTGTGGCCTGTGCTGCTGCACAATGCTCTGAAGATGTTTCATCTCTTCCTGCAGCATCAGATCCCAGGATCAGTGCAGTGCTGATCTCAGGCACTAACTCTAATTCTATGAGCAAGTGTAGGCAATAAGAAGCAAGTAACACTTTCAACATATTCACTTTGTGAAGAATCAAATTCATCTGGATTGAAGTGATCTGACGGATACTTCTACATGATATCTGTTTCTGTATAACACATACACTATTTTTAAGTGCAGTGTTAACTCTTCTCCTCATATTTCATTGATTATTCTAAACTGCTTTTTAATGAGGAATTTTGCAAAGTCTAAATGCTGTAAAAGTCTTGACAGTAGGAAGACTCGGAGGCACCATATATTTTCCTGTCTCAGGGGAGAGAGTCTATCAGTATATTCTTATCATTAACATCACAACATATCATTAACATACAACATAGAAACATAGTCATAGAATATCTTTATTATAAGTCCCAGAAAACCGTTCTATGATTCTATGAATATCTCAAGTTGGAAGGGACTCATAAGGACCACCAAGTCCAACTACCTGATGCTCACAGAACTACCTAAAACTGAACCATATGCCTAAGAGCATTAACCAGACATTCCTTGAACTCTGACATCATTAGCATCCTCACATTTCAAGAAGTCAGGCAATATCAAAACACAATCACCAACTTAAAACCAGTTTATTTACTCTGTCATTGACCCTGTCTTAACTCCTCCTCAAGGTGTAATCCCCTATACTTCTGCTTTCATTTTCTTGGTGTTCTGCTTGAGACTCCACAATCAACAGTTTTCCTACAACATTATCATTGGCAAAGCTTTTGTTGGTAGGCAGCACTTGAATTAATCCAGTTCTGAACTGTCTCACTAAATCCATAGGAATAGGTGTTTATCATCTACCAGAGGTTTCTGAGATGCAGGCTACAGGCTAATGGCTGCAAGTACTCAGGGAGTATTTATTCTCCTTTTATCATTTTACTGTTGATGTTGATAGCATTAGACATAAACCTCTGGAAGACAGCTTTGATAAGGTATTCCCAACAGACTGTGGCTACAGCACTGAGATTTCAGCACTTAACTACCATGATAAAACCAGTACAGCACGCAACATATTGTTCATTTATAAATTCCATATTTCTGAAACGTTCCTCACTGTTTCATATTCACCTTTTTTAATGTATCTTCAGCGGTATCTGAGAAAAACACGTGCTGAAATTATGTCCTTTCAAACAGCAGCTGTTTAAGATGTATCCCTGTTTTCCCTGTGTCATTCATACCACAATTTACCTGGTAGGAACTAATTAAAAAAAATACATTTAAAAATGAGACTACTTTCCTTTAGTTTTGTAGAACAACCATGTCTGCTGGTCTATCGTGCATTGCAATGAGGGCTGCTGTGGGGAGCAGGAATCGACCAGATATCAGAGTGGGATCGCAAGCTTTTCGCCAGGGGAAATTTAAACAGAATGTGGCAACCAACAAGTTGCTGAGTCAGGATATATTTTTTAATCTTTTGGCTATAAGGGCAAAACTGTGGCAGCTAGCACAATCCCTGGCCTTGTGCATAGGTAATGATTTGGTTCTGTCCTGCTCTGTAGCCACACTGCAGATGCCTCACTGACACTCTTCATGAAGCTTCTCTGTAACCAGTGTTACAGAATACATGTTGCATATAAGCTAAATATAACCCTTTAAAGTGAGAAAAAAAACAGAATTAAGTTTTCCAAGCAGTGTAGCTGAGGAGGTTGAGATATGTGTGACATTTGCAGGAATCACTGTGTGGGAGCAGAAGAAGGCATATATTTCTGAAGCCAGTTTTACTATCCTTCAGCACTCCATTCAACCAGCTGGTGCTAAAACTCATCAAGTCAGGTTTTTTTCCTCACCATCCTTGTATGTGTCTTCTACAGTTTCTGCATCTTTCCTCAAGTCTGTGTTTGTACTTTGCCTTTTTTTTTTTTCTGTGTTTCTATCAACTGTCTCGTGTCTCATTTTTTTCTCTGCCTCATTTAGTTTCTCTTCTGTCTTCCTGGCTTACTGTGTTCTGCTGGCTTCTTTCCAGCTTTGCAGAAGTATTTCTCCTCACAGCATCTTGCAAGATTCCTTATGCAACTAGGTCCTTTCTTTTTTCCTAATTTATTAAAAATCCTAGGTTCTCCTTTTAGACCTATCAACTTCATTTCCAATTGCAACGTTTTCAAGTGTATGTTTGAAAAACTCCCACCAACATCTGTTCAGCTATTAAAAAGCTGCATTTTGCCATTCAGAAGAAAAAAAAAAAGTATTTTCTCTGTAAAGATGTTGAATAGAAATTTCTCTAGGTGAAGCAACTCAGCTAAAAATACACAACATATAAATATATCTCCACCACTCCTCATTTTGGGTCCTGTGAGGTAGCTCACCTGACTCAAGCTGCTGCTTCAGGAGAGTTTTGATTTCTTTTAAGTCCTGTGCCCTACTTGCCAGCCTTGTACAGAAGTCTGGGACACTCAGTGGTGCCTCCAGTCATGACCCATGCTTAACCTTAGGTATCTAAGGCAAGACTGTATTGTCAAATATCTTTTGTGTTATGTACAGAAGGCCCAGATGAAAACAAAATCTTTCACAGATGATGTCAAGCTGCCCTTAAACAAACATTCAGTGTGGTCCAAGATGCCTCTGGACACTTGACATCCCTTTTGTCCTGTGTTGTATCTGCCAATTCCATCCATGGGGATGTCTTGGGTACTTTAGGCTGTCTCAGATGGCATCTCTGCTTACCTGACTGGATCACACACACAAAGTTGCAATTACCATAACTAATTGTGATGGCTAAATTGAGATGGGTGTTTAAAGGCACGCAGCTGTCTCAGTTCCTGTTACAGTCAATGGATATCTAATCAATACAGTCAATGGCATGCAGAGAGTGATTCAGAGCTCCCAAAGGAAGCATCTAGTGACTGATCTGCTACATTACGCTCTAGGCTCTGCTGGCTACACTGATTACCTCTCTGCTGACTTAACACATTTGGCTTCCATGTAGACATTTACACGCAGAGCTTTGTAACTTTGTTGTCTGAACTTCAGACTGAATCCTGGCCATCAAGCACACTAAATATCTCATGGGTCAAGTTCCAGAAAATAAAGTGTTTCAAATCCTAGGCCTGTTTCAGAAATGTGGAGTAAGGTGATACATCAGGGATCAATTCAGCCATATACAGAAAGGCATCTAATGCCCTTTAAGATGCACTAGTGTGTCCAAAGTTAACCAGATGGAGCTGGCAGATGTGACATTAAACCTACAGGACACCTATGAGTTTTAGGATGTCAACCTCAGACCAGGCAAGATAACCCCAGATATCTCAAATAGTACTCAATATCTACACTCAGTGCAGCTGCACTGTGGCCACCTCAGGAAGTCTATATTAAAATCATAAAACTATTATATCTCAATTTTGAGCACATGACAATCCTTCCTTTCTTCAGTCAGTACATGTAATTGTACTGCTCTGGCCCAGGAAGCCTTTTACAACTAAGAATGTTTTTTATTTGTTTGGGTTTGGGTTTGCGTTTGGGTTTGGGTTATTTTCTGCAACGTGTCATGAGGATCAGATGATCTAACTATGCTTCGAACATGCTGAGTTCACCTGAAGCTGGATATGCAGCCGTAGTCCTCTCTTTCTGGACTAACAGTTGCAGACATTTCCTTTACTTACTTGCCTTTTTTCATGACGTGAGTCTCTTTATTTATTTACTGTTCTCTGTGTCTTTGCATTCATGTCTTATTTTTCTTTTCTTTTTCTAAAACATTGTACAAGTCTTCGATGAACATCTTTCCAGTCTATCTTCAATAAAATCCATTCAAACCAGAGGTCATACTCCTGCCCAATCTAGTTGTTTCTGGTATTTCTATTCCCAAGCTTTTCTTTTCAGCCATTTGAAATGAACAGATGACGTTGTTTAGGTATAATACAATCTCCTCTCTGCAAATATGATGTTAATGGAGCATAAAAATGTACTTGATACAATGCATATATCCCTTGGATCCTAGAGAAGTCACATGGCAGGCATGTCAGCATTATTACTGTGGCTAGCCAGCAGCTACAAGAAACTCAGTGGAATTCTGAGCATGATGTTGCACTCCATGTCTCACTCACTTTCTGGAAAATAAGCAATTATGTCAAAATCTAGTCACGTGGGTTTTTTTAAATTAGATATGTCTTGAAGTTATTATTGTTGACAGTGGCTGAGCTTTCCCATACCAAGTTCTACCTACTCTTAATTTGTGAAAGAAAATTATATTTGTACAAATCCAGTGGAGCTATACAGTAGGGCTGACTATTTCTCTGTATAATGAAACTGCAATAATCAAATAATCCATCTGTATCCCTAGAAAATATTGAGCTTCTTTTGGAAAATAGTTTTTCTCTTTTGGCTTCCAGTTTACCAGTAACATTTTACCAGATACAGGTGACCTGGCCATCACTCAAGATCAACTTTTTCACCTTCTAATTGTCCTCATTTTGAGCTTCTGAAAGCCGATAGTGTCAAAAGGTGGGGTTAGATTTTAAATTTTCCCTCTGCTCTTAGTGATTTTCTTTTTCCAGTGGAATATTTCTATCTTGAAGGTCTTGTGTAGATGAAGACTTTATCACTACAGAGATAGCCTTGTGTTTTATACCAATGAATCTCTTCAAGCCAGTTGCGAATAGATAGTTTCGATCTCCTTAGGAAAGTATTCTCAATAATTACTTCAGCCTTATTAATTTTGGAAGTAAGTAAAAGAAGGACTTATCTTGGACTCCAGGACTTGCACACCAGATCCAGACACTGAGCCCTGAAGAGTTATATACTCCTGATCTGGCTCAAGCTTAATAAGTAGGGTTTTCTTTGTTAGAAAGATAGTTTATTTCAGCATGATTGATAGTAATTTACTCTTCAGTTCTCGTGTATGGCAGAATTCAGCCATTAGTTGCAAAACCTCTCACCTTAGAAAGGTTTAAGTCTTTCTCATGTCAGGTGTTATTTATGTCTGTGGCCTATTTGGCCTCTGTGATCTTACACTTGAGAACATACATTTGTAATTGTAACAGTCAGAGAATCAGGTCTTAGATGATAAACACTGAAAAACACAAGTAAAAGTTTTCTCAGTAAAACCACAGTCATCTGAGATTGGTGACCCTGGGAAGGATTCAGGACTCATCTGGATGCAGTGAAAGATGGTGAGTGCCCTAGATTTGCCTCTGGGAATAGCCACACTTTTCCTTCAGAGCTAGAACTTTCACTGATCACCATAATCTTTTCCCATCGATGTATTGGCAGGAGTCCCTGCTTTGTTGTTGGCGTGGGGGAAGTGAGAGTTTATAATCTGCTGTAGTACAAAATTACCTCACTCAGCTGCAGCTGCTGCTGATGTAGTTGAACTAAATTCTACTTACGTATCGAAAGACTGGTAGATCCCATACCTCAGCTCTAGGGTCAGCAATGGGATGGCAGCAAATTGAGGCTTTTTTTGCAGCTGAAACAGAGGGAAGGGGAGGTGTTATTCAAGGACTGTGTCATGGAGTTGAGAGCTACGTAACAGTAAAATTAAACAGAAACTATACATCAAACATTATAAAATGGTAAGCAAATATGAACACTTTGATGTCCTTTGATTTCTGCTTGTTAGAATGTAAATTTTCACAGATTATCTCTTCTGTCTGTGCCACATGTGGAGCTGTGACTGTGGTAATTTATGACCAATGGAAAGTGGTCAAAGGCTTCAGTACATGTCTTGCAGACTATGGATTTGGGTGCCAGAAGATAGGCTGGGAAGCATTGCATGGAGAACTGCAAGCTAGACCTTATATTTGACTTTTCATCGGTGTTACGAGGATTTGCTGTCCTTTCTGAGCACAGTGCACAATTAAGGAGTGGGAAGCACTGGGATGCAGAGAAGCCATCAGGTATCCAAAGTATTAGATTAAATAATATGAGCATAATTTTCATTTTAAACATCTTTATGAGAACTCTGTGGCTTATAAATTGCTATATTGGATAATAAAATAGACTAAATTAAACATCTTACATTTTGTGTAGCATTCCGGTGTTTTAACTCAGTGATTAAAGAGGGCTTCTTCCCTCTACTTTTTTTGTTCAAACAAAAACAAAAAAACAAAAACAAAACAAAACATGCAATCTAATTTTTAGGATCCTCAAATGAGTGTTTCTTCAAATACAGACTCCTTTGTTGCAGCCAAGGACAAAAAAATATCTTATGAAAACATATGTTTCAACCTTGTTTCTATTCATTATTGAATGATTGCAAATGTCACTTTTAGCATCTTTTAATTGGAGTGTAATGGTGCATCGCTAGATTTCATAACCTTGCAGTCTGGCTTTTATCACCTCTTATGATTTCTCTTAAACATTGAATTCAGCAGGAGTTGTGGTTGTCTCTATTAAGATTGAATTAGACCCATGAGTGGATGAGAATAATATTAGATACGATATTAGATAGAGCTCTATCTAGATATTAGAGCTCTACGCACTCATGGTGTAGGTTTTTTCAGTATACTGTTGTCTGCTTCTGTGTATTTGTAAATTCTACCTTGCCAAACCACAATGCCCAACAGTGGAAGCAACATTCATTCACTACTTAGCTCTACAAACACCTGATGTCAAATCTACGTTGATGTTTAACAATTCAAAACCTGATCCAAGTATTTTATTTTTTTTCATTTCAAAACCTTAATTTCTAATTTTCTTATTTTCTTAGTAAAATTTACTGTAAAGTACAGAATTACCTATGTTATGATCAGCAACTGCAGTCATTCCTCACCACTACCTGTTTGTTTCTATTGGTCTTTTTCACCCACTCCTCAACACCTAGAATGAGGCATTTCAGTTCTGCATTGTCCTGGGTTTTTCCTTTTCTGCTCATTGACCTAGAGCAGACCAAGAAAAAATGAGGGCTGAAAATTAGCCATGATTAAACTATTCCATCTCATGCTTTATTGACTGTTGGATCTGATGTTATCAGTAACCCTGTGGCACAGAAAACCAGAAATACTAATTGCAAAAGGTACTTGTACTTGAAGCCAACCAACTCATCCTCCATAGTGGTGAGCACTGTTTGAGAAAGGAAGAGAGCAGTGTCATAAAAAAGATGTGTTGATTCACAAGTTACCTCATGCACTGGCTAGATTGGCACTTTTGCTTCTTCAACAGACTCTTTCTGTAATCTTTAATGTGCAATCTGAATCTCATTCAAAGCCCTTTGAAGTCACTTTGAAAAGACAATTGAGAGTTGAGACTGGAACTCATAGCTAGAGCTGTATGGAGGATTTATGTTCTTTTTAGCATGTGCATCATGGAAAGTTGACATTCTCATCACTAACTTCAAGACATTATTTTTTTTAAAAAAAAAGTGGTTAAGAAGTGGAAAAGAAGAAAAAATGATCTCTCTATCCTTGTGTCTGACTGCTCACCAACTGATGGTCCACAGCTGATCCAGAATAAAAAATTAAGTCAACATTGCTCCATTTTAGCCACTGCTTTGCAAAAACCCAGTTACTCTTATGAACAGAATCTGCAAGCCTTTTGGAAGCCTGTGCCAAAGTGTCCAAACTAATTATATTAGTTGAGTACTGTCAAGTAGAAACACTCTCTGAGCCTGACAGGTAGTTTGAACTGCTATCATGACAGCTTTGGAAAGGTGAAGAAATCTGCCTTTGCCTCCTTCTTAATGCAAAAGAGAGTTCAGATAGAGAAACTAGAATTAATGATCTCTATTATTTTCAAGATTTAAAATAAAGTTAGAGATTTGCTTAGGACTGGAATGTGATTGTGTTGTAAAAGAAGATATGTTTATGATTGAAAGATGAGTTCTAGGTTTGTCTGAAACAGAAAATATTTTAAAAATGGTTGTTTTCACTGCAACAAGAGCTTCTTTTCATTCTCATAAGAACTTCCGTCTTCAGGATAATTTATAGTAATGTTCACATATTTTGTGTGTTGGTCAATACATAGAATCATTGAGACAAAAATCTGCTGAAGCAGAGAGTCCTAAACAAGTTTCTTGTACTATAGGCTTGCAGGCAGATGAGCAAATCTCCACTCAATCCCAAGGAGAGATAGAGGGTTAAAGCTTTTTTTACTTAAAGACCTGAAGTCTGCTTTTGAATATTGTTGTTCAGTTCAGTAAGTTGCATGTGCTATTAATTTTAATGATGCCATTAGACCAGCAGAGGCCATCATCCATTACTGTGCATCTCTAACAGAGGAAGAGACGCATGCACACCAGTTATGTCACCCTGAACAAAAGCACAGCTTCACTAAAGCACTGCTCTATGCTCCAGATCTCAGCAAGCAAAGGAGACAGGAAGACAAGTAAAAGTACATATGTTTTGAGGAACTGGCCGAAAAACTAAGATTTCTCAACAGTTAACAACACAGAAGATAAACAAGAATACTACTAAGTTTGTAGTCATTTTTCCTTTATGTATAAATATATATATATGATTAAACAGAGTTTGCTAGCCTAATTCTTTCAGTCAGGTTGAAAGAGACAAGAAAACACTACAGTTTGGTTCTTCTTGCTTGTTTCTGGGCCTTTGATGACTCTAAGGGTGTCTACACCAATAATAGAATACATATATTTCAAGTTTGCTCCAAATAAAAGATAGTACAGAGCAGCCGAGGATCCACTTATTTTTTGGGGAGTTAACCTTCATACAGTCTCCAAGTCAGTTTCCAGATAGTTCAAATATCTTTCTACAGCACACGTTTTATAAGGGAAAACAATGTAGGCATCTGAATTGTTAACTGCAGTGAGAAGATTTCAAAAAGTTTGGAGTTAAAGTACTTTGCTTTCTTAACTTAAATTTTATGTATGACATCTACCACACAGAATTGCCATATTTAACAGAATAATTTTGGCAATGGAATGAATGGGAGTGTTTTAGGACTACAACAGTTAAAGGCAAAGGCTACAAAATTAGGATTTCTGAGAACAGGAAAATATGGATTGATTTCTCTTAAATGTGTTTGCTAGGGAAAAGTATATGCAATCATAATTCTCAACCTGACTTTGTTAGTCATCCAAGTTTTAATTAGGAGCATACCAGAAGGCTAATCAGGAAAAGATCATACCTGTTAACATTTGAACAGAGCAGACTGCTTGCCCTAGACATCTCCGAGTGACAGGAGACTACCAACTGTGTATATTCTATATATGCAAAGACGTAATCGTAAGAGGAAAGCAAATAAAATAAGAACTTCTGTTGACCATATTTCTTCATCCAGCTCAGGTCTATTTGTGGCATTCAATTACATGTGTAGAACAATGCAACTGCTTTGCTAAAATTACAACACAGTAGTTATTGCAACAATGCATTGTTTTTAACACTGTTATGCTGCAGCTTGCCAAGCTCATCAAAAGTAATTTCTGAAAGTGTAAAGAAAGAACTTCACTCCTGGTCTATCAGCACATGTTATAGGCAAACAGTTTTCTCCACAGGAGGCCAATTTAACTCCAGAAATGTGGAGTCTATGTCTTAGTTATCTCCTAGAACATGGAACCTAAATCTTGATGTGAGATACATGACTTGGGCTTGTATGCTGGTGCTCTAAGAAGACAATAGTCACAGATAGTGTAAGAGGGTATTGCAGGGCAAAAATTGCTGAGATAGTTTAAGCTAAATCAGAATCAAAGCATTTTATTTTAATTTTTTATCGACATATAATTAGCTGACAAATGGTGAACTGTGCATTCACTGTCAGGATCAGCGTTATGACAGATGGCCACAATGAGAGACACTTTCAAATATTAACACCTATAGATTTGTAAATGTGCTGTCCCTCCCCGAGAGGGTACCAGATCTCTGCAGCATCCCAGGTGAGGACTCTCGGCCCAGTCTGGCCAGGGTAGTAATGCCATGGGGCAACTTCTGGAAGCCTCAAACGAGGTTCAGTCTGCTACTTTTCTCATTTAAAGTTCTTTCTCTCCCAGTATAAATTTTCATGCTGTTAATTTACCTCTTGTTAAATAATTCTTCCTTCAGTTTGAAATCCCTTTGTAATTCATGAGTTACTGTTTGATAGAGCTGGTGGTCATGTTCCTATTTGATTTGATAAGTTTGGGGTACATGGCCTCCAGATAGTTTTGTGTGATTTATCCACTGCCTTTGTGTGCTTTCACACTCTTAGAGGAACAAAGGCTGTTTTCCATACCATTTGCCAAGCAGGCCACACAAGCTCTCCCACAAACGGTGTGAGCTACATCACCTTAAATAGCACCTCTGACTTTGATTAATAATATCAAAATTTTGATTGCTGTAGCTGAAAGAAGTTAAAAGAGGCTGCTTGTTCTCATAGATTCCCACTTAAGTTCCCAGTGATCTTTTCCCTTGAAGTTTATTCCTTGCATATAAGAAATATATACTTTTTCTCATGTCTCAGTTTATACTCATAACATTATCTTTAAATGTACTTGTTTCTTGTACTCACTGGCTGTAGGCTGAAGCCTGTAACTAGAGTGTTTGGCAGCCATTTTACATTTGTTTCATAGGAAGAAGCTGCAGAGGAGACTTGTGTGTTAAGCTTTTCCCTTGAAAATGTGTAGTTGTTCTCTTTGCTTTATATAGAAAAGGAGTGTATAACTGATCCTAAGAGTCTTAAGAGAATTTGACAGGGCAAACCATAAGTTCTTTGCCTATGCAAATCACATTAGTGAGAGCTGTGGATTAATTGGCCCAATATCCATATCATTTTATCACATTTTCTTTGTTCTTTCCTTGCTGTATAACTATTAAATAGTTCTTTTCACTGTATACAGAGAGGTATCTGCTTAACCACATAGTTTTTGAAAGCATGTACACAGCGAACCTGAATATCCATTATTACAGAAACAAATACAGGTAGGGATCTCTCTTAATAGTCTCTGTACATAAAAATTAATAAAAAGACAATGCCATTAAGAACCCAAAGAGAGTCAGCATTGACTGAAGGATGGCAGTTACATTAGAAGCAGTGGCTGTCAAAAGTTTTAACTTGCTTCACTCAAACTTCTTTATTGTGATCAGTTTTCTCTTACAGTACTTAAATGTATCTTGTGTCAGGCCAAGGAAGTAGTTGTAGTACCATGGGAACTATTTATAGGCGTTGGATCTTCAAGTATGTTACTGATGTGCTAACACAATTTCATTGATCCCAGTGAAATGTGTTATGGTTCATACAACTGAAGCATGTTACGGCTAGCAGTAAAATACATAGAGACCTGCTATATCCTGCTCTTGTTTAGATAAGTTTATTAGTTTCAAGACTCAGATGACTCTACCTGCTGCTCACTTATTATTTCTGCAAGCACTAACAAATTGAAAAGGTGACAGGAGGCCCTGGCCTCCCTTGGAGCTCAGGCAACTTAAGATCTTATGCTTCAATGCTATGAAGATGCCACATGCTGTTAACACTTCCTGTGCTATGTTAAAAATCATCTTGCAGATGTCTTTTTACTTCTGTGAGGCAGAATTTATATTACAGGATTATCAAAGGTGGGGAGTCTTGCTCTTCAATTCTTCTCATCCTGCTTCAGGATAAAGTCTTTATTGGCTACTGAGCTTGCAGAGATAAGCAAATCCTCAGGCCTGAGGGACAATTGCCTATCAGGAGGTCTGCTTTTTAATTAAGAGGGCTAAGAAGCAGTGAACTTGCTGTACTTTCTACATACAAGTGTAGGAGTAGGATTAGCAATGCATCCTTTTGAAATATTACATTGATTTGAGGGAATCTTGTCTTCAAATGAGCATCATCCAACTGCAGCAGGTTTCAGTTTTGTATACACAGTATATCAGGACACATCACTTATCCTTTACCCAAAAGAAGAGTCTTCTTTATTACTAGGTGGAAGAGCAGCCTGTGAGAGGGACATCTCCAGTTGTTGCCCCGGCATTCAGAAGGGGGCCGGGCACAGGGCAAAGGTTCTAGATGTGCTTGTAAAAAGACCAGGCTGGCCTCTAAGGAGAAGTAAATCAATAAATTGCACCAACTAAGGATTCAAGGTCCTCATGAAAACTAAAGAAGTACCATAGATACGTCTGATTTAACAGGAAACCTCTTTGGATGGAATTCTATGTGGTGACTGCAAATGAAGAAGGGGTGACACTATGTAACAGCAAGTCTGTTAATTCTGCCTCCTCATGCCTGGCAATTATTGCCTTTAACAGCAGGAGGAAAAGCAAAGAAGATCTACTCTTACTTATTTGATGGTGCTGAAAAGCAACTTTGAAAACTCCACAGCACTTTTGTCCTGTGCTTACACCACATAAATGAGGCAATCGTTACAACTGTCTTTTTTTCTCCCAATGACATTGTATACCATGCTCAAGGTGAAAGCACTCATACCGAATCTAGACAAGAAAAAGCACTGGTCAGTGCAGCACAGTGTGCATGGCACAAGCGGGTCCTGCCCGTAGGTGTATCTTGGGACACAATATTTCAAACAAGTTTTCTTTCTGTAGAGAAAAAAAAAAGACCAACACCATCACGATCCCCAGAAATGAGCACAACACTCAGATCTTTCTGCATTCCACAGAAATAGGCTACATAAAATAAAGCCAAATTGATTTGTGATTAATAGCCACTCAGAGGTGCTTCTCTCTCTCTTCAAGTATTGCCAAAACAACCTGTTCAAGCTGATTTTTGAGGATGTGGTAGATGTACTAAGAATCAGATGCAAAGCCCATTCTTGAGACTGACAGGGATTTCAATGTGAGAGAGATCTCTACAGTAACACATGGAGAGAGATACAGTTCCTTTGACTGTATCCTCATCCCATGAGTCCCAGATGTGCTTTGGAAACCATGAAGTTCAGACAAAGGGTAGCCAGGAGAGTCACATAAACAGATGACTTCACAGGTCAGAGTAGCTTGTGTTGCATTGTCTGGGAATACATTGTACATGACTATTGAGTGAGACCTAAGTGCCCTTTGAAAAAATCCATTTATGGTGGCTGATATCAGTAATTCCTTCTTCATTGTCTAAGCCCTATCAGACTCCTACTTCTAGCTGGATCTCATCACTCAAAGTGCTCTAGAGAAAAAGAGTAGTTGTAAAATATCTTGAGTAAAGCTTTTGACATCTGATTGCAAAGCATTTTGTGAGTGAGAAAAGTACAGGCTAGATGAATGGGCTTAAATGGACTGAATATTAGTTGGATTACCAGGCTTAGAGGGCAGTAATTAATAGTTCTGCATCCAGCTGGCAGCCAGTAATAAGTGCAGTACAATAGAGGTTGATTCTGGGATGATATTATTACACATCTTTACCAATGGCCTGGATAATCAAACAGAATGCATCTTCAGCAGATTTGCAGGTGAAGATAGGGTGGATGGAAACATTCCAAATGACAGTAAAACTTCAAGTAATAAGGAACTTGATAAACTTCAGTCTGGGGCCAATGGAAATCGCACACGGTTCAGAAATGAAACAACACAATATTCTGCACATGGGACATTTAAACTGTATTTGTCTGCAACAGAAAGAGCATGGCCAGCATGTTCTAAGCTGTAACCTTCTCCTGTTTGCTTATACAGAAGTTACACCTGTAGTGTTGTGATCTCGTTTGGGTCCCCTTCAAAAAGTGTATTGAAAAACACTTGCAGAGTGCTAACAAATTGTCAGAGGCTTCAAGCATATAACCTTCAAGAAGAGGATAGGAGAGTAGAGCATGCTTAATCTGGAAAAAGGAATCCAAAGAAGAATCCCATTGCAGACTACTTGAAGGAGGAGCCAAATTCAGCTTAGTAGTAATGAAAAGCGTTAAAACATTGAACAATACCAAATAAGTGCAGCTTGGGAGCTTAAGGTTAGGTATTAGGAAAGTTATCTTCCCTACAAGGGTGGAGTGCTAAAACAGTTTGACAAGAGAGTCTGTTGAATCTTTAGCCTCAAAATTTTTCAAAATTCAGCTACACAATTCTATGTTTTGCAAGATGCAGTCAGCAACAGCTCTGCTTAGGACTGGATGTTGGACCAAATCCCTCTAGAGATATCTTCCAGCCAACATTTCTAAAATTTGTTCTCTGCAAGTGCATTGATCACATAGATATAAAAAATGTTAATTAAGAATGGTTCATATTCTTTTCTATTTCTAGTGGCTGTTTTAGACAATGTTGTCAGTTTTATTTTGCAATCAACACACTATAAAAATCTTCTCCTTTACGTAGTAGAATGACAGGAAAAAATACTCGATTGGAAAGGATACCTGGAGACGCAGACTAACCTTCTTCTCAAAGAGAAGGAATCTTTTCTTCAGAGTAAGATCAGATTGCTCAAGCTTATTCAATTTTTTAAATTCTCCAGTGCTTAACCACTGTCATTATCTAGCTGTTTCCAGTCACCTTCATATCCTTCATGCTCATGAAAATGGTTTCCTTGGAGCCTTTCACCACCAAGTTTCCAGGCAAGAGGCAATTGACCAGTCATTTCCCCCCTTGTTTTTTTGCAGAGAAGAGAAATAGTTATCTTATTTTATTATTTATTCCAGTACATAGGGAATCCCCAATTGCCATAGCCTTTCAAAGATGATGGAAAGTGGTCTCAGAATGAATCTTGCCAACTCCCACAGCACCATGCAAAACCTGTACCAGAGAATTAAATCTATAATTACAATTTCTAAGGGAGCTCAGAAATATCTTTCCACTTAGCTAGAGCTTGTATAGGATTAAGTCAGCAGGTTCAGAAGAAGGAAGCCATCCTCTTTCTCTTTCTATGTCACAATTCTTAACGTATTATTTTTTAGCTAATACTAAGAAATGAAGGAGGATATAAAGGCTAAAAATAAAACCAAACAGGTTTAATTTAAAAAAAAGAAATAATAATTTCAGAAACACATTGGAAAAATACAAAGTAGGGAAAGCTTTGGAGAGAGTAGGAAAAAGGTTGTCCTGGAAATTTTAAGAATCAAAACAGAGTGAGCAGCAAAATAAACTGAACCATGAAAAATAAAAGTTCTTCTGTTGTTCTCCAGAAGGCAGCATGTCTCTCTTCATTAGAGGAGTAAGAGAAGAACAGATGACCTGCCCTTGCTGTTCCTTTTGCATAGCTGCCAATGGTGCAACACATAGGTGTTGCCAACTCTCTGTGCTGTGCAGATCCCAGATTAAAACCAGTTATTGTTTCTTTATGATTTTTTCCTGGTCTTTTTTCCCATCCTCTAAGAATACTTTTTTTTTTTTTTTCCTCTCCTTTTTCTATGACATTTATTAACTTTTTTCCCTTGAATTCCTTTTTCATTGTGCTCCTCTTCACTGTATTTATTTTTTATGTCCTGGAATGCTCTTTGGTTATTCTATGGTAGCCAGCACAGCTCTCTGACATAGATTTCCACCTCCTGATTTTTGTTTCCTGTTTTACAGTCTTCAGATACACAGATTGCTACATTTGTATGACACAAATGCAGATAAACCTTATTCAATGCCTGGAGTTCCAGAGTATTGATGTAACACAAAAAATAATAGTACATCATAATGGTTAGGAAAATATGTTTGTATTGCTAGGGAAAGTTAATGAAATAATTTCTCAAGGCAACTTGCAAATTCTTCACTGTTGGATGACTTTACAGTTAAACTAACTTATCTCCAGTTCTGAATAGTCACAACTAGTGAAATATCTTAGATGATTTGTGCATACAGTCTATTTCCTGGTTGTTCACAAAGTAGAAAGCTCAGGGTCCTTATTATCCGGTATCTCTAGTACTACCCACTTTCTGAGCAACCTCATTTTTGTTTCCCTCTTATTCACTCTGAACTGTACTGTGTGACCAATGTTTGTCAGTCTCACTCGCAGCAGGTTTATTTCTTCTTCTTCCTGTCTCCAGAGCTAAATCCCAGGTTGAAGGCTGAAGTTTATTTTCTCTCTCACCTGTATGTGCTCACAGCCCCCGGTTACAGCCATTTCTTGCTCCTTGGCTGAGAGGAGCAGAGTTGCTGCCCTCTTCCTTCAGCACTGCCAGGATTTATGTGAGAGATCTTTCTTGATGCTTAGTGTCCCATTCTAATGTCATTCTCTAAGATGGAGACACGTAGTTGGAGAACTGTTCCTGTTACTGTGTCAATATCCTCCTTTTTGAGATTCTCTTTCAGTTCCTGCTCTCTAACACATCAAACATCAGGAATGGACAGTTTATCCCAGACCTGCCAAGGTTCTTTCATTCAGTGCAGCACAAACACATCAGGATTGAGCTTGGCATCAGCAGTATTTTAAGTTTTCAGACATCTTCACCTTGGCCTGTTGTGCTGAGTGTCACTATAAACATTCGGGAGCCAGCTTCATCACTTGCTTTCATATCTTCTAAGATGTCCTCTGTCCCAACATCTGCAAAAAATAAAGCAACTGTTAAGCTCTGACAGCACAACAGCCTCATTTTGATGACCAAAATGCTTTTGTTTTGGGAAGTTTAAAAAGTTTTGTTTTGGCAGTTAAAAAGCCTATCTGCAGTCCTTCCTCCAATCTCTCGCAATAGCTGGTGCAGCCCACAGGACATTCAGGGATAAATAAAACTCAGTTTTGCCTTACACTGCGGAGAAGTCCTGAAGTAGCCTTCTCCCTGTTCCCAAATCCCTGAGGAGCTAAATCATTAAACGTACTCTGAGCTTGTGCAGTGCTCAAAGACTGTGGAAGGAGGAAACAATACATAGTTCTCACAGGAGCTAGTTGCAGATAATGGATACAGGAACATGTTGCATTAGCAATGCTAGTGCCAGGTGCTAACACAGGGGAAGAACCGCAGCTGGCAAATCTTCCTAGTAAAGAGTTTTCCTGTGACCGTCAGTGGGCTAAATATCAGCTTTCCAAAGTAACATAGCTGAACCTTGATAATAGTTTGAACTCCAAGAGGAAACTTTTGGTTTATAAACTGAAATTCTTTCTTTGTTGGAAGAGAGATCTAGATATTCCCCAGCCTTCTCAAATTCCTCAGAAAATCATGTGTGATTGTTTCCTGATGATGCCAATTTCAATACATGTTTTGAGTGTTTCTTCATCTCCCCAGAAGAAAGTCTGCTAAATTCTACCATCTCCCTGATGTGCAGTTTATTGGCATCACTGCACAGCAGCATGGTTTAATGAGAGGGAAGTGCTGAAGCTATTCGCTGGCACCTGCTCTCATCCCAACTTCTCTTTAGATTGAATGAACTTCTGTTATGCTAGATACTAAATTTCACTGAATCCTACACTTGGCTAGTTCTGTTATCCTCTCCCTTGCATTTTTCAAAAATGCAATCACGGTTGACTGCTCTAAAAAGGTCTTATATTGTTTGCATAACATATAGATTTTATACTGCACACAGTGAATTAAGTGCACAAATATCCAATTGGCAGAAATCAGTAATCAAGTACTGGAACACATACAACAAACCAGTCAGGAGTACCTGTGTTGTTAAAGGAGATCCAGGTGCCAGAACAGGGATCACAGCCAGGAGTGACTGTGCAACAGATTAAATGTCCCCAGACACATGAAATGGTGATGGAGCCATAAATACCAGTCCTTTGGCATTTCTTCACCAGCACTAACAGCCTCTTTCCCCAAGGATAAGTTGTAGATCAGGTTCAAGAACAGTTATGCTGAGACATACAACAGACATGGGGAATTGTGGCCCTTAATT
The DNA here is from genome assembly GCA_013401255.1 of Urocolius indicus. Taxonomy (NCBI): domain Eukaryota; kingdom Metazoa; phylum Chordata; class Aves; order Coliiformes; family Coliidae; genus Urocolius; species Urocolius indicus. The sequence continues at coordinate 286,208 of WBNH01008032.1, read as the reverse complement.
TTTGAAGCTGTTAAGTTCCCTGATTATTTCCAACCACAGCAATTCTCACCTGTGTCCTCCTGGAAGTGAGCATCATTCTCCCTTCTAAACCTTGTAAAAGGCATGAGGACAATACAAAGGACTCAGAGGAGCCCAAGATCAATAGACCAGTGCTTAGCAGCAGGGAGCAGCAGATGGAAGAACTGATTGCTCTAACCTGCAGTACAAATAACACATTTCTACCTCCTCTAGCAGCTGCCCAAAGCAGCAGTTATGGCTACCACAGGCATCAAGGGAAGGCTCTCCTCCCCACTTAAACTATTTCAGATCCCACTAAGCATCAAAACCACATCCTGAGCTTGCTCAGATCCCACTGATGCCCCTATTGTACTTCCCTCAGATTTGTAGCCCTCGTTTTCTTCATGAACCATGTCTGCTGTCACAGCAGTTTTGTCATCCTTTGGATAGCATCCTGAGGTAGTTGATCTCATTCCTGACTGCAGTGCTGAAAAGCCTTGAAATGACTCTTCCCCATAACGAAGCTAAGAGAATATTTTCCTCTACTGCCTCCTGCAAATTGTGTGGGCTCTGGAGAGGCAACTGCTCACAGAGAATCCCTTAGACATGCACTGCTACAGGAGCTGTGCTCTGTGCAGCAAAGAAGCTCTTTACCTGGATGTGCACCCTGAAATGAATTTTCTTCATAACAGTTGAAACATTGATTCAAGTTTTAGAAAATGCATCTGAAATACACTTTAAAAGTATTTTAAAGTCATTTTGAAAATGTCAAAACTAGCTTTTCAACATTTCCTCTGTGTTTTCTCTGCCTTTTTATGAAATTCCACTGTTTTTTGTGACAAATCAACAAAATCGGTATTTTTTTGCAAGTGTTGCTTACCTTAGAATTCTTCCATCTGCTGTAATAACTGGTCAGGACAACATCTGTTCTCTGCTGATTTCAATGGAGATTGTTATTAATCTCACTGGAGCCATCTTTTGAGGCCAAACTTTTGGAATGCATGCACATTCAGCTAATATTTAAAGAATGACTTTGTGGTTTTAAAAAATACTGCACTAAAGCAACCACATTCCTGCTATGTGATGGACTAATCTTGCAAGAAAGACTGCTTCCATGCATGACAGCTTGCAGATTATCATCTGACATAAGGTAATCAGGTCGGAAAATTGCTGCTACTGTAATTGAGTCATTCAATTGTAACTATTGTTGGAGTTATCTCCCCGCCCTGGCCCAGGAGGCAGAGACAGATGAGCAGTCAGATCCTTGTACCTGAAACACTCCTAGCACAGAAAACTGCAATGCTGCTGTTTTGTTTTCCAGAAATTAAAGCAGATCCTCAGGGGAAAGGTGTCATTTAAAGATGCAGGGAAATTTATCTATGAATCCAGAGGAGATTGTCAAAGCGAGTATGTCTGCATGAGCCAGTATTGAGACTGATGCTTCATTGGCTTGCAGCTTCCTCTGACTATTTATAATTTCTGAAACTTAGATACAAAAGAATCTAGCAGTAGAAACTTTTTTGGGAATTTTTATTTGATGGCACACTATTTGGGCACATGCTTGCCATCTCCAGGCATAAGCAAACAAGAATCAAAAACACAACGGGACTGATTGGTCTGCTCTGAAAATTCAAAGCCACAACAATCATCTGAGTCAGTCAACTGATCATCACATTGCACACATCAAAGAGTTACAGGGGTACAGACTAGCTAAAACTCTTTTACAGCTCTGCCTTGCAAAGCAGCTTGATGGTTTAAGTGTATTAGCACAACAAGCTTGTCTCTCCAGGCTCTGCAACACAAGCATAACCTCAGTCTTTCAAAGTACATAGAGCCCTATGCATGCAGTTAATTATAAATAGTGTCAGAATGGAAGCTTAAAAAATAGAAGGTCGTTTTCCCACCATCTAAACATTAAATCCCTTCAAGATCAGGCTGCCCTAGATAGAAGTGGCTGCATTCAGCTGTATGGTATCTGTATTACAAAATGTTCCTTGAAATGATCAGGTGGTAAAAGGACTTTGACTTGTACTTTAATAAAGAGCCAAAGCAAAGAGGAAGGGTTAGATACACTGCCTTTTCTAAGTGCTCAGCTAACAACATAAGCATGTTTGTTTTAGCCATATAGCTATAGGTCTCAGAAGTGTCTAACCCTCTCTTCATCCCACTGGAAATGGGCTTCAAGGAAAGGGCAAAGCCTAAATGCATAGGATATAAGGACTTTAAAAGACATACACTGGACTTGCCAGTATGCTAGGAACCGTAATCTGCTTGGTAAAATCTATCACAGTCACCCTTCTTTTAATTAATATTCAGTCACAAATGTAAGAAAATTGGGACTCTGAAGCCTTTGCTAATTTTCTGTCATTGCAAATTGACACTGGCCAGAATTACTTTGCTCTTCCCTGAAGGACAAAAAGCAACAGAAAGCCACGCCAAGCCTGACTACAGACCTCTCCTTGGAGAAGTACTGTCTCTGCTCCTCTCCAGGCCCCTCTTTGTCCTACTGATTTTCTTTCTGCCCATTTTAACCCTGTCACTGTTAGCTATTTATCACAGTACTAACCTACCAATGGCAAATCCTATAACCAAAACATTTCAATTTTTTTGTGCAAATGACTCAGCATCTTGCTTGACTATGCCACAACAACCAGTTCCTGGAGGACTACTGCCTCTCACTAGAAGCACTTTGCACCAGCACTGCCTGAAAAGTCTTTGGGTTTGTTGTGGGGATCTGGAGTTTACATGGAGTCCAAGGTCCACTTAGGCCTCCAGTGAGTAACACCACCAGGCACAGAGATCAATGGTGCTGCTTGCCATCAACAGTGTAGCAGAGTCAGGCTGTGTGTTTAAGCATCTTTGTGATAAAGAGAGATTAAAAACAGTTCAATCCAGTTCAACCTAATCTCTGTCACTCCAGAGAAATGCCCTCAGGTACTCTGAGGTGAGCTGAATGAAGAAAGATGCTGCTGCTCTTCCTCCTTGCAGAGAAGGGAGATGGATCTTGGTATGGCCACCTGAAATTGTAACCAAATATTTTTCTTGGGATTGAATAACACATTTTTTTTGTTTGATTTGGAGCGAGGGGGGGAAATATTTCTGGTTTTTATGAAAAACAAAAATGTATCATTTCTCTGCAGCTGGCTCTTTGTGTTGTATGTTTTAAGGGTGGTTGGCTCTACTTTAGACAGATTTGGTTGTGCTCTGTATATATGTAAGAATTCTTAGGAATTCTTTTAGATCGTCTTGACTTTCAGCTTCAAAACCAGTCAGTCTTGTCTCTCTCCTTTTGCCTTTAAAAACATAACAGTTGAACTTTCCAGTGTAAGTCTGTGCTTTACGAATAATGCTAGATCTTTCCAGATAATAATCAAGTGAAATCAGTGAAAACCTTCATTGCATCTTGTTTGAAGGATATCACCATGGTTTGGCATAGAGCAAGGCCATGGCCCAAAGGAACATGTAAATATTCCCAAGGCTATTACACAATGGCAACATGAAGCCCACTCCTGACACAATTCAGCCCATAAGCAGCTCCAGAACAATGATGACAATTCTGTGAATCAAGTTATGCATGTGCACAGATATTGGTGGGTTCCGTTACTTTGGAAAGGATATAAAGAGAAAACAGTAGTGCTGGTATCCTTTGCAAGTTTATTTTTGCAACTTCTGTTCATATTTAATAGAAATCTGTGCAACTCGAGAAAGGCAACAAAAACCATAAAAGATTTTACTGACAGATCTCCCAAGGGCACAGAGGATCATCAGTTCAAGGCAGGCAAGCACAGATTGCAGAATCAGAGCTCTAGTTTTCATACCTCATTGTCTGTTTGACTTTACTCTCTCCAGTTATGACTGTTGACCAAAATTGTAGTATACATTTGTCGTTAAAATTCCAGCCCCATATACATCTGATAAGAACTCAAACAATAAAGAAAGTGTCATTAAAGTAATCTATCACTATGGAAAAATCAAAGTGATGTGAATTGATGAAGTACAAGCTTAATCCATTCTTCTTTGAGTGTCTCTGTCATTTAAATTTCCACCTGTGATTGTTATATGGACTGATTTTTATTTAGGATTAAGTTTACAGGAAGAGGCTGATAACTGTCTTATTGACTGTATCTAATCAGAGACAACTACACTACATTCATCCTATTCTTTTCAGTGACATAGATTTTTATGACAATTTGCATTAACTGATAAAATCAATTTCCTTAAATCAGAGTAGATTCTTAGCTAAAAGTATGTATTCCCTGGATTTTGCTGTAAGAAGCCTGTTTTTGGAAATGCTTTTTATAAAATTCTCAAAAGAGAAGGAATCATTAACAGAAAGCCAATGCACAAAGGAATCAATTCAATAGAAAAAAAAAACCCTCAGTATTTTTTTTCTCAGCTCCTAAATTGCTTGTCTTCAGTCCTTTTTCTATCCTGTTTCCTGTTAGATACTGTGAGCAGCCTAAGACATAAGACTCTGGGATACTGTAGGTGACTTCTACTCAGTTCTTCAGTGCCATCTGATTTGAAGATGCTTGTGTACAGATGCCTACAAATTGCTTTGACTAAATAGTGGTGACTGAAAATGACAGTGGTAATGATATCCTGGCAATCAGAGCTGAGAATGAGTCACATGCTGCTTTTTAAGTGGAACAAAGATGACCGATTGTATTTCGATTCTGCAGGTGTCAGAAATTGCACTGAGCTAAATCAGTGTAGAACACTAATTTATTTTTTGTGATTTGTTGATACATCTGGAAAGTAGAAGCTGAAGTAANTCTCTGTCATTTAAATTTCCACCTGTGATTGTTATATGGACTGATTTTTATTTAGGATTAAGTTTACAGGAAGAGGCTGATAACTGTCTTATTGACTGTATCTAATCAGAGACAACTACACTACATTCATCCTATTCTTTTCAGTGACATAGATTTTTATGACAATTTGCATTAACTGATAAAATCAATTTCCTTAAATCAGAGTAGATTCTTAGCTAAAAGTATGTATTCCCTGGATTTTGCTGTAAGAAGCCTGTTTTTGGAAATGCTTTTTATAAAATTCTCAAAAGAGAAGGAATCATTAACAGAAAGCCAATGCACAAAGGAATCAATTCAATAGAAAAAAAAAACCCTCAGTATTTTTTTTCTCAGCTCCTAAATTGCTTGTCTTCAGTCCTTTTTCTATCCTGTTTCCTGTTAGATACTGTGAGCAGCCTAAGACATAAGACTCTGGGATACTGTAGGTGACTTCTACTCAGTTCTTCAGTGCCATCTGATTTGAAGATGCTTGTGTACAGATGCCTACAAATTGCTTTGACTAAATAGTGGTGACTGAAAATGACAGTGGTAATGATATCCTGGCAATCAGAGCTGAGAATGAGTCACATGCTGCTTTTTAAGTGGAACAAAGATGACCGATTGTATTTCGATTCTGCAGGTGTCAGAAATTGCACTGAGCTAAATCAGTGTAGAACACTAATTTATTTTTTGTGATTTGTTGATACATCTGGAAAGTAGAAGCTGAAGTAAAAATCTGGATTAAACTGAAACAAACACCTTAAGATAGCTTTTGTTGATTTGCAAGTGAAATCCAGAAACTAAAATATTTTGGATTCTACAATTATTTCAACCTCAGACCCCTCTCTGATGCTAAATCCAAAGCAATCTGAAAATTAAGTTAATTTCAAATCAAAACTTTTAAAATTATTATGAAAAAAGGTGACATTTTCCTAATTATATTATTTTGTTGGTTTAGGAAACAGAAATTTGGAAAACTTTGTGCAATATCATGAAACCTGCATTTAAAAAAAAAATAGGTGATTCTGAAACATTTTGTACAGCTTCACATTTGGGATCTATGCGGTATATTAACATCCCATGTGATTCGAGTTACAAATCCTCCCATTGTTGTGATAATTTGAATTTAATAGTAATTTAATAGTAAGTAGCTGTTTTGACTGCATGTGTATTTCTGCAAGCAGAAGCTACTAACTTCTGTTCTCCATAAAGTCAAAGTACCTAAAATGAAAAATTTAGCATATAGAAAACAGCTTTATACAGATTAACACTAAGAAAAGCACATGTCACAGAACTCATTTTGTACCCTAATCCGGAAAGGACAAGACAGAAAGAGTCTCAGCTCCAAAAAGTAATAGTTTATGCTGTCTAATTCTCAGATTCTTGATCCAGCTACTGTTATATCAGCAAAAATATCAGCTCTCACACATGTATCCTAAGTACATGTTAGGATTGCTGCTGAAACCATTTCAGGGTTACACTGTAATGCACAAATGTCTGCCTAACCTATCCCATTATCTCTGGGGTTGTAGAGCTGCTACTGACACTTCAAAAACATTTTACAAGAATATTCTACAAAAACACAAAAAATGCTTGCTAAGTCTTGTAGGGCTCCGAAGAGCAAAGTCTTCCCCCATCTACAAACGAAAATGTGCTGCTGTCTCGTTGATGACCCAAATGTCTTCAATAGAATTTTACAAAAAATGAAATGTGTTATCAGCAATTGTAATTTACATTTAAAAAGACTCTTACTCATGTATCTTAGTATTTTACAAGCAAGCCTCCTTAACAATCTCTGCATGGCATTGTATTCATTTTATTGAGTACATTGACAAAGGACAGAACTAAAGGATTGGTACCAGCTGTGCAAGAATTCCTTTGCTGTCTTGACAGATAAACTTTTATAGACCTCACATGTGGTACCACTGAAGTGTCAATGAGACCTCATATTGAAGCATACCCTAAACCCAGCATGTGCTTAGTGCATAATTGCATCAGGAGGATCCTGTTGCAGTGCTAACTAAAGAGATCCTCTGTGAAGATGAGATGGAGAATAGACTGGAAATTCCTATAATGACAGTCAAGTTGCTAATTTCTGCCCTTGGGCAAACACAGTACCTGCTGAATGTAGGAGGACTTTTTTTTTAAAGTACTGGCACTTCATATTGCTGAAAAAGCATATCTAGTTTAGCTCACAGTTCTGAAGGAGAATATCTATAGAAAATTTTCTATAAATGTTGAATTACTTCATTGCAGACAGCATTTAATTAGCAATACAATTAATTTTTTTTTTTGTTAATGCATCCAGCTGGTTCCTCTCCTCTCTTTTTTAACACTCATTGATATTTTTGGGTTTTCTAGATGTCTCTAAGCTTGTCAGGGTACAGCCGAATTCTCACCTTGATTTTAAAGAGGATTATGCATGTGCACACAACCTTTTAAATCCCCACTATTTTAGAATCTACTTTAAATCCTTCTAATGTTTTTATTGCAGTTTTTAATTCTAGAGGAAAAAGTGACAAGAAGCGAAAGCAAGATATTTCTTACCTTTCTTTTTTGCAGTGAATCTAGTTAAGACACTTAAGAAAATATTTTCCATGTGGTATAATCAGTGTATATTAACAAAATCATAAGAAAGGGAGAAAGTAAATACTCAGGAGCGGTAACATGGAAAATGTAGGTCAATAAAAATGCATCTTTCTGGACACAGTGAAACATACACATTCTTTTACACTTATCTTGTCAAACCAAAACCCAAGTCAAACTTCTGGAATCTGAAGTTAATTTTCCACTACCTGCTCTTGGAAGTCCCAGTCAGGGTGAGAAACAGAACATGAGAAGAACTCCAAGCCTGGACCCAGCCACTGGCATGGTCAAATCAGGCCTCCAGTAGGACATCTAACACCCAAGAAGGGATTATTGTGTATACTCTGTTTATAACACGGTATTTTCTACTTCCTCTATTGATCACAAATGGGACTGTAGTGTAATGTAGTGTAATGTGCAAATTACTCAATGCTTTGAGGCCAGAGAAAATAAAACAATAACTTCTGTATGGAAAAATAATTCACTTGGTTTTCAAGGTTTTAGAAACCTGAGCCAGAGCTCTGCAATACATAGGGATGTGACATATTAGCTTCAGTATCTTCTGATCTGCCCTTTTGTGCCAGTGCTTAAATATATATCACACAATAACCAGTCCTATAACAAAACATTCCTGGCAATATCATTACGTAGAAATAAGGTCTGAGTTCTGCTATATTTTCTGCTTCCAGACAGAAAGTAAGCAAATTTTGCTCAATAGTTAATGACACTGTTGCTCTAAAAGCAGGACTGATAACTCACTACAGTTCTGGTGCCCTTCATCTTTTTGTCACACTGTTTCTTCTCTAGGATATTATTGTGTCCCACAATCTAATTGCAAACCCCACAATGTTAAGTAGTACTGAGAAGAAAGGATGGAAAGAAATCGGCTCAGTTACAAGCCAGAAGACATTTTGAAAGTAAGTCATGTTCTTAAACTTGCAAACTATGTAAAAAAGAATGGGGAATAAGAGGATGAAACTGGACCAGACAGATCAAGATCAAACCTCCCAATATTTGAGCTCTTTGCTCTTGACAGTGGGTTTTACAAGAGACTGATTAAGTTGTCTGAAAGATAGACACAAAAAACCATACTGCAGAAAAAACTGGTGGCAGCACGCTTCTCTCCTTGTTAATTCTTGGAGCTTGAATTTGATCTCTATTTCAATGCTTTCAAAGACAGTTTTTTATTTACCATATTTCACTGATAATTATTTCACACAGCAACTTTTATACAAGTGGTTGCTGAATGATTGTGCTCCAGATGTCTATTAAAGTTGATGAATGTGTTTTGCTATTAACGTTCTTTAGCATGTGAAATGCTTGCAAAAGGACAGATGGCCTTTTGTAATTACTATTTCTGTAAATTATTTATATTTCTGTGTTGTCTAGAACTCAAAAAATATGAGAAGATTGCTATGTGAGGTGTTATTTAGTCCCAATGAAAGTCCCTGACCAAGGCAAGGACAATTTGATAGGTAAGAGAGAAAAGAAGATTAATTTTGTCTTATTGTACAGATAAGATGCTGAGAAACAAAAATGAGAAGATCTTGGCTGTATTTCTACTATCAAACTAAACAGTACCAGGGATTGTCTCCTAGATCTGAGATAAAATACATGTGCTTTTTGTGTCCCTGTTGTTAAACACTCTTAGCCTCTAAAATGAGATGTCTCAATTAAAGTGTCTGGCCCATGCTGGCTTTCAAATTCTGCCCCAAAATTATCTGGATGTCTCAGCACTGGCTGGCTCAGGAATTAAAAACCCAAACAGTCTCAGCAATTGCTCTAATTATTAGGCTAAGTAGAGAAGGCTGAACTTCAGTCTCCCAGTGTTGTCTAATCTATGCATATATCTGTAGCACCATTTTAGCTCAGGACCCAGTTGACGTCACATTAATACCTGTCAACTGACAATGTAACTGTCCATTCACATGTTCTTAGTCTTGGGGAAATACCATAAAATACTTATCCCACCATTTAAGGCAATGAAGTCATATCCTTAACCTTTTTATTTTGAAAGAGAAGCTAACATGACCAGACCTTCACCTTCTGTTTAGAGTTACCAACAACACTGAAATTAGTATATGTATGTGCTTCTGAATATGACAAGATTCTAAATGCATGTTGGCAGGTTGGATATACAAACTTAATTAAAGAAACATTATTTAAAAGTTACATTTGGGAAAATATATGGGCTCTATTGAGACACTGTAGATGGACAATATTATATTTTCTGGTCTCTCTTCTACAGTAGCTATATTCAAAATGTTTTAAGTAGTAATTTTTAGGGTCTCAATGAAAAGATCTCCTCAATTACTTAATATTATTGACAATGCCAGCATATTATAGTTGCTTTAGTACCTATTAATAGTCTGTAATTCATCTATAACTAGTTCTATAACTTCAGTCAACTCAGACTAAGCTGAGTTGAGTAAAGTAAGCTAAATAACCTCCTGGGATGGTCCATTTCTGTGCATGAATTCCTTTGATGTTTGTCCTCAGTTAGTTGGAAAATAAATTCAATGCATGTGCATTCAGGATCAGGATCTCAGAGTAGTTCTATATAAATATGGAATAGTATTGTTTCTAAACTTCACATTTCTTTATGTTGAACCAGAACATTAGAGTCTTTTCTTAGTTTCCCTTTATTATCTCTCTTTCAATGGTATAAGGAGACTGTAAGAGAATGACACCCCACTGAGATATTTTATAACCTTAAGAAAATGATCTGTCCTTGTCTGGACAGAAGAGGGATGATAATAAAAGCCTTTCCTGGGAAATATTTGGGCACACTCCTAAATATATCATCATGGTGAATATTGTCAATCTGCAAAGTTAAGTATATCTATGAGTTATTTATAGTATCTAGGCTCTAAGGGGTGGATATTTTAACACTAACACACTTGTTGACTTAATTGTTTTTAGGATTAGCTTTTCTAGCTACCTAACTGAAGTTACTGGAAATTCCTTGATGTTATGGAGACTTTTGGGATGCCTCCATGGAAAAGATTTGCCAACTCAAGTAGGATGACAACTGTGCATCATGGACAAGAGAGCCTCATTGCTTATATATGCTGGAGGCGTGCTAGAAACAGAAGGAGGAGTAAAATCGTAGTGGGAAGTGTCACACAGGAGAGTGGAAGAATATCAAGACAGCATTAAACTGTGATCTGTCTCTTCTGCAGTATGTGATTATAGACTATCTTCTATATATACTCAATTACTGAATTAGACTGAAGATAATAAAAGTATTTAGTTGTCCTCTTATGGGTCTACCTCCTTCAGGTGTACCAGTTTCAGAGATCAAAATCCAAAGAGTCCATCATCATCTGCAGTGAATTTTAGTGAGATCATGTTCATCTCTATGAAGGATGGATTTGTTTGTAGTCGGTAAGTATGGAGAGTTCACCCATTTTTACATTGACCCCACTTTTCCCAATCTGCACCGAATCACCAAATAGATGAGTGCATCTACTTTACCACCACACTAGCAAATGACATTCTCCTGTTGGGGGGGGGGGGGGTTACCTCTGCTGTTAAGTATTGAGCTAGCATGTTACACAACACAATCATAAATGTGCCAGAAGAATCAATCATACACAATCATACAGGTGCCAGTAGAATTCTGTGCAATGTTTAGACAAGGCAATGGAAGGGAAGGGCAGTTAAACAAGATGCCTAAGCCATTAAATATTTACATTATAAATATTTATCTTTGGAAACTAGACACACTACTATTCCCTGAATGTCACCAGCTATTAATTGCATAATCTGTGACTGTAAATACACTTTTGTTGTTTCCAAAGCATTTTGGGCCTCAAAAGCTGAGAACAGTTGAAAAGCAGTCAAAATGTATTACCAAATAGCTTCTTCACCAGACAGATTTCCTTAATAGCTTTTCCTTGGAAGGATTTGAAATTGCACTATTTTGTTTCTCAAAGCAACCATCTTGGAGATGAATTGAAAACACTGAAGAAGAAGGAGGCTCCAGTAAGTCTTCAGAAACTCATAGATGGGTGATATTTCTGCAAAAATTTGCAAAGTACCCACATAAGAGCAAAAAAATGCCTATTCTAAGCAAGACTAAATGCCCATATTTAGCAGCATCCTGCCACCAGCAGTGACTATAAACAAAAGCATCCTCTATAAGAGTATAAGAAAAAGCAAAGTAAAGAATTTCCTCACATCATCTGCCAGCCACCAGCAAGGGCTCTCCAGCAGCACTTCTCTTCAGTATAAGCTATGCTAGCATCAGTACAGTCATCTTTCACCTAAACAAATTTGTAATATTAGCCTAGGGGTCAGGCTGAGTTTTTTCATTTCATTTTATAGCCTTTCCCTCCTGCAATTTTTCCCTACATTATTATACCATTGGACTCTGGCTACACCAGGCTAAATGCTGTCTTTCATGGAGGACACTTGGGTTGGACCATGTAATAATGGATACACACCTAGTGTGAAGTGCGCTTTAAGCAATAGAGCATGTTGTGGATGTCTCACCAGGTATCTTACAGCATGTGGTGAACGGTCCTTCAAGACCTTCTAAAATTAATGCTCTACCATGACATTCTCCTGGCTGCAAGGAAAAGCTGGTGGAAGGGTATTTTGCAGTCCCAGCACAGTTTAAGGTCATAGAATCATAGAATTGTAGAATTATGTAGCTGTTTAGGTTTTAAAAGAACCTTAATGTCATCAAGTCCAACCGTTAACACAGCACTGCCATGTCCACCACTGGACCATATCCCTCATCACCACATATATGTGTCTTTTGAATACCTCATGGGATGGTGATCCCATCATTTCCCTCAGCAGTTTGTTCCAATGATTGATAACACTTTTAGTGAACAATTTTCTCTTAATCTCCAGTCTAAGCCTTCCTTGGCACATCTTAAGGCCATTTTCTCTTGTCTTATCATTTGTAGCTTGGGAGACCAGCTCCCACCTCACTACAATCTTCTTTTAGGGAGCTGTAGAGAGTGATAAGGTCTCTCCCCTCAGCCTCTTTTTCTCCAGGCTAAATATGCCCAGCTCCCTCAGCTGCTTCTCATCTGATTTGTGCTCTAGACCCTTCCCCAGCTCCATTTCTTGTCTCTAGATTCGATGACCACAGGTAGAGGGGATGACCAAATATCAGACAGGAAGTAAGTCCTTTGTTCTATGAGAGGCACAAGTACAGTAAGGGGTGAGTGCAAAATAATGCAAAGAAGAGCTTGAAATGGAGGCCAAATCTTCAGTCTCACATTTAGTGAGCAAGATGGGTTTGTGGAAGAAGGGAGAGAGAAAGCCAATGTCAGACAGATGCATCTTCTATCTGCCAGCAGGATCACCATACCTCTTCACTTAGATCCTTAGCCAGTTCACTTTCCTAACTTCCAAGCATTCCAGAGGGCAATTATACCTTTAAATGACCTCTTAGCTGTATAAAAAAAAAAAAAGGCATGTAGCATGGAAATTAACCAGTCACATCTCAGCTGCGTGATTCTGTATAGAGCAGTCAAGTCCATGAAAGCTATATAAGTTGACAACACTTTGAAACCTGACTCTTCCCTCTCCTACTCTCTAATTGGTGTTTTCTCAACTACATCTCCTCCACTCCCTAAAACAACTCCCCTTTTAATTAATATTTTATTGGAACTGATTTCTTTGTAGAGGTGACCATCTATGTGTGCATATTTCTGTGTCTGCTCTTTGGAGAAATCCAATATCAGAGGAGTAGCAATATACATTGTTAGGAACTGGTTAAGTAAACAAGCTGTGTTTCGCAAAAACATCAGACTCTCTCCTTGACAGAAACATTTCTGATAATTCTGTTTGAACGTCCTTGCCACTCACCTTTATTGATTAAAAGACAAAAATGAGAGGTTTTTGAAAACAAACCCAAAAAGGTTAATTTCCAAAGCCTCTAAACCAGTATCATTTGACATTTTGAAGCTTTTGCTACCACTTAATTTTTGAAACAAAATTTCATTGAAATCAATGATGCATTGTGGAAAATACTGGATGTATTGACTAAAGTTTCTGGAAAATATCAATGAGTAAGTACAATCACTTTTAGTGTCCTGGAAGCAATAACTGACTACAAAAATATGTATGCAGCATTCCTAAAAAAACAAATTTGTTGCTGCCTACTGTTATCATCTGGTGAGTAGCTTTTCAGATAGCAGTAGTTCCTGCAGGTTTCTTTCCTCTGTAACATGCTACATGGCTCTTTCTTAGCTCTAAATTTGCCTATAATGATCACAATAGTACATAATTACTATTCATGTGCACTCTCTATGTTTTGTCATCACTCCTAAATATTAAGTAGCATCTCTTAGGATAAGAGTGAAAGTAGAAAGAGCAAAATTGTGCTGTCATTTGGAGGTATGCCATGGCTCCACATGGATGTTACTTGGTGCTGCCAAAAAATCTATAGTTGAACCTTATTCCTGCATGCTGTCTCTCACAAGTCTTGTCCTTGAGTTTTTCATCTCCAGTTTTTAAAATCATTAGAATTATTTTGACATTGCTTCCAGGACAAGGTCAATAAAACTTCAAGGTCTTACTTTGAAGGCTTTGTTGGGCTTGTGAAGGCTGTCTGAGTTTAGCTTATGTGTTGTATTCCTATGTAATGTTAAAAGAACATCATATCAGCTAGCGGAAATCTCGTATTTCCATATAGACAGGCATCTAGTAGTGTTGGAAACTACTGCTCTTACTAAATGTCTGAGACCTGTTTCTGTGTTGAAATCACAGTTTAAAATACATACAGTTCTATCTGCTGCCCTACTTTCAAAAGGAATGCACATTTGTCCTTTATTCAGGCTGAAATCAGTTCCTGATGGTTATGAAATATTATCGGTACTGAAAGTTTAATTTCATTAGATAAGCATTTTTGAATTTCAAAAATTTTGATCTTACTACAAATACTAAAAAAACTAGTGTTAAAAATAGCTTTGAAAATGTGTGTACAGAATCCACTGTGAAGTTTCTGCTATTTTTTTTTTTTTTTACTTTTTTGCTGGCCTTAATGAAAAAGTCCAGTTTTGCAAATCCTCTTGTGCAACTTTCTGCATCCAAGAAGCAGGAGCCTTCTTGTTCCTTTATCCAGCTGACAAGCATGCAGCTTGAGTTACTTTTCCAGCAATGCTAGTAGTGAAGACTGGAAGGTATGAACACCACTACATTCCTCCCTAAGGTATGTGAGGCAGAGAAGTTGAATTATCCTTTCACATTGCCTGCAGACATAATGACCCTGGCCAGCTTGGAGTACACAACTAATATTTAGACATCTAAAATTCAGAAGGATGAATGTCAGTCAGAGAACTCAAATTAATTGGAATACCTCTATGAGTAAAAATTAACTTAGACAAAGAGATGCAGTATGAAATCCATGCCGTCTATATGAGGTCAGAAAGAAAACAGTGTGCTATATAATAAAGGTCTGACTTGTTCCCACTTGCTAGAATTGATTCTGATACAAACAGGTTGCAGGAGAGAAAAGAACTGTCAAATACCAAAAGGATTCTCATTTTCTAGCATGAGGAGGAAAGAAACAAGTCAAGGTAAAACCGAACATATTTCAAAGGTTTCATTTGTTGTATAGCAAGAGGAGGATATCTATCTTTTCGTCTCATGAAATGAGTTTGTTTGTTTGTGTTTAGCAAAAAAAAATGGCAAATCTTTTTCAGTTTGACACCAGATTCACTATGTGATTAAATTAGATTTTGGAGTTTCTTATCAGTATGTTCTAGGAAGCTATCATACGAATGCAGCATATATTAGGAATGTCAGAATGTCATCTGTGAGCAGAAAGCAAAGAACAGCATAAACATGGAAAAAAAGTATCTGGGTTCTGTTTTTTTTTTTAAATTAATATGACAATGCTTTAAAAAAAAATTAAGCACTAGTGTCAGATGAAGGAAATGCTGTGCCTCTTAAGTGAATGATTGTACAGTCTCCAAATTTACAGTATTTTTTATCATCTAAGTTTTACATCAACATTAAAACAAATACCCTGAACTCCCATCAAATATGCATAAACTAACTTGTTACCCAGTCCTCCTAGCATCTGATTTTTGAAAACTTGATCTTGAATCTTGAAAAATTGAATAGTCATTCTGCACATCTTATGTATTACAATCATTTTTTGTAGAATTAGAATGTAGAATTAGAATGTAAAATGCACCTTCACTGTAGAACAAATCTTCAAACTGTATATGCCCAAGGAAGGCCTCAGGAGTGGTTAAATCCAGGGATCTGTGAAGCTCGTTACTCTGACTTCTTCATTACTGGACATCTAGAGAAGAGAATTCAGCTCTAGGTCTATAGTCATGTGGTCTTTAGCCTGAGGTAGTCCCAGTCCCTAAACAATTAAAACCAGACTCCCTTCTCCGTACCCCACTTTCCGCCCCTCACAAAAAAAGTTAATTCCATACTATTAGGTAATTCTGTCTATCCACAGAAGACAGCAGATCAGCCTTCAAGACTGAAAATTGTCTTTATTTCAAACCACTGCAAAAGATGGGTAAGTGCTAAAACAGTCAGTGAAGGGAAATAAAATCAGCCTTACTAAGCATTCAAAATATTTTGTTTGAGTTTGACTTGCATGTAATATCAGTGAAAAATCTGACTTAGTTGTTTTGAAATGGTGTAGTAAACATTTTGTCATTCTGAAAATCCCAGCCTAGAGCATAATGATTTGTTGTTGCCATGCTTTTTTTACTGAGTGAAATAAAAAAAGAATACAGACTTATTTAATTATTTTTCTTTTTCTTAATGCCGTTTAGTTCTTCTGAGATTTCTTTAAGTCCTTCTGTACTACAGATTCTCTTCAAAGAAGGAGAAATTTAGGATTGGAGAGCATCTGGAATGGAACTTTATCAACTGATCCACATCATCAATGTGTACAGCACAATGTTCTTCAAGAGAGCAATGAGCTTTGTCTAAACTGTAGCATTTAGGCAGTATTGTTGTTTCATGACTCATCTGGAGTCTGCCTGAAACGTCCATCTAACACATCCACTACAGAATGTAGGAAAAATCCACATTCTTAAACAAAACCAGCTAAGAAAGATGCATACGTGTATAACACTGGAGACCACAATCCTCAAATCAATGCTAGCTTGCGCATGTTCAACTTTGTGGAAGAGGAATGCTGTCACAGTTCTGTTCGTCCCAGTAAAAATCCCAACACACACAAGAACTTTATCTTTGTTCGTCTTTGCTGGTGCAGCTGACTCTTAGTTTCTTTTTGTCCTTATCAGTGTTAATTGTAAAGAATATTACAAACTAGAAAAAAAAAAAAGAAAGTAGTATTATACAGCATATGGCACGGTCTAAGTCCCATATTCTTTGGTGTTTCTATCTAAAAGTGGAATTAATGTCAAGTTTACACAGAAAGAATCAGGGATATGTTAAATAAAAACAATGCAATCAGTTAAACTGGGTTTCAGTTCACCACTCAGCTGGAAAGTACTTCATATAATGAATGGAAACAGGGTCATAACTAATAAAAGCCACAGCATGATTACATATTCACATAGTATTTGTTAGTTAAATCTCATCTAGTGGTAAATATTATGTGGTTGTCAGAGTGGTAGGTGAAACCAGATGTAGGATAACGTCATTGCGAAACATGCAGTTTTACTCACTTTAGGCCAGTTTATGGATTATTTGCTATGCCCTTAATCTAGCCCTTCATTTTTATAAAGTCTTGAAACCAATATGTTTTAACGGAAGAGTCCAAAGTGGTTAAGCACTGGGACTTGCACTTTTTTTAGTGGGGTTTTTTTCACTGTAAATTGTGATCTAAAAACATAAAGTAATGCATTCAAGGACATGCATTGCTAATATAAAATTTTGCAGTATTATCCAAGATAAAAACTAATTTTTGGCAAACCATGTATTGCCAAAAGCTTTCATTATTCCTGCCTGTATTTTGCATACTAAAACACAATGTCATTTGTTATTCTCTATTAAAGTATATTTAAATCACATAGGTGTTGCCATGAAAAAAAAAAAACAACTAGAAAACTGCTTTGTTTCCAAATTATTTTGAATTGAAACTTAGTTAAAAATTACAAATTCTAAAACTTTTTAAGAGATGAATGTTTAAAAATAACATACCAATGTTAATGCTTTAATGAAAGTAGTTTGTTTGCCATGACCAAATGTATACTACTAGGTTGACAGGGCTGTTATTCAAAGAACTTCTTACTCCAAAATACATTTACCTTCACATAACTGTAGGTTGTATTGACATCTGGATGGAATGAGGCTGCATGGAAGTGCTATATCTTACATATATCTACATTTCCTTCAGAAAGATATCAGTTTTATTTACAGTGCTGCATCATAATTTTAAACTTATATGGGCTTTTGAAGGAAAGCTAATATTTATGCACCACACCTGATGTTGGATTTAGTGCTCCGTGAGCTTGATTGCTGGATCTGAATGTCATTTCTGCTGTCATTCACTGGGGTTTAATGTTGTCAGATCATGCAATATCCTCCCCCATTGACATTCATGCTGCACAAACAGCCCACAATTATCAAAATGAAAGGCTATCACTGCTGCAAGAAGAATGCCGCCCTACCCCAGAGCGTGCAAAATGATGGGTTGCAATCACCAGTCTTGGAGAAGCATTCCTAAACAGCCCCTTTTGACAGAAGTTCGGGTCTGAGTTGCAGAGCCCTATTCAGTGTGGTAATACACGTAATTGATGCCTTTTCATTCTCTTTTGTTCAAATCTCTAGTCAGATAATTAAGATCTTGTGAGGGGGTAATGAAGTAAGCATTTCAAAGAATATCTGCATTACTTTGATGGCAGATGCCTGCAATTAAAATCCTGTAGCTACATTACAACATATATATTCCACATTGCTTACAGATATGTTCAGAACTTCCTAAATGAGTGTTTTGGGTTTTTGCTTCATGGGACAAAATCGGGCTGAGACCTAAACCAGGACTCACACAAAAACTGAGGCAAGTGAAACAGGATGCAGACTAGACATGCAGAACTTGGGCTCACCTTTGATTTTCTTTTTGTGGAAAAAACTTTGAATTTGGTGATATATATACCAGGAAAAAAATGCATCAAGGAATCCTAGTAGTCATTTGAGTTGCTGAAATTTAGCCAGGGTCAGATTTAAGAAAGATAGGGGGAATAGAATGAAGGAAACAAAAGGATTGACTAAATGGAGGAAGGGACATAGTAGTTGACTTAGCTCCTTTGCTGAAACAGTCACTGTCAAGTCTTGAGAGCTTTGAAAATTTAGCAACATAGGCACATCGTCCATGCCTTTGAGTTCAGGACTAGAGGATAGGTCAAGGTGTACCTTGTGCTTAGGGTGCCCAAACTTTCACTAACAGGTTCTCAACTGCTACATTTAAAGATTCTTAAACTAAACCATTCATATCAAACTGCCTCCTCTCATAGTCAAATAGGTACTTTCAATCTTGCAATTGCTCTGAATTACGTTGATGGAGCAAACAGTTTCCATGTGGTATCTATATGACATTTAGAATGGAAGTATCTCCTGTTAAAGAAACCATCTTCATGTTCCCCAGAGCCCCAGGTAGTGATCTCATTTCCTTCCACTGTTAGAAGGGAGATCACCACCCACAGGGGCAGAGCTTCCCTGGTACGTTTTCTTGCACTGCCAGAAATATGAAGGACATTTGGGCTCTTGGAAGATTAAATGACACAGTCTAGAAGGTGAGGAGTACATAGCAGTAAATAAGAAGCTGTCAGAATAATATAACAGGCAAACTACGTGGAGCAGAAAGGCAAATGAATCAAATAGAGTTGGCTTGTTGGTTTTACTGCAGAGAAGAATGAAGCAGAACACTTAAAGATGAGACATGAAATTGTAAAGATGTGGCTTTGATATGAAATTTCTTGCACAAGATTGACCCTTAATTTTGGGAATTTTTAAATTGGTTTACCCAAACAGAACACCTGAAGAAAAAAAGAAAGGAAGGGAAAAAAATTCACAGTAGCCTATTTGTCCCTCTCCAGTTCTCTTTTTTTGGGGTGTCAGTAGTGGAAAACCTTTTTGGGAAAAACACAAATTCCAGCCTTCTGATCTAACACAGCAGGTCCAATACAGATGCATAACTTGGTACTTAATGTTTTGCTCTCATTAGAGAAACATCTAATCCATCTTCACTTTTACCGCAGATCATGGAAATGGAAGGGTAGGAAGGAATCGACAAGAGCAAAGGAAACAAATAGAACTTTTTTTCTTCAATTTCCTTCTTACACACTAACCAATTAGTAGTCTTACTGTGTATCACCTTGTATTACTGACTGTGATTTGCAGTACAGCAGAAAGTCCTTCATTACTGCCAGCTGCCAAAGCTTCTTAATGAGAGAATTGCCAATCACAACTGTTACAGCAAACACAGAATATACAATCTAGCAAATCCTCTTATCACCTGGTTACTGATAATGATCTACATTTGCAAGCCAATTCCAAGCATCCATTCACCTCTAGTCTATTTTCTTGTAAGAGAAACTAGTTTGCCACAGCCCAAACTGAAGAGGACATAGATATTGACAAGCAGGCTGCAGCCAGTTGGAAGCTCACTCTCTCCATGCTGCTTTCCTCCAGTATTCACAGATGTTTGTATGACAGCTGTTTGGGAAACATTTCACCTTTTTAGTACTAAAAGGAATGAATTACAGAAAACAAATTTAAAAGAACTAGTAAGGCTCCAAGGCAATGCACATTGGTCTCAGGAGTCTATTTTATAGCATTTAGTCTAGCGTTGTTCTCGTTTTGCCAAGGAGATGCATGGGATTCAGAGAGAAATGTTTCTGAAGGAGAGCTACAACTATCTACAGTCATGTAGGAACTCAGCAGCTAACAAAATGGAAGAAGATTGCTTTTTTTTGCTGCGTTACCACATTACCCAAAACAAGGCAACCCTGCTGCCACTGACATAAGCAGACATTATATTGCTAGGAAAACTAGAAAAACTACTTGGAAAAGTGGGTGTGTCAGAACAAGAGCCTGGATAAAGTGAAAATAAATAAAAAATTTACAGCAAAGTAATAGAATAGAGCTTTGACATAATTAAACATCAATGCTACTTCATTCCAAAGAGTGTAACAAGTGAGCGCCCTAAACTACAAGGTCAATGTGTGACAGCTTTTGCTGTCTGAACAAATGTATGTGAAATAATTGTTCTTATTGTATTATGGAATGTAGCATCAGAGGTACATCAGTGCTTCCAGATATTCATTTCACAAATGGGTTTACAGGTTGATGTACTCTGTCATAAGGTTTACACAATGAAAAAGTCATAGCAGAGAAAGTACTTTTTTTTTTTCACTATTATCATTTAAAATTGCTTTTCCACAAATGTGCCAAGTTATGTCTGTGCTTTAGAAATCACGTCAATAGCAAGTGACATTCTTCCTTGTCAGCGTACTAGGTCTCCTCATTTCAGGTTTTAGAAGGGCTAAACAACAAAACAAGACATCAAGACATAATTCAAAACAAAATCTTACTGGGTTTTGAGGCATTTGTTTCAAACTCAGTTTAAAAATTGTGACTTTTCAGAATATTTGCTTTGTGCCACTCTTTTGTGTCACAAACTAATGACTAGCAATGTATCTCACATAAAAAAAGTCCATGAATTTCCATTCTTATTTAAAGTCTTTCCAATGGAGGTACCTTCAGCTTCATGCCCCAGTAAGCTATTCCTACATTTAACCATTCTTGTTACACAAGGGACGAGAGTAGATAACTTGAAGGTCAATTTTCTTTACCTGCAGTTTGCAGCCATGGTTCTTGCTAAGGTATGGTCCATAAATTTGAAGACCTCACTACCACATATCTTTACCTATAAATAGCTTCATCTCTTCATTTTCTTTTTCAATAAAGTGAATTAGATAAGCTCAATGGAGCCTACATTGTAAAGATGGTTTCCAGCACTTTGATCCTCCCTTGAATTCTCTCCAATATTATTTCCACGTTTTACTACAGGTGTCCCACGACTAGAAGTGGTCTACACCAATCTTATCAAAGCCTTACACATGTGAAAGATCCATTTCTTATGCCTGGTATCTAGCTTTTTACAGGTTGGACTCATCAGACTGCAAAATCTTCTTTGAGTCCTCAGCAAGGCTCCATGTCTTATGATGAAGTCTGTCTTCTTTACCTGTTGTTTTAATTTTGTTTATCTGCACTGAAGTGTTAAATGGCTGTTTCTATTATAGGCAATGAAGACCTAGTCAATACGGTCATTCAGGTCTAGAACATTACTCAGTTGATCAAATATAGATTTACTGTGGCAAAAGCTGAACTCTGCAGGCTTGAAACAAAGACATCCAAACCACCCTAATAAATAACAAGTTACCCCCAACATTTGCTGCTCTGTCAGTGTTCATATCATTAGTAAGCCTTGCCATAAAGCATTCATACTTCCTAAATTACAGATAAAAATAGTAAATGTAGTTGAACAATTATGTAAGGAGCCATACAAGTAATAACTAACAAATAATACTTGTTTGAAAATATAGAATCCAATAACAAATAACAGTTTGAATCATAGAACCTTAGAATCATAGAATGGTAGGAAGGGACCTTTAGAGATCATCTAATCCAATCCCTCTGCTCAAGCAGGTCGACCTAGGTCAGGTCACACAGGAATGTGTCCAGATGGGTTTTGTAGACCTCCAAGGAAGGAGACTCCACACCTGCCCTGGGCAGCCTGTGCCAGGACTCACTCTACTGAACAGTAAAATAGATTTTCAGTGAAACTTTTTGTGTTCCAGCTCCTGTCCATTATGCCTTGTCCTATCACTAGATACAACAGAAAAAAAGTGATGTCCCAACCTCCTGACATCCACCATTTAGATAGCTGTAAATATTAATAAGTATCTCCTCTTATTGAAACTAAACAGCCCCAGTTCTCGCAGCCTTTCCTCATAAGGAAGATGCTTCAGGCCCCTGATCATCTTGGTGGCCCTGTGCTGGACTCTCTCCAGAAGTTCCCTGTCTCTCTTGAGCTGGGGAGCCCAGAACTGGACACAGGACTCCAGATGAGGCCTCACCAGGGCAGAGGAGGTGGGGAGAAGAAACATCTTCGACCTACTGGACAGACTCCATTGGCCTTCTTGGCCAGGAGGGCACATTGCTAGCTCATGGTTAGTTTATTGTCAACCACAGCTCCCAGGTCTCTCTCTGCAGAGCTGCTCTCCAGCAGTTCAACCCCCAGTCTGTACCAGTGCCTGGGATTGTTCCTCCCCAGGTGCAGGACTCGGCACTTGTCCTTGTTGAACCTCATGCGGTTCCTCTGTGCCCAATTCTCAAGCTGATTGAGATCCCGCTGAATGGCAGCACAGCCTTCTGGTGAATCAGCCAGTCCTCCCAGTTTGGAGTCATCAGTGAACTTGCTGAGGGTACACTCTGTGCCCTCATCCAGGTTATTGATGAAGATGTTGAACAAGACCGGCCCCAGAACTGATCCCTGTGGAACTCTGCTGGTCACAGGCCAACTTAATCCAGCATTGATTTGATTTTTTACTATTTAATTAAAGACGTCTCCATGAAAAAAATAGTACATGTATAGCTTTTCTAGTCAATATAAATTTATTTCCATCCTATTTCTTTTATCAATCATAAAGAAAACATTTTAGTATTTGGAATCTCTTAAAGCTTCAAAGATGTCTGTAATGTTTCATGAAAATATTTTCTCACTGGGACAGCAAGTAACAAATACTAGTTGACAGAGAATCATTTTATTGTCAGATGATAATAGTCTCTGAAAGACACTGAAAGATGGCAAAAACTTTGCTCAGGCAGTATTGAAGAGATAAAAACCTGTTTCTGTTAAAAACAGAAATAAAGAAAAAAAGTAAATATACGACAGCATTATAATGATGTTTCCTGCTTTACTATTTTTTAAATATTTTGGCTTATGGTTTCTTTGCAGAAAACTGAAAGGACGGGAATCAGCCCAGATACACTCAGAGACTCTATGTACGATTTCAGGCCCACATGTAAGATCAAGAGATTTGTTACCTGATGAGATTTTCTGGGGAGGAAAGACAGATTTCAGCTGCACTGACTTGTCCCATTGTGTTTTCAGGCATTTGTATTTACCAATTCTAAGGCCTGGGAGAATAATACTGCCAAAAATGTAGGGGTAGAGTTTTAAAGTTGCTGATTAGTGCCTGGAGAGTTTTCTGAAGCATATTAGAAATACCAATCACTGACTATGTCTGGTCCTTGACCCTTCTCTGAACTATATGATCTAGGTATTCTTAATAAAGAAATGCGCCAGTTTTACAGCTGCTATCATAATTTCAAAGATATGGGCATATATAAAAATTATAATGGCAAATGTAAATTTATTATAGTAACATAAATCCATTACTCTGATAATTATTCCAGGCATATTGTGTGCACAGAATATTATTCCATACAACAGCTAATATTCATTTAGCCCTTTAGTCATTCAGCATATAAATTCTTCATGCTTCAAAACTGTGCTACAATGTGTTGTGGTATTCATTCACAGATCTAACTTTCCATTTTGACTGATGCTAGCAAGGCTTTTTCTTTCCCATTGATCCTCTAAGCTATGCCTATCCTAAAGGACACTTCTCTGAGACCATATAACATGGCTTGACTGATGTTCATATATCTAAACTCTCTTTCCCCTGAAATAAAGTGTCTAAATTCAAAATAGCAGTGGGAGTAATTTCAGAGAAATGTGGTCCCCAAACAGTGCCAGACCACTGCCCAGGGCTGTGCTAATTAGCACACACTAAAAGCATGCCAAGAGCTGTGCTAACCATTGAACAGTATGGACATTTGGAGGTCAGCACCTGAGCCTGTATCCTGACTCCAGTTTTTTCCCTGGCTGATCTCAGCTGCAGTTTATACACCACTGGGGCTCTAACATGACTAGTAACCAAGCACAGTAACAAAGTACCTCTTGGCAAAAAATTCCAATGTCTCAGGGATCAGAAAATTCATTATCTTTACGGTTGTCTTGATGAAACCAATAACAATGTCAAGATGTTCCATTCTTTGGACAAGTGAGATTATCATCCTGAAGGATCTCAGGGCATATTCTACTCTCCAGAGTTCACAGGAGTGGAAAAGCTCACTCAGAATGCACGTAGTTACCTGACAACAGCTGGCAATGATCTTGTGGGTACTCATTTAGTTAATGTTTGAATTGCCCTGAAGGCAGGCAGAGCTATGCTTAACAGTAGTTTCATATGTAGCTTGAGGTCAGACATAGCCTTGGAGTGTACAGTTTAATTCTGATGTTGAACTGTATAGGATAGAGAATGATAAAACATATATACCTGTTGTGGGTTATCCTTGGCCATCAGCTAGGCACCCACAAAGCTGCTCACTAGCTCCCCGGGGCAACAAGATGAGGGAATCAATTGGAAAAGCAAAATGAGAAAAGTTCCTGAGTCAAGATAAAGACAGTTTACTATGCAAAGGTGAAAAAGAAAGAAAACAAATGAACAAACAAAAAAACACCATGAAAAAAGTGATGCAAAGGCAACCACTCACCACCTACCACAAGCAGACCAATGTCGGCCAGTCTCTGAACAATGGCTCCTTAGAAAGACAAAACCTCCCCATCATCAATTTTTAGTGCTGCGTATGACATTATATGGTACGAAGTATCCCTTCGGCCAGTTCAGGTCACCTGTGTCCTTTCCTTGGCCTTCTCCCAGTTTCTTGCCCACTCTGAGCCTACTCACTGTAGTACAAGAAACAGAAAGCCTTGAATCTGTACACGTGTTGTTCAGCCATAGCTAAGTCATGGCTGTGTTATTAATACTGTTTTACACACAGATCCAAAATACAGCACCATATGGTCTGCTGTGAAGAAAGCAAACAGAACCATCTCAGACAGAACCAGTAGAGGAGTAGTCTACACAAAGTTTCGCTGGTCGGTGTCAAGCAAGGTTTGGTGACCTTCCCAAAGACTGCACATTTTAGGAAAGCTGTAGTCTTTTTCAAGACAAAAGCATTTCCACTAGCGTAAGAGGTATTGAGGATAGTGTGATAATCAGGACAGTTTAGGCCCTGATAGATTCTAAAGCAGAGTTAAAGGTAATATTGTGGTTACAGAGACCCACTCAGAGCTACAGCCTTTCTTTAAAAAAACCCCTCTTCTCTAGTCCCTAGTCAGCTGTAGAGTAAATTTTCATGTTTTTTCATTGAGTTTTAAACAAGAACACTACTAGGGTGTTAAAGAAGCTTTTCCTGCTGCTTTCCTCAACTCCTTAAGGTTTAGAGCTCACATTTTACAGATCTAGCACAGAAACAGGCTGCATTCTCCTCTGTTACAACTCTTCCTGTTCTTGCCTTGTTACCAGACTGACATTCACTGTTTCTTCTGCAATGCCTCTAAAACTGAGTCATTCGTTATCCCCATAATGTGAACTATTTCATCAAAATAATAGGTTAACTAAACTGAGGAAGGATTGTATCAGAAAGTGAACTTTGTTCTCCCTCAGACTGTTGCTTCCCTCTTCAGTTACTTCACGGATTTTGACAAAAACTTGAGCTGGCAAATAGCACCGTGTTATTATCCTTCGTGGTTTTGTGGATCAACAAGATTTTTACTTGCTAATTTTAGATAATCAGCTCTAAGCCACCAAGGAATGGCAGACAATCCAGGTAATGCCAAAAGTTCACATTCTAAGAGTTGACTTAAAAAAAAAAAACTGAAAATCTCAAGTTTTTAAAGAGTCTGGCATACCTGAATGAGAAAGCTTAAAGTCTGAGTAGATTCTTAATGTACTTCAGGTTTTGCTGAACTTGTACAGCTTTCATTTTGCAGTAATTTAGAGAGACACAGATTTGGGGAAGGATTTTGCTGAGCTCTAGTTCTAGAGCAAATTGTGCCACTTTCTCTCTGGAAACAGAGATGATAATGAAGTGAATTTAATGTTCTCTATTCAAAGGTCATTTAGTTCCTTGATTAGACTGTTTTGGTAATATAAATGGCTTGCTGCTGGAAAAAAAATTAGTCTAAACTTTTCAATCAGCCTTACTATGAGAAGCTAGACTGAGAAAATGTCTTTTAAAAAACCCAGCAACACAGAAAAATGAATATGCCTCTATAGCTCAGTCAGATAATAACCTCCTCTGTAAAATTATATGAACTCTCTGTTCTGGAACAATAGTATAAATGAGCTAATTCTAGATCTAAAAATTGGGTTTGCCAGCTGCTTTCTGTTCTGTTACCAACACCTGTTTCGGCTCATGCCTTCATTAATTAAAATGTGATGAGCAAGCAGACAAGTTCAAAACAGTGCTGACAACGTCTCTACTGCTGACATAAAATCCATATTTGTAGTCCTCATTCAAAGCCAGGAAATAATATATCTGCAATGCAATGGGGGGTGTTGGATTTGAGTTGTTTGGATTTTTTTTCTTACTGCTACAGTAATGAATCTGTTCATTACAGTTATATTTTGGATATGGTAGATTGAAGGTAAGAATCACAGACTTTCTAAAGCAGAAAATAATCAATTTAAAAATTATACCTATGAAATACTACTAGTTAATAATTCCAAATATTATTTAGCCTTTTAAAAATCAAATACAGATTGGAAATACTTAAGCTGTTACCAGTTTACTATCTGTTCCTTCACTTCATAAATAACAACACAAAAAGTTCCATTGAAACATAAGGAAAAACTATTTTACTGTTCAGACTGCCCAAGGAAGGTGTGGAGGCTCCTTCCTTGGAGGTCTTCAAGACCTACCTGGATGCGTTCCCGTGTTCCCTGATCTAGGTGGACCTGCTTCTGCAGGGGGGTTGGACTAGATGATCTCTAAAGGTCCTTTCCAATTCCTACAATTCTATGATTCTCTGAAGATGATGTCCTGATGGAGAATTTTATACTAAATTTTGGAAGACAGATTGAGGTAGGTTGTGCAATGATAAATATATTTTACAATGCAATTTGATGCTTAGATAGGAGAAGAAGCACCATGGGACCAGAAAAAAAAAACCAACCAAGATGGAGGTAGTTTGATCCTAGACTGTCAGTTAAGAAGCTCTTAGTTGCAGTCTCAGCAGTCCATCTGAAATAGCACTAAGTTAGCATCTTGTAGTTGTTGTTCTTCTGGCCCTGCTCTTAGCCACACAAGGGCTTTAACTTCAAGAGAAGAAGGAGAAGGAGGGAAAGAGAGAAAAGATTTATACAGGATACCCTAAGATATTGGAGAATACATGTGACAACCGTCTCATTCCTCATTCCAGCATTACCCTTCACTGGATATGCATCACAAAACTGAAAACTGAAAGAAGCTCCCAAACATAATGTAAGAACTTTCTTCAGTACCAGATCTCCCTTGTGTTTGTAATACCTAATTACCACAGACCATCATAATCTAATGCCAAGGGAGGAATCATAATCTAAATAAACCTAAAACCAACTAGATTCTATCCTGGAAAAATGTTTCTTAGAATGATCCCTTCCAAGCTTTTAATCAGCCCTCCAGTAATGATAAACTAGCCAACAGAAGTCAATTACATCTAGATCATCTATATTGAAAAGATTGAGACTATATGGATAAAAAAATATGAACTTGTCATCCCATTCCTAGGTACCAACTACCTTTCTTTTCAAATGGCGTGTTTCATTGATGTAATTACACTCTGAGCAACTGTTCTTTATTTGTACTTAGTTTCAAAGATTTTTGCTTCTGCCTTACAAAGGAAACACTTTGCCTTTATAAATTCATATTCTAGCTTTTACTGAGCTATGAAAATAAATATGAAAATTGTAGTCCAAAGATGTGATATGACAGGAGAATCTTCCTAAGTCTAAATATCTTGTAGAAGAGGTGTAAAATGTGTTAGTAGTTGGTTTCTTCTTGTTATGTTACAAGAAAAAGTTTCGTAATAAACTCATAAAATAATGGCAATTGTTGAAGAAATCCCAACAGCAATTTGTTCTCCAGAAGCATTCTGACTGTTCTTTAATGTAAAGTTCCTGAATATTAAACAGACTATTTTTCATTAAACAAAATTAAATTATTCTGTATTTTAACTACTATTTCAAAAGATTTGTTTCTGAAAATATTTTTTGCATTGTTCTGAGTTTTTTTTCTAAGTTATCATTAGTACTGTAATTTTGTTTCTCAACTTGTTGGAAGAAAAGAAACATAACCGTAAGAATGAGAGAAAAGGAAATCAACAGAAAGACCTTTTCTAGCACACAACCTAGACCATTTTAATACTTTATTTTTTTCCTGCCTCACACTGGACTTAATGTGAGCCTCAAGTGCATGTGAAGCAGAGATGACTGTAGAGTGTTTATGTCATTGCATATCCTGTTGTGTCTTACATTAAATACTGCTGATGGAGAGGCAGAGAGTCCCTACCTGAAAGCCAACTCATATTATTCAGAAACCTCCTCAAAATGCAGTTTAAGCTGATTTCCACAGTGAATCTCTGTGTTGACAGGCACCTAACTGTTCACCACAGCAGGAGATATGCAAAGGAAAACAACTCCTGGCATGGATTCACTGCACAGAGATGGTTATTCTATTCTTTCATGTTGTTTAATGGTGGCTTTAGAGCTTCTTCCTCCTTTAAATTTGCAACCCTCAGACATTTACAGTTCTTTTTCTCTGTTTTTACTTACAATGTCTGTATACAAATGTAAACAAGTGAAATTCCCATTTCCGCACTGGTCTTTAAGCCAGTATCAAGACCATATATTAAATTTCTTTATTCTTTCAATTTCTTAAAATTTACAAATCTTTCTGCCAGAGCATTCTTTAGAGTCACAGTAAGTATGCTGTATTTTCAGGCTTAATATTACCCTAAAGAGAAGGCAGGAAATTTCTTCAATGACAGCTGAAATACAGTGGTGTTATTAGTTTTTATATATACTTCCAAAATTGTTTTCTAGGCCCATAATGCAAAGGAAAGGTCTATTACATCAAATAGATGAGTAAAGAAGCATGATGAAAATTGAAGCTGACATCTGCATGTATTTAGTGCTAACAATATTGACAGTTTTTTTTTTTTAACAAATAGAATCCTCACGTAAAATTAGACAGAAAAGACAATGAAATTAAGCATATGCCTAAAGTAATTTGATTCCATTACTGTAAAAGCCCATTAGAAAATAATTACATTGCTACACTTTCTGCTGTTGGTGTGTAACTGTATTGAAACAGGTGAGATTGAAACTGAAACATATTTTTAGAAGGTATTTTGAATTAGGAGCAATTATGACACAGACCACCAATTAACTGAATGTTCAGAGACTATGTAGGAGGAACACACTTGAGCCTCAAAGCCTCTCACATTATTTGCAGAAGGCAAAAGGTAATCAGCTGAGGCCAGAGGTGTTTGAGCAATTAGAACATCATTTCATATACTTAATTTGTAGCACTCCACCAAATATACGGAGAAAGTATGTTTCCAAAAATGACCTCATTGAGTTGTTATACAAGAAACAGAGCTGAGACTGCCTTACATAATGAATCCTACTCTTGTTAAACCAAAGACATAGAAGCATCATACTGAGGAGCTCTTAGTTAGAGAACCCAGAGCTTAATCTGAATATGGGAAAACATCCACATGTAATGCAAGAGCCTGTAAGACATTAACTTAGGTACTGCCTGACACAGTGCTATTTCATTCAGTAAGTTTGGTGGTTTCTGGTCCATCCTGCCATGTACATTACAAACAGATCTGACCTTCCCTGGCCAAAAGAGTTTAAGGGATGGCCAGAGCTATTGCAAGGAGCTTGGTGTAGGTAACTGCCTGAAATGGGTTCAGATGAAGTCCTTCAGCTCAGTACCCAGATACCAGGACAACTGGTCTTGTACAGGAGTGCACATTCTTTAGGAAAGGTACCAAGTCTATAGATAAGGTATCAATGCCATAGCATGCCCTGTCACCAATATATCTGGTTGTTTTTAGGGTGGTTCACTGCAGAACACTACAATCAGAAATAACAGCCCTTTTTGACAGACTGACTCCAATGTCTTCTCATTTGCATATCTTCAAATTCAGGCTAACTCTATGGAAGCCGTTTAGCATACATTAGCATAAAACAAAGCAAGTGAGAGACAGAGGGGATGAGGCTCATTAACTTTATATCTACTTTTATGTGGAAGAATTGTAAGGGTGTATACTGAGTCTGACTGGGATGGAGTTGTCTTTCTTCATACCAATCCCTTTTCTATCTATGGCTAAAATAGTGTTTATAGCAGACCCATGTCTTAGCTGTGGTCCAGCCATGCTTGCACAGTGTCA
Organism: Urocolius indicus; assembly: GCA_013401255.1. Classification (NCBI taxonomy): domain Eukaryota; kingdom Metazoa; phylum Chordata; class Aves; order Coliiformes; family Coliidae; genus Urocolius; species Urocolius indicus. The sequence continues at coordinate 255,572 of WBNH01008032.1, read as the reverse complement.
AGGCTTTTTCTTATTACCACTCTGTCTCCCTAGCAAGCAAGCTGGGGTTGGGCAACAGTTTGAGTGAGGATACAGCTGGGGTAACTGATCCAAATTGGCTCAAAGGGTGTTGTTCCATGCCTTGTGATGTCATGTACAGTGATAAAACCCAAGATCTCTGCCTGTCCAAGTCAACTGTTACTTGGAGAATGTCTTGGCATCAGTCATCTTGTGAGAGGTAGTGAGTGATTGCCTTTGCATCATTTTTCTTCTTCTGTTTCCTTCACTTTTAAACGGTCTTTACTGTAATCAACAAGATTTTTTTTGCATTTGTCATTCCAATTCTTTACCCCATCCTTCTGGAAGGGAGAATAATTGAGTGAGTGACTGAGTGGTTGCTTAGCTATTGGCTGGAGTAAACCCATAATGAGATCAAACTATGAAATACTCTATTTATTTTTTTCTTTAATTAGACCACTGAGGAATCTGGATGTGGATTTAGCAGTGTGTCTGTATTCATCACTTGTAACTCCAACGTTTCCAAAGATTTTACTGATTGAGCATTTTTAGCATCAACTTTTGCTTGAGCCTAAGCTAAACAATTAGCTTTTCCTATATAGCTTTGAATAAATATAAGAAAATAACAACCATAAAGGGTGGATGTGTGAGTGTGTGTCTGTAATCCCAAAATAGCGCTGTTTTTCATTTTGTATGTTTCCATACTTGCAGTAGAAAACACAAAGACAGTTAATTGTGATATCACTGGGTGTCTACAGCTATGTAGGAACTATATTCTAGTCTCCTGAAATTGACCTAATGGCTGAAATATACATGATGTCCCATTCTGTTCCACTCTCTTCTTTGGCAAAAAATGACCAAGGCAATGACAAGATATTTGAGACACCTGTGCAGGTTTTCATTGTGTTTAACATAGACAAATAACTAGTATGCCTAAGCTAGATCCTGGTCATCCATGCAGTCAGATACACCACCAGAATGAAGTCAGATAGATTTGGAGGGAGGAAGTGGTCACAATAAAGGCAGGTCAGGCTACTTCATTTCCTAAATTAGGTGATCCCGTTAAGTGCCTTAATCTAGCTTGTCTTTGAAGTGCCAGAGCTTTGCTCATGGTGAGATTTCAGACCTTTTGGTCTCAAATCATGGCCATGGTCTACACCCCAAAGACAATTTGGATGTAGCCACATTTTTCTAGAGTCTAAATAAGCCAGATTTACCTCTAGTTTAGCTGACGACTATTAATGTAGATAAAGATGACAGGAGACAAAAACAAAGTGCTTTGCCAACTTCTCAGTTTTTCACAGATTTTACTGTTTCCATTTGAACTACAACCTGGTAGACTTTTCTTAACATACATCAATGCATAGGCAGTAATACAAGCTTTGTCTGTTCTCAATGTATTAAGAATGTTTTCCCAGTTCACTGACTATAAAAGGCTGGAATTTTGTACTGAAGTGAGTTTTCCATCTCCTACTGTGGTGTTTTCATCCTGCCTGGGTGCCAGGTGCTCACCAAAGAGGTTCTATTACCCCCTCTCCTAAACTGGACAGAAGAGAAATTTAACAAAAAGCTCACGAGTCGAGATAAGGACAGGTAGATCACTCAGCAGTTACCATCATGGGTAAAACTCAACTTGGGGAGAATTGGTTTCATTTATTAACAATCAATCAAAACACAGTAGGGAAATGATAAATAACCTTAAAACACTTTCCTCCACCCATCCCTTCTTCATGGGTCTCTACCTTTTCCCCCTAAGTGACACAGGGGGAAGGGAAATGGAGGTTACAGTTGGTCCATCACAGATGGACTTTGTTGTTACTTCTTTTCAAGGAGAGGCCTCCTCACACTTCCCACTGCTACAGTGTGGGGTCCCTCCCATAGGAGACAGTCCTCCATGAACTTCTCCAATATGTGTCCTTCCCACGGGATGCCTGGGCATCTCCTGCTCTCCCTCTTCACTGACCTTGGTGTCTGTGGAGATGTTGCTTTCACATTCTCACTCTCTTCTACTGATGCTACAGTTTTAAGACTGGTGCAGCAACTTCCCTTTCTCAAATACGTTAATCACAGACATATTACCTCCATCACTAATTGGCTTGGCCTTGGTCAGTGGTGAGTCCATCTCAGAGCCAACTGACACTGGCCCTGTCAGATATAAGGGAAGCTTCTGCCAGGTCTTTGTTTAAAGAGGTCAGTCCTGTAGCCCCCCACAACCAAAACCCGGCCAACACAAATCTACCACAAAGATGTTGTATCCACTTGTGGCAATAGCTCCTCTTAAAGGAGATTGGTACCTAAACAAGTAATAAACATGTAGCAACTTCATAATGGTGTGACAGTAGTATAGATTGTCTGAAGTTTTTCAAATATGCATATTTCAGAGAGTTTTTTCAAGTACCTGTTAGTTATCTGACTTCTCACATTATGAATAATGTGTTGAATTAATAATTCGGTAAACTGATTGTGGACTTCTAAATGCAGAAAAAAAAATCTGCAATTTAGCTGTCTGACATCATGTTTACTTTATGGCCCAGTTTTTGCATGCTGAATTGCTGAGAACACAATAACAATGAATAGCACTTTTGAAACCATCAGAGTAGTTAAACAAGAAGCCAGACCCTTTTAGGAGAGTATACTGAAGTGCCTTAGATCAACTGAAGTAGATACAGCAAGAATGAAAAAAAAAAAATCCATAAACCAGCTATGCTCTAGGTTCATTAAACCCTGTTCTCTATTATAAACAGACACAGAGGTAAATGAAAAAAAAAAAAAAAGAAAAAAAAACCAGGCTAAAATGGAATAATTAACCTCTCTGCAGGAAAAAGGGCAGAAAAATTACCTATGTCAACTGCAGATAGCTGTAATTAAGGGATTATAACTGTCTTTGAACCAGCTAAGAAATACCAAAATGATGAAGGCTAATCCACTTAGTCTAGCTCCCTCCTTTCCACTGGTCAAAGATGAAGGTTTATGGCCCGTGATATTCAAGAGATCAAGCTAAATGACCATATTTGACCCTTCTCATTTTCACTCCTGTGAATGCCACCAGGAAAGACACATTGTCTTTTGCAATGATGCCCTGAATAGTGCCATAGTAGACCAGGAGGAAACCCATCTCTGTGAGACTACTCAGAGGAAAGTGTCTACGGACAACTAACACAATGAAAAAGACTTTCAAAAAAACCCTCACAAATTATTCTTCACCCCATTTCACCCTCTGAACTTGCAGTGTTAGCAACCTACCCCTCTTCCTGCCTAATGATTGGAGATACCCATTCTTCTTTACGTTCTTATCTGAAATGTACTTTGATCAACAGGTTATATATAGAAGTGACTTTCTTATTACATACTTATAGATGTACTAATTTTTGTTGCCATATCATTATTGCATCATTATAGCTATCACTAGTTGACTGTTAATTACTACCTAGAAGACACATTAGGGAACTAGTGAAAATACATGCAGCCTTAGCAGAATGGAAGAAAGCAACTAAATAAAAGACAAGGAGATGTATGACTCTTCCAAAATCCAGGGACATCCTTACAGAAAGAAGACAATAGTAGTAGATCAGCTGTTTGGACCTTGTCTCATGCTCTAAAAAATTTTTACTCTTTACTCTTTCCCTTGCTCAGTATTTGCAGCTACTTGTATCTGTGTCTTAAGCAGAGAGTCTGATAGTGCAGTGAAGAGAACAGAAAGGAACTGAACTGGCACCAGGCAAAATGCACATTGCAGTTTATGAGCCTCTAAAATTCAACTCACTCACAGGTACAGCCATCTACAAGCACAAGCATTGTGCCAGCTGCTGTTTGTAGGATAGTTAATGCTCTTTGTAAATTGCTGCCTGGTTTAGCAATAGTGCTCTCAGAAAGGGCACTCAACATTAGTAAAATATGAGAGGATTATTCAAAGGCAGACACAAAGGGAGAGCTGCCAGAGTAATACCCTGTGCTGGTTCTCACTGGCATAGAGTTAATTTTACTCGTAGCTAACATGGGGCTATGTTTTAGATTCGTGCTGAAAACAGTATTGACAACACAGAAATATTGCAGTTACTGTTGAGCAGTGCTTACACACAATCAAGGCCTTTTCTGCTTTTCACACCATCCCAGCAGTAAGTGGGCTGGGGGTGTAAAAGAAACTGCAAGGGGACATAGCTGGAACAGCTGACCCTATTTGACCAAAAGGATATCCCACACCATATGACATCGTCTTTATATAAAGTTGGAGGAAGAATAAGGCAGAGGGTGACATCAGAAATGATGGTGTTTGTCTTCTCAAGTAACTGTTATGTTTTTAATATTCCAATTCTCTTTTCCATCCCACTGGGAAGGGAGTGAATGACTATGTGGGACCTGTTTGCCACCTGGGGTTAAACCATAACATACTCTTTGTATGGAAACATAAATCCCCTTATTTCACTGAATGTGTTTATGTGTCTTATGACATCTGGATGTAGCTCCAGTCTCAGTCACCTAAAAGTAGTTGTGTTGCAGACCACATCTCTAGATAGCTAACAAAATCTACACATCTGTAGTTATTTGAGGCACTTGGGGTTTTCTGTGGGATCTACAGAATAGCAAATGCAGTACTTCTGACAAATTTATGCTTTTCATCTGTAGCATCTGGAGACAGGGCAAGGTTTCTCAAAGGCTGCTAGAAATTTTGGGACAGGTCTTATTCAACATCTTCATTGGTGACTTGGACGAGGGGACAGAGAGGACCCTCAGCAAGTTCCCTGATGACACCAAACTGGGAGGACTGGCTGATTCACCAGAAGGCTGTGTTGCTATTCAGCGAGATCCTGACCAGCTTGAGAGTTGGGCAGAGAGGAACCTCATGAGGTTCAACAAGGTCAAGTACAAAGTCCTGCACCTGGGGAGGAACAACCCCATGCACCAGTACAGACTGGGGGTTGACCTTCTGGCGACCAGCTCTGTGGAGACACCTGAGAGTTCTGGCTTGATAACAAATTAAACATGAGCCAGCAATGTGCCCTCATGGCCAAAAAGGCCAATGGCATCCTGGGATGCATCAAGACGACTGTGGCCAGCAGGTCAAGGGAGGTTCTGCTGCCCCTCTACTCTGCGCTGGTGAGGCCTCATCTGGATTCCTGTGTCCAGTTCTGGGCTCCTCAGCTCAAGAGGGACAGGGAACTTCTGGGGAGAGTCCAGCACAGGGCCACCAAGATGATCAGGGGCCTGAAGCATCTTCCTATGAAGAAAGGCTGTGGAAGCTGGGGCTGTTTAGCTTGGAGAAGACAAAGAGGGGACCTCATTAACAGAAATACTTAAAACGTTTATGTCAAGACAGTGACACTTTTTCTGTTGTCTCAAGTGACAGGAGAAGGGGTAATAGATGTAAGCTGGAACACAAAAAGTTCAACTTAAACATAAGGAAAATATTATAAAGGTGAGGGAGCTCTGGCACAGGCTGCCCAGGGAAGGTGTGGAGTCTTCTCTGGAGGTCTTCAAAACCCACCTGGACATGTTCCTGTGTGACCTGATCAAGGGATACTTGCTTTGGCATGGCATTGGACTGGATAATCTCTAGGGATCTCTTTCAACCATTACCATTTTAAAAAAGAAAAACAAAAAACGATGTTTTGATAAGTGTCTTATGTTCCTGATCAGTAGAGTTAATGGCATATCAGATGTAACTCATCTGATCAAACATAGTTAACTAATTCAGCAGGAGCAGAATCCCTCTGCGGGATCACTTGGCTTTAACGATTAGTTGCAGTTGGTAATAACAATTAGCTCTCCAGTGACTGTAATCTATATTTATGAACCTAAATCAGGAGCTGATTCCTACTCCTAGTTCTTGGGGAATCAGACAGCTTGAGTGCAATTTGCATTGTGTTGTTCTTTGTGTCTCTAATGATCCATTTAACTTAGATGGCTGACATAAAGAATCTCAGTAAAGTGAATACTCACTTCATTCTTAAATTAGTTATAAGCATCTTGGAAAACAAATCACTCAGTATCCTACTCGCTTATCTACTCCTCCCATAGATGTAAAACAATGGGTATGAATAAGGTCAGTAACAGTAACAGTAAGAATGTGCATGTTGTTTTACTGTTTTAATGTTTTATTTCCTGTATATTTTAACTTAAAATTTAACAAAAATTAATTTAAAAATTTTAAAAATCTCCAAAATGAGGTGAAAAATATGCAGATCATGGATTTAAAAAATTTATCCCAATGTCTCAAATATAAAGGCCATCATGTGAGGTTCATAGGTTTAGAGGTTCATAGGTCAAACCAATATAAAACATCAGTACATGATCCAATTTACCTTGCCTATATCACTGAAGACTTTTGATTGTCTGAAGTGTGTATTCTACAAAGGTGTTCACATTTAAAATGAAGAACTTCTACTTGCTTTGGTAATGCATTCCAGTGGTTGATCACTCTCACTTCACATAACTTACTGTCAATTTCTAATTTGGATTTCATGAAATAATTTGGTTAGAAAAGACCTTTAAACTCATCAAGTCCAACCACTAAGCTAATATTGCCAAGCCCATGACTAAACTATGTCCCTCAGCACCTCAGCTACTCATCTTTTAAATACCTCTGGAGGTGAGAACTCCACCACCTCCTCGGGCAGCCTGTGCTAGTGTCTAACAACCCTCTTAGTGGAAAAAGTTTTTCTAATCCCTTCATACTTCATACATACATACATACATACATACATACATCCCTTCATACTTCTCTGAGTTTAATTTCAATTAGTTGATGTTCAGATGCAGTCTCTTGTATTCTATTTGCAGCTTCATTACATTGTTCCAAAGAAATGTGATCTTCTCTCACAGTATTAAAACAGCTGTTTGAATTGACACAGCGGGTGATCTATAGTACTGTATGTGACTTTTCACCATACTGAAAAACTAGTTAAAACTAGTTAAAACTGCCTGTCAATGTCTAAGTCATCTGCTGAAATGTTGGTCTCCTTGAGAAACATTCCTATTTGACTGACTCTCCATTGCTGATTACTGCTCGTGATAGTTTGCAATTTTTAAAACCTCTGTTTCACATGACTTGTATTGATATTATTGAGAGCTAGCAATGTATTTCAGAAAGTCAGGCAGCATTAAATAAACACTTAAAGAAGTCTAAGTTTAGAACCTTGAGGAAAAGACTGAGACCTTGGCCTGATGTTGTTTGGCCCAGGACATGATTCAGACCATCAGGTAATCTTGTGATTCTGCTGCAAAGATGACAAGACCACCTCAAGGCAATTGCCTTCTCCATCCTAACAGGCTAAGAGTTCTCTATGCATCCATGACAGCCCTTAGAAAGTAAAGTTAGACAACACAGATATCTCCCTTTTACATATTATTCCCTAATACCAAAGATTTTATCTTTGGACTTGTCAGAGAAAGAAGAGAAGTGACCATGTCCAGAGGAAAATAAGGTTGATTTTTTTTCTTACACTTTAATGGATAATATGCAAGGGAGAGATATAGATTATTTTTAATTAGAATATGTATATTCATATTATCCTTAATGAGCAATTACAATCACAGGACAAATAAGAAATATTCTGTGGCATAATGTTTGTAAATGTCATCCTGATGGTACATTTTTGGAAATTAAGATTAAAAGTAAATTGTGATTTTTGTTCTTGAAAACTTCTGAGTTTGTCACACACCTAAAAGCTGCCTTCACTGGTAATGAAGCAGTGTGGAGAGAGCATTTGAACAATAAACTAGCAAAGCCAAAACCAAAAGTGGAATCCAATGATTACATCAAATGTCACTAAAGAAACAAGAGTAAGAAAATATTTTTATGATCCCTACCTCCTGAATGAAGCCACGTATTGGAATTTCATGTTACTGACCTAATTAGAGTAGGTAACGCTGAAACTCGTGTGCATGTGCAGATGAAAGCAAATACCTGTATGCCTTGCAAAGGACAGTGGGCTGGAAATGGTAGCGCTACTTACAAATTATACTAAAACAAACAGCCTGTGAACTACAGCAGCTACCAGAAGAGCAGAATGAGTGGAACCTGCTCCTGCCTTGAGGATCACAGCTAGAGTTGGACCTCAGCCTCACCCAGCTTCATTTCCTCTTATTTACAGGCATTAAAATCCAAAGATGTTTGTGTTCCCTTCTGCAAACCCTCCATCACAAGCACAGTTATAAACACAATTATTAATAGCACTGAAGATCTGCATAACTTTAGCCATTTTAAGAAAACTCTGAAAATACACAATTTTTTAAGCCACTCAGATACTTTTTGGCAATGTTTTTTCCTTCCAAATATAGTATCCCATCATCCAAAAAAAGAGAGTCTTTTTGTTGAAACAAAGTGAAGAAATAATAATATGTTTTGAGAATATCAGAACTTCCTTTTCTGAGTGACTTTTTAAACATTTGAGATGCCATAATTAAATAATTAATAATTTTTAAAGCCTAAAATCAGAGAGAAACTTTTCAGTGTTATCAAAAGAATATAGTTGCAAATGCCTGAAATTTACTTGTTACAAAATTCTAATTTTGAAGTGAGGAATTTGGTAGGTTTAGTTGTATTGAATTTTTTCTCCCATCTGAGAATTAATGTTTTTTTTTTCCCAAACTGACAAAAATTCCTTTAAAAGCAAATAATCATCTCCTTATGACTCTATCAGTTTTCTTAATCAGCCTTAAAAATAGATACATAGAAACATATATGGATCTAAAGGGAGTGAAAAGCAGTATCCTTGCAACTGCAGTGTGTGCCAAGGGATAAATCATTGCTTGACACCTAGGCGGAATGCGGGATTTTATTTCATTATCTCCGTGTTGCCTGTGATGCACTGGCTATCCCAAAAGGAAGCTCCTTGGACAGGGTCCTTCCATACATCATAATTTTATATATGCTGCCATTGTCAGTACTCCCAGAAGATCACAGATGGAAATGTTATGTGCCCATGTAGGATCATAAGAAATAGAAAAGGGTTACAATTCTTTACTTTAGCACACAGGGTGCAGTCATTTTCAGAAATTACTGTTAAGTACTATGGTTCCAATTCATCTTGCATTCAGCACAGATATCTGCACAGATATAAATGGATTCCCAAAGCAAAGGCGTATGGATAATCATACACAGTTCAGACACTTCTATTACAAGGCTGTGGTGCTGCTTCCATAGTTGTAATACTAATGCACCAACAGTGTTTTTCCCTGTATTTTGAATCAAAATGTGCTAATGATGCATGCAGGAAGACACACAATATGAGAAGAATGGAATGGAATGGAATGGAATGGAATGGAATGGAATGGAATGGAATGGAAAAGAACACAATAGAAATATTAAGACCAATGGCAGGTACAGTTTCAAGAACCATTTGCTGCCTGCAACTGGCCACACTTGGCTGAAACAGTAATCTCCAGCTCTCCCATGTGGACTCTCTTTCAAAGCCATCTCTTTCTCTGCAGAACTCCTTCCTTCCAGCATAATAAGTCAGTACCCTGGGGAATGTCATCATCTATGTTCTGCAAGTGAATCACGGCTCATGACACACTCAGAATCAACTGTAATTCTCTTTTTTGATATAGTAATTTTTTTTCTGCTAATACAAAACCGATTGCACACTTATCATCTGGCTATCATTTAACTTTTGTCTGCTCACAAGACCTGTAATGTGCTTATTTCATAAACTAAGACAAGGGCTCTCTTTTCCAGGGGTGTTCATAATGCCCATGGTTTTCCAGTTTGCATCAAAAAATGTCTGCTCTGAAAGACAAAACAGCATTCTCAGATATTTCTACTCTGTTGTTTAACAATACTCTTGCCAGTGCCTCTTGTATCACATCGACTTTCCTCTTGCTTCCAGTGTCTCGAAGAGAACAGATGTAGCTGGGCAGCAGGAGGCCAAGTCAAGAGCATTTTTCCTACTCAAGAACTGTAATAGTCTTTGGCTCTTCAAGGCTGTTTTTAGCAGTCAGGACAGCAGGTGTCTTTGAATGGTTCAGCACACCTTCTGCCATTTTTACAGGCTGTGTTCAACTGTGACGTTGACAAGCCTGAAAATGAGCTGCTGAAGTTGCCACCATACTTGTCTTTTTTATTAGCTGTGTAAGGGAACATCATGGTAAAAATTCGTACTTAAGGGAGAGAGAATGCAAATGCCCGTGTTAGTTTTAAAATGACATAAATAAGGACAAGTAAAGGGATAGCTGCTCTAACAACTGCATATAAAAAGCAGCAGCAAACAGCAAGATAAATCAGTAGATGTCAAACTTTGTGCTATCACAGAAGTACTTGAACTATTTAGTGTAATGCCAGTTTTGAAAAATTGCTTCTCATCTACTTCAATTACTAGGCTTGTTGTTTCAGTCCACTGAGACGGATGACACCCTAAAAAACTTGAGTTGCCCAAAAAAGTGGAAACATGCCATGAAGGTGACACTGAGTTCTGAGAGTGTGTTCTGGTTTAACCTCAGTCAGCAACTAAGCACCACAAAGCTGCTCTCTCACCCCACACACCCCCTTAGCGGGATGGGGAGGAGAATTGGGAAAAAAAGTAAAGCTTATGAGGTTGATATAACATTTTAACAACTAAAATGAAATAAAATATAATAGTAACAATAATAATGTGGAACAATAATATGAGTAATGAAAAGAGAGAGATAGAAATAAAATCCAAGGGGGGAAAAAAACAAATAACCAAGAATAAGTGCTGCCCAATGCAATTGCTTGCCAACTACTGGACAATACTTCAGCAGCAATCTTCCCTTCCCAGCCAATCTNGGAATGGAATGGAATGGAAAAGAACACAATAGAAATATTAAGACCAATGGCAGGTACAGTTTCAAGAACCATTTGCTGCCTGCAACTGGCCACACTTGGCTGAAACAGTAATCTCCAGCTCTCCCATGTGGACTCTCTTTCAAAGCCATCTCTTTCTCTGCAGAACTCCTTCCTTCCAGCATAATAAGTCAGTACCCTGGGGAATGTCATCATCTATGTTCTGCAAGTGAATCACGGCTCATGACACACTCAGAATCAACTGTAATTCTCTTTTTTGATATAGTAATTTTTTTTCTGCTAATACAAAACCGATTGCACACTTATCATCTGGCTATCATTTAACTTTTGTCTGCTCACAAGACCTGTAATGTGCTTATTTCATAAACTAAGACAAGGGCTCTCTTTTCCAGGGGTGTTCATAATGCCCATGGTTTTCCAGTTTGCATCAAAAAATGTCTGCTCTGAAAGACAAAACAGCATTCTCAGATATTTCTACTCTGTTGTTTAACAATACTCTTGCCAGTGCCTCTTGTATCACATCGACTTTCCTCTTGCTTCCAGTGTCTCGAAGAGAACAGATGTAGCTGGGCAGCAGGAGGCCAAGTCAAGAGCATTTTTCCTACTCAAGAACTGTAATAGTCTTTGGCTCTTCAAGGCTGTTTTTAGCAGTCAGGACAGCAGGTGTCTTTGAATGGTTCAGCACACCTTCTGCCATTTTTACAGGCTGTGTTCAACTGTGACGTTGACAAGCCTGAAAATGAGCTGCTGAAGTTGCCACCATACTTGTCTTTTTTATTAGCTGTGTAAGGGAACATCATGGTAAAAATTCGTACTTAAGGGAGAGAGAATGCAAATGCCCGTGTTAGTTTTAAAATGACATAAATAAGGACAAGTAAAGGGATAGCTGCTCTAACAACTGCATATAAAAAGCAGCAGCAAACAGCAAGATAAATCAGTAGATGTCAAACTTTGTGCTATCACAGAAGTACTTGAACTATTTAGTGTAATGCCAGTTTTGAAAAATTGCTTCTCATCTACTTCAATTACTAGGCTTGTTGTTTCAGTCCACTGAGACGGATGACACCCTAAAAAACTTGAGTTGCCCAAAAAAGTGGAAACATGCCATGAAGGTGACACTGAGTTCTGAGAGTGTGTTCTGGTTTAACCTCAGTCAGCAACTAAGCACCACAAAGCTGCTCTCTCACCCCACACACCCCCTTAGCGGGATGGGGAGGAGAATTGGGAAAAAAAGTAAAGCTTATGAGGTTGATATAACATTTTAACAACTAAAATGAAATAAAATATAATAGTAACAATAATAATGTGGAACAATAATATGAGTAATGAAAAGAGAGAGATAGAAATAAAATCCAAGGGGGGAAAAAAACAAATAACCAAGAATAAGTGCTGCCCAATGCAATTGCTTGCCAACTACTGGACAATACTTCAGCAGCAATCTTCCCTTCCCAGCCAATCTTCCCAGTTTATATACTGAGCATGATATTCTGTGGTATGGAATAGACCTTTGGCTAGTTTGGTCTCAGTTGTCTTGGCCATGGTCCCTCTTACCTTCTTGTGCCCCTCAGTCTCCTTGCTGGTAGAATAGGGTAAAAAGCAGAAAAGCACTTGGGGCTGTGCAAGCACTACTCAGCAATAACCGAAACATCGTTGTGTTATCAACATTCTCTTCAGCATAGACCCAAAACACAGCCCTATAGCAGTTTCTAGGAGGAAAATAATTCTATCCCAACTGAAACTAGGACAAGTTGTTTAGGGACCAGAGACAAATCCTACTCCACAGTGACTGTATAGTCCTATAAACACATCCACAAGATCTGATGTTTTATTCCTATCAGAGTGCCTCTACATTGTGTCATTAGTTCCTTATCCATCCTTCTCTCTATGAGAAAACAGATTGTGAGAAGATAGATGCAAAGGTTGTGTTGCACGTGTTTATAAGTAACCCCATGTACTTCTCTGTGGTGAGCATTTGTTTACAGGATGAACATTCAGAGTATTGGTATGCATTTAGGGAAAAAAACATGAATAATTTACATTAAGAATAATTTCCTTTGTTCAATTGAAAAACAAATCCTTGTTAGAGCTTTTGATAAGAAGATCTGAAATTTAATATTTCAGTATATATAAAGTTTCTTTCATCGCTTTTAAATAGATGCTGCTATTCAGTTCCAATTATTTCTGCACTTCATTTCCTATGGAAAAAAAAAGGTAAATCACTGAACTTATTTTATCTCTTCTAAATACTATTTATTCAACTTTAGTAATCATTATTATTCAACACATACCTTAAAGGAACTTGGATTAAGATCCATTATGCAAAGCATTGTATATTCATATAGCAAGAGACAATGCTTGCCTCAAAGAAGTTACAGCATTAGTAGATAACAGGCTGGTTAAAGTTCTTATTTTATGAACAGAGTCCTAGAGCAAAAACACATTGAGTGCCCAAGGACACACGGGATGGCTAGAGCAAAGCTGATTTCAAGCCCTAAGACTTAGGATTTGTCCACACAGTTTAAGGGACTGAGGTCTTGATCCTTATCCCCATTCCATGTCTGCTAATGTGCTAAGGCCCGTCCATATCATTTAATTAGGTTGCTTCACAGAAGTGAGTACCACCTGAACTACAGTATTTAAGCACAGGCCAAACATTGAAATATTTTGAATTTCCATAAGACCTTGAGAAGTTGTTGCTTAATACGCCTATCAGAAATGGAAAATGTTCCTCCAGTTCCAAAATACATAAGCTTTCCTTTTTCCTACAGGACACTGTTTTATTTATGACTGACAAACAAGAACCGTGGCAGCTTCAATTGTGTATGCCACAGTGTCATCACTGATCATAGACATCACTTCTTTTGCCACAGCTACTGCCCACATCAGGGTCAGCAGAAAGGAAAGCACAGCAACTATGCTGTCCTGTTGAAATGGACCTGGTGCCATACAACAAAAAAGAGCTTTAGTTATCATAGAATCGTAGAATAATTTGAGTTGCAAGGGACATTTAAAGATCCTCAAGTCCAAGTTACCTTGCATGGGCAGGGACACCTTTCACTGGATTAGGTTGCTCAAAATCCCATCTCACATGATTTTGAATGCTTCCAGTCATGAGGCATCCACAACTTCTCTGAGAAACCCATGCCAGTGCCTCAGCACCCTCATAATTTAAAAAATATGCATCCAATCTAAACTTACCCTTTTCCAGCTTAAAACCATTGCCCTTTGCCCTGTCACTAATTGATTTTCATGATTGTGACTGCACTAGCCAGGAAAAAAAAAATCATAGAATCACTGTGATTGGAAAAGACTTTTAAGATCATCAAGACCAACTTCACGCTGCCAAGCCCATCACTAAACCATGTCACTCAGCACCTCAGCTACATGGCTTTTAAATATCTCCACAAGTGGAGAATCCACCACTTCCACGGGCAGCTTGTGCCAATGTCTGACAACTCTTTGAGGGAAAAATTCTTCCTCATCTCCAATCTAAATCTCCCCTGGCACAACTCAAGCCCATTTCCTCATGTCATATTGTCCATTACTGGACAGAAGAGATTGACCTCCACCTTGCTACAGCCTCTTTTTGGGTAGTTATAGAGAGTGATCATGTCCCCTCTCAGCCTTAATCAAACATTAATTCAGTACCATACAGTGAAAATTCTTACTGCAAAGTAAAAGCTAAACCAATAAGGAATATAGATACAACACAGACACAATGAAAATAGATGAAGTATCTCTCACAACTCAGAAATTCATCTCAGGATTTAATCAGTCTAGTCTGCTTTGGCTAAAATTGTCATGGTTGCATGTAAAATAGAGAAAATGTTCTGTCTCTTTTTTTTTGCTAAGGAATAAGACAAGATGAGGGGAACACGTGAAAACTACAAGAAAAATGAAGACATCTCCTTTATCAAATGATTCCTTCCTCATCAATGCAACTCTCAGTGCTCCTCACTTTCCACAGTGTTTTATTCAGTCCTCATCCACTGCCTATTTGACAGAGCATCTACCATATCCCATATGCACTTAATCTGTAGTCAAAACATTCTCAATGTGCAGGAATTATTCAGTCTATCTAAATAACATTGAAGAAGGATGTAAATGACCTTGGTTCCAACCTGACCTAGGAAGACAGAAACTGTTATTCTGCATCAAGTTAAAGCATACCTAATCCCAAGCACCACCTCTGACAATGGTCATTGCCAGGTGCTCAAAAGGACATGAAAACAGTCCTTCACCAGATTGAAATGCAATGCTTCTGATGTAGTGTTTATTATATATTACCAATCTTCCAGTGTGAAGTTTGACATCACTTCTTAGATGTCTAAAGCAATTAGAGAAGCATTCTTATTATTCAGGTAAGAGCAGTTCCATTTTTTAACTTATTGCATTTTTATTTTTATTAAAACACTCTGTAGGAAACCACATTTCCTTTTCCTGACTATAAGTTCTCTCCCTCCCACCATTCAATTGTACATCGATCCTACACATTTAAATCTATTCCCTGGAAGACTTTATGTCACTTTCCAACTCAGAATATGCATCACTTTTCAGAGGTCCAATAAGCAAAGCAACTCATGTCTTCCACCATCTTCTTAGGTACTTAGAAGCAACGAACTCCAGATTCTGGGTGGTGATTTTTACAGTGGTTTCCTCATTATGCACCAGGAAGAAATGCAACTTCCATGAACAGTACTTGATATCTACTTTACAGCCCTAAGAATGTATGTGTATGGCTCTTCCACATGATTTGGGTACCTATAATACCTAAAAACTAATAACCATTCATGTGTCTTTGACAACACTCACATTCAGTTGAACTTTCTCTCCCCTCCTATCAGCCTTTGAACTGCTGCAGTCTAATCTCACTTGTTACCTTCACATATTTTGGTGAAGTGGAGGTTTAAGCCAAATAGAAGACCTTTCTTTGCCTGCTCTTTAGATTTCTTAATTTCTTTAAATATCTTCCTATTCTCATTTGTCCAACAGATTCAATGCCATCACAATCCAGTTTGTTCTATTCATGCTCTTTCTGCACCAGTTTTCATGTTCACAGTTCTTCACTGAGGATTCAGCCCTCCCATCTTCATTCTCTCAGTCACCATCAGCAGAACAGTTTCACCTCCTGTTTCACCTCCCCACATGTGTGCCAAACTGGCATGATTCAGGAGGAATACCATGGAGACTCATGAAGCAAAAATATCCCAAGAGATAGACCTGTAGGTTTAGAAATTTGAAGACAAGAACACAGATTCAGAACCACTTTCTTTCACACCACTGTCAGCAAAATTATTCCAGAGCAACACAAGAATTTGTAGAGGATCACTGTTGAAGATTAGATCAGCTGCCCATGCATAACATGTCAAGTCATTTGAAATGTGTTCCACCTGGCCTCAAGAGGCCTTTGCACAGTGGCACAGGTCTCATATATGTCTTATATCTGCCGTTCACATATGAATATCTCAGATATCCTAAAGTGTATTAAATAGCTGAAAATGCTTACATACAAGCCTCAGTGACCAGCACTCTGCTGACATATGGGAAGGATCTGCTCATTACAAGCAATACCTAAGCTCACCTCTAAAATCCAGTCATTCAAATAGGGCATTCAGCAACCCTTGTACATGACATTTTCAAATTAAACTTTGGTTCTGATGGCTTCACAGGTCATTACACCTCCCTGATCCAACTGTAACTGAAAGCAATTAGACACTGTAGCAGGTGTAAAAACACATCTGTCTCCTCAGACATCTCATTTCTACTGACTGTTATTGGAGATCAGACACATAACTGTCTGATGTCTAGGTATGCACACTACAGAAACCTAAATCTAAGTGTGTAAATCTGGATGGTTATGTTAAGAAGGCCACCTTTAGGGCTCGAGCCATATGTGGGCTAACAATCTAGTGCATAGACAAAACTGTGCATGTGGCAGATCTTGACTTTGAAGTTTTGATAATTGCACTAAACTTCTGCAAAAGGATGTTACCATTACTTCTATTTCATCATAAGAAACATTAAGAATTTCAAATGTGCTGAGGGATAGTAATGATTAGCAATAAATCCAATAAACTCTAAAGTTTCTGATAACTCAAAGAAAACACAGCCCTACTACATCTTTAAAGGATTATGAGATACCAAAAGGAAGCATTTCTTCTCACAGATCTGAGATCAAGCAGATTGCTTTCTGTCTTCACAATGAAAACCAACAGTTACTAGATTTAAATCCATTTTAACTGAGAGTCACCAGAAGTTGCTGATAAAACTCATGTTAACTTTAAGATTTTTAGCCAGAACCAATCTTTGAAAAAAAAGTTTTCAGAAATACATTCTTTGTGTGTTATAAATTGCTTTGATTGTTTCTTGGTGTACTTCATTCAACAGGACAAAGACTGAACTGTATTCACATTTGAAATTGTGTAATTGATTTAACTTTTCCATGAGTTGTTTTAAGAGCTTTTTTTCTGAAATTGAGTGAGCATCACATTGGTCAGAAAACAGTGTCAGCAATTGAGAGGATGGCAGAACAGTAGATGTGTTCCCAAGTGGGATTTTGAGAGTGCAGATGGCAGATGTAAAAGCTCTTCTTTGCCCATGAAAGATCTCTGCAGTCATCTATTCAAACTGAAATATTCAAATTAGAAAGAAAGGCAGGGGCTGTATTTTCATCAAGTATCCCAACAACACTTAGATTCACACAACTGTGACACAGAGAGGCTGACCAGAACAATGAATGAATAAATAAATAATTGTAGGACCTTGGATGGAGTGATTTGGTTGGGATAAGGATTGGTGTCTGATGACCATAGTGCATAATTTCTCAGATTCTTGGACACAGCTAATAAGGATGGAAGAGTATGATCATTCCTTCAAGCTCTTTTTTTCTCTCTTTTCTTCCCTTTTCCCTTTTCTCTATCATTTTGAAAAGTTCATTTCTTCCAGAGACACATGATATGTATCACATTTACTGTGAAGCATTGGAGAAGGCTATGTGCAAGCAACCTGGTAGACAAGGACATGCTCCTCTCATGCAGAAGCAGAAATTACTCTTTCCCAACCTCTTTGTCCTTGACTATGCAGTTTTGCATGCTTGCAAAACCGAGGTAGGATTGTTCCTCTTCCCAGCATAATCCAGGCTGACCAGTTTACAGGACGAAACTGTAAGATCATGCCATGGATAAGGAGAGAAATGCCTGGTGATTTCTGCATCAACAAATGCCCCAGACTGGCTGTACAAGGGAAATAGTCCTGGTGGCAGTGCCAGGTGGTTGGGGAAGAATCTTCACAGATCAGACACAAGATCCAGAGAGTATAAGTGGATAAGAGATAAACCATTTGAGATACAAAATAGTCTGTGGAGAGAAATAGCCTGTACTGACTATCATCAGCATGGTGACAGTGACACCTATAATGAGAAAATGAGGCTTAAATTGCTGTGAAATAAAAAAAATATTCCATTTCTGAAAACCCTGAGAACTGCAGTCTTAGTGTAGTTATCTGTAGTTATAAAACCATTTTCCTTATCTAACTTTAGCTGCTTGGGTTAGCTCTATTGTCAGTGGAGAAAACGAGGTGAATTGGGCAGCTACAGCAGGTGATTCATTCCAGTTCAGACTTCAGCAACCAAATTCACCACAAGAGGAATTTCGCCCAAATTATCCTTGTGAAAAAAAATCTCAGTTGTTTAAGCAAAATATAAATCACTGTGATTAAGTTAAACTACAAACTTCTAAACGACTTGGATTTTACTATTTTCATCCAGATTATTTTTTTTCCCAAAGGGTACTTGCAAATCAAAGGGCTTTAAAATGGAGAGCATCAGACAAATAAGAGCATTAAATGTTGCCGCATGATCATCATTTAATACTGCAATATTAATCAGCTGAAAGACCTCTGACTTTAAGAAACAAAGCTGTAAGTAGGTCACCAAGCTTTGCAGCAATTTCCTCTTGATTGCAGAACACTTAATTTTGTTAACAGGAAACTATTTCATACAACTTCTGCAATTCAATATTTTCCAAAACTTCCTTGGAAAGAAAGTCAATAGTCATCTTTCTATAGCACTCATGTATATTACGCAACTTCTTTCTATTTTAAAATTTCATACCAGTTAATATTTCCTCCTTTCTAGGGTGTTTAATAACTATTTTGATTTTCTTTCTGGCTGCAATTACACCACTTCCCATTACAGTACTATGTTCATCAGTATAGAATTCCAAGAAATAATAACCTGAAAAATTCTGATCCCATAATTAGTTTTGGGAACTTTCCTGAGATCATTTCTGGTTGAGATCCAAACTTCACTACCTATTTTAATTTTACTGAAAGATACTGCTCAAATACGCAGCATCTCCACCCTTACTTCCATTATCAAATATGACGATGTTAATCACACCATCATCTTTCTGTCACATCCCGAGTTTCAGATTTTTATGTATTAAATACTTTACTCAAAGAAAAGATGGATTACATCCATCATATGTGTTTCACCCACCCACCTTCTAATACAAAGGCAGGCTGCAGTTTTTGTCAGACATGATCAATGTCTCAAACTCACAGTGCTTATTGCTCAGCAGGTTCATTTCCCAAAAATACTTATTTTTACAGTCCCCCGCTACTCATTCCAGCCTACTGAAGTCAAACTAAGTGGCCACTGATTTCCCGTGTGGCCTTAAACATCCACTGTGTTATTTACACTCAAATAGCTCCTCACTCATTTTCCAAGAGTACTCTTCTACAACTTGTGCATTGCACTATATATATGGCACTTTGCAGAATTAGGACACAATCACTGCATTTTTCTCAAAGAGCTTAAAATACAGAGGTTTCATCTGGTGAGTCAGTGGAAGTGCTCTGTGCCATATCTCTATCAGAAAGTTATGGTAAATTATAGAAGACAAGCTGGTGATTCAAATAAAGACAGAGAACTGAAGCCATTTGCAACTGAAAGTGTTCCCCATTTTAGAAACCAACAGAATCTGGTGAAGAGACTGAAAAAGCACATAAGAGAGCAGATGCATGGGGATCAGTGTTGGAGTGGTAGGTGAAAGGGGTGAATTTCAGCCAGCATTCAGACTAAAATAACCTTCATCCCAGGAAGATGGAGATTATAGGAGAGAGGCAGAGAGAAAAGAAAGCAGAAATGGATGGAGAGGAGCAGGAAAAAAAACTACATAATGGTAAAAAACTACGTAATGTAAAAAAATTTGATGAACCAAAAGCTAGAAAAACAAATTAGCTAAGATGAAGTCAGACCTTAAACTGTGCAGCATCCTTTAAGAGAATTTTTAAATCTGAGAATGATGGATGAAGAAATGCAGAAAAGAACCTGGAAAAGAAGTTTTACTGTTATTCTTGAACTAGAATGGAGAAAATTAGACACTGAGGATAAGGCAGGAAAAAAGAAAAGGTAGTAGCTGCTGTGCAAAGGAAAATATAGATCTCAAAATTACCAAGGAGAATACTAGGTAACTTGGAAGGGATCTGAGTATGTTATCTCCTCTTTTTCCACATCCCAGCTCTGTTCCTCTATTATTGACAGGATCCACCAGTCTGTCTTCACTCAACCTCATGGGTAGCCACTAGGCTTAACACATTGCTCAGGTCAGTTGTGGATGGAGTGACTCCATGGCTGAAAGGTTAAAGCAAGGCTCCCACCCTTCAGCCACCTACCCATGTTGCTGCCTGCCAGTAAAACCAAGCTCCTAGGGGCACACAGACACCAGGATGTCACGCTCTGGGGAACAGACTCCCACCACGTCTGGAATGAGTATCAACGTGGAGCTTGAGTACACCTGGGACTCTGTCTTGTGAGCAGCCATCAGTAAAATAGTGCTGAAGCCAAGGGGCTCCATTGTCTAAACTCAAATCAGTTCTCCAAACAGTGTTCAACAACAATTTCTTTTTGTTTCTACATGTCCATGAGAAGCATTTTTTTTAATTTTCATTTTCTGAATAAAATACTCTTCTTCTTCCCTTTCTAGATCCATTCTTTCAAATAAAGACTATAAGTAAACAACAAGAAAACATAGTTAAGTATGTTCATGAACAGCAAAAAGCAGCTTTGCCAGTTCTAATTACACTTTGTCTAGAAACTTATTTTCCTTTATTGATGGATTATGTCATTCTTTGTTAAAGGAACTGCAGTGATTTGAGAGTTAATGAGCCATTAGCACATCACAAAAAAAAAAGATTTTCGTTTCTTAAGACTTTGCAAACAGTTAAATAAAGAGAGCAATAGACCTTTGCCTAAAAAGCAGGGCAAGAGCTATGGTTAACCTCTACCTGTCATGTTTATATAGGAGCTGAGGGTGACTTACCGTACATTTTACAGGTAGAATGACTCTTTACCACCCCACTATGATAGCTGAATGGTGCATTGCACTTCTCAGTAAAGATGGATTTGTTGAACAAAACCATAATTATCTCCATGCTCCGTGGTCTTGATATCTACTGTGAGTTACTGAGGGTACTGCTATAGTCAGAGCAACTATGTTGACCCAGATCACCTGCAGCCCATACAACACTTCGGTTCAATCAATCTTCTTTTCTTCACAGTGCTCACTCCTAGCATTGTGCAACTCCCATCTACTCTATGCTGTATTGTTGTCACATGAAGGATGCATTCTTGGTCCGGGGATAGTAGTGATTCCTAGCAAGCTGGGTTCAGCAACCTGCTGTGAACAGCAAGACTCTTAGGCAGTAGTGGCCATGGGCTGAGAATCAAACAGAGATTTGGTCCATCCAAGCAGCAATGTTTAGTACTGTTTTTCTCCATTTCGTAACTCATTGTATCTGACAGTTCTACCCTGGATCCTACACATCTGTTACCCACATCCCTGTCTCAGGGGAAAAAAAATATTAACACTAGCTGTGTCCCTCTTCTTCATAAAAGTAAAACCTTTATCATGTCAGTCCTGTGTAAGTAGAAATTGATCTGATTTAACTAAGATGCATGAAAGAGGTTAAAACCAACAAGAAATACTAATCCCTTTGGAAAAGTTTTTGATTTTTTTTTATCAGTGATTAATATTATACTAGCACTCCGAAGGCAGGAATCAATTCCTCTTTGCAATGGATTCTACATAATCTCTGCATTGTTTCTGCGGTGAATGATCAGGTAACCAAAAGGAAAGAGTTATGAGCTGCCCAGTTTGTTGACTATCTCAATTTGTTTTGGTCTTTTTTTGTTTATGTGTTTAACATGAAAGCTAGGAATTTTGTTTTCATGACAAACAGTTTTCACAGGGTTTTCTTCCAAGTAGATCCATTTAATACACTCTCATCGCTTCGTTAAGCAGCAGGAAAGATATGACTTGTTCTGCAGAAGTACCCTCCAAATAAAGGAGCCCTTGACAGCTCACTGAGCAGGCAAATTGACATTGTTCTATCTGCAAATCAGCAAAGAGAAGCTCAGCTTCCCCACAAGAGCTTAGACAGAGAGCTCTGCAAAGGCCAGGGCAGTGCCTGTTTTTTGTGAATTTCCTGGAAGGAACTGAAAGCATGTTAACTTATTTCTGACATGGAGAGCTGTCTTTGCTGAAGCTCTTCCTTATCTTCTTGTCATCCAGTTGTTCAGTTGCCCTGAGTAAAACTTGCAACAGAATTCTCCTGCTCAGAGCTGAAGCCCATAGTATACAATTCTACTTCTCAAGGGCAGTGATAACACCTAATAGATGCGTAAAGCTCTTATGCACAGGAGATGTTTCTCAGGGACAATACTAGAATTCAGGATCATTTAGTCATGTTCTAAGCTAAGGTATGCTTGTGAATCTTGCTATCCAAAGCCTATATCAGAATAGATGCACAAGAAATTAATCTCCAAACTCAAACACAACACTGCACATACAGTCCTCTCTGTACAGAAAATACAAGATAAAAAGTGGCAAATGTGAGTAATATTCTTCGTATTAAAATGCACAGTGAAGAGCTGTATCAGCAGACATGAACTGCTGAGAACACAATGCATAGAGACCTGTCTTGCCCCACTTAAGGAGGCAGAGAGAAAAGAGAGACTGTTCGCAAAAGCCTTAGATTTTTTTATTCGATATATATTCCAAAAGCAAACTACTTTCAGTGCAGCTCTTGTTACAAACAACTAAAATATTTTACTAAATGCTTTGTATCAAAGAAAAAGATAGAGTTCTTCTCTTCTTCACTAGGCACAAGTCTAAATTGGGAGAGGAATGTCTGGAGAAGAGTCCTGCAGAAAGAGATCTGGGAATGCTGGTCATCAGAAGGTTGTGAAGGTCCCTGAATAAGTCCAGAGGAGGGCAACAAAGCTGGTGGAAGGGCTGGAAGGAATGTCTTATGAGCAGTGACTAAAGACACAGGTCTTGTCTAGTTTGGAAAAAAGGAGGCTGGGGGGTGACCTTATCACCCTCTACAGCTTCCTGAGGAGGGGAAAGAGGGAGGTGCTAATGTCATCTCCCTGGGATCCAGTGACAGGACACGGAGGAATGGTTCAAACCTATGCCAGGGGAGGCTTATACTGGACATTAGGAAGCATTTCTTTACTGAGAGTGTGGTCCAACACTGGAACTGTCTTCCTAGAGAGGTGGTCAATGCTCCAAGCCTGCCAGAGGCATTTGAACAACGCTGTTAACAACACGCTTTAACTTTTAGTCAGCCATGGTCAGATAGTTGGACTAGATTATCTTTGTATATCCCTTCCAACTGTAACACTATTCTATACAGGTCAGCAGCACTAATTTTGAAGAGGATGCTTTTTATCCCTCCTATAATTCCTCTCCCAACAGCTCTTCTCTTTATGCAGATTTTTCCATTCCTCAGGAATCAAGAGCATGCTACCACATGCTAGCAATGCTTTACATTTTTGTAGCATTTGCTGTTAGAGAATTCAAGGACTTCAAGATTTAAGAGATTGAAAAATGCTCATAGGTGCTTGACAGAGGTAAGAAATGGAAGCTCAAAGCAGCCAGTTGACTACCTAAGGACAAGAGAAAACCACAGGGGAGTAGCTACTCCTGTTTTTGGGTCATCATCAAGCAACATATGCAAGCAGATGTATATCAATCTTTTAGTTACCAGTGCAGCAGAACTGAAATTAACAAGTGCTTGAATACATTTACTGTCTGAATGGATTCTCTGTGACGCTCCCACATCATTCGGATTACATCCAGAACAAGAGAAAACATCACAGTAATACAGCTGAAACGAAACCTAAATATGTGTTGTGTATATTGCTGGATAACATATTGGTGCAGTACTAGTCAAAGATACCTGAAACCTCACTCTAGTTTTCAGTTTTGAAGAGCTTTCTAGTTTATGCATTTTTCGTCACTGGGCAAGGTGAAAAAAAAAAAAAAAAAAAAAAAAAAAAAAAAACAAAAACAACCAGCTAGTGCATTAACACCTACCAGCAAGGAAATCAAAGAAGAAAAATGGTCAAACACTAGCTATAATTCAGGCATTATTATGAGAGAAGCAGCATACTCAGCTAAAGATCTTCTTGACTTCAGCCTTTCAAAAGGGCAGGAGTGTCTCTTCCGTTAGCAGCCTGAAAAGAATGTAACTCACTTCAAATGAAGATGCTGTTTTGCCTTTAGTATTGCTGCTTTACCGTGTTTTCTATGAAAGGTAGTAGAAAGGTGATTTATGTGACAGTGCTAGGGATGGCACTTTACATACTAAACATGCAGGCAGAAAAGAAATGTCTTTTGTTTATAACATGTTCCTTAAACATGATGTTCACATTTCAGAGATAATACAACTTTGAGAATAGCAGAAATCTTAGCGTAAATGCTCATTGCAAAGTTAGCATTTCTCTAATACTGTTTCTATCAGTAGTGTCATTAATTTAACTGTAGGATGTTAGTGCAAAGCATGTTTTGCTAACGACTCATGGAGATGTTGATTCTGTATTTGTAAAATGCCATATGCTGTGCAAAAAGCGGGTTTTTTTATTTGCATTTTTATATCCTACTTCTGTTCCTTTATTGTCATTGCCAGTAATGTTCTTTTCATCTTTTGTACATCCCCTCCACTGATGCTTAGTAAGCGTCTGCTGTTTCTTCAAAACAAATTTAATAACAGTATCCTGTGTTTGACCTTCAGATACAGCCTGGCTTTAAAGAGAGAAAACCACTGCTGCTTATATTGTCTATGATCCATATCACCCTCATTTTTGTTTGCCCATCCCAATAGCATCATACCCTTAAAATATTGTAGATATTTTTAATTTCCTCCACTGATTTGATTTTTGATGTCATTGCCTTGCTTGAGACAGCTTCACTCAATTTCTCCTCTGAAGTATGGTTTCCATCTGACAAGGAGGACTGATATTAGCCTCAGTCCCAGGAATCATGACCATGGTACCTCCACAGAGCAAACAAGATTACAGAAGAGTGTAAACCACAAGCAAAGACTACTAAGCATATCAAATCAAACTCCTCCTTAGCTTAGTCTCTCTTCAAGGCTTGCAGCATGAGCCTAAGATGGGAAAGCAAGTAAGTAGAGAATAACCCACGTGTTACAGCCCTGAAGTTTCTATCAAGCTGAAGTTTAGGGATTTTCACAGCTAAATGTTATTGCTAAGCATATGTAATAGTCATTTTATGGACATTTTTTTCCACCATTAATTCTTCTTATTACTTTTTGAGCCTATATATATTTCATTGTCTACAATGTCTTACAGTTATGTCCCATGCTTACTCACCTTGAAGTACTTAAAGAAACTTCACGCAGATGAACCAAGAAGTTAAGAAAAGATGCTCACATTCTTATACATACTTAAATGGGAAAGGTATTTCTATTACTAAGAGGATGTTAGGACTTGCCATTTCTATGCTAATCTAACACTTTTTTTTTTTTCAAAATCACATAAAGAAGAGCAAGTAAATACTTCAAAAAACTATCCAGTTGGATTTTAATGTCAGACAGGGTAGACATACAGCACTTTTGTTTCTTTTTACTTTTACCTTCACAAAACAGTAAAAATTCACTGTAAAATATGTTCTGTGTTAATATAAAAAACCAACACTTGATAGACTACTTGCTGGGAAAACAGCCAAGATGGTATACAGACATGATTGCTCTTTGATTGCCAGTTTTTAATTCAGATTTTCGATTGTGTGGAAGTTTTAACCATTGACATAGGAATATTATGGAGGAGTGGTTCAAAGCAACCAAGTTGCACTTTTTAAGCACCTATGCTGTTAGTCTGCTGCAGCTGTGAGGAAAAACTTAGGATGTTATGGTCACTAACATCTATGCATTTCATGCTGCAATGGAAAGGAGGAGCAGAGTGCATCTTACCATTTACCGTGGTGTACCTGAGGAGCAGTAACTGGTTAATGTGCAGCAACACAAATGCTTGCAGTTATGTGCCTGTGGCCTAACCCAAAATTTCAGTCTGGATGAATCAAACTTGCTTTCCATCAGCAGAGAACTTTTCAGTGCAGGTACTTCTGTTGTGGAAGGATCAGTCTGCAGTATCTAGCATAGTTCAATTTATCTACAGGGATAACCAGGACATAGTTCAGCTCTGCTGATCCTGAAATATATTTAATTAGATCAGTAGGAGAGGCTGACCTGAAAGCTTGTTGTGAAATTGTATAGGGTAATCTTGTAAAAGACCTAACTACTTATATATGGGATTGATTTCATATGTTTAGATACCTTATAAGCTTATTCAGGCCTTGTCAGCAGTGCCACCGTCATAAATTCACAGAAATATATATTACCCCACTTACAGCAATGATGTCATTTCTTACACTAGAAAGACCAATGACTTTAAATCAGGAAGGTATGTCTGGACTGTCAGAAAATATAGATGTATATCTGCATGGCTACACTTTCCCATGAGAGTAGCATGGCCAAGACATGGAAACATTTCAGAAATAATGTCTATATTTATATTTTTAAGCACCAATGTTACTGATACAATGGCCAGCATGACTGGAAATACTCAGCATTGTTTACTCTATGACAGAAAATGGATACGCTAATACATCTTCAGGAATTTTACAGTTCTTAGTGGTCAGAGTGAAATGCTTTGTAGCCCTAGAAACTACTGGTAATGGGGAAGTGACAAAGGCAATGCAATAGTGCAAGGATGTTGGTATTAAACCCAGAGAGTGCATCCCATGTTAGTGTCATATCTCCCCATGTTGTAGCTAAAAGACATCAGTTCAGGTATGCCTGTAACACACACTAGCCCTGGTACAAATCCTTGCACACTCCTGCTGACACTTAAAACAGAATACAAAAGAATACAACATTACCTATAGGATCATGGAATCATGGAATGGTTGAGATTGGAAGAGACTTCTAAAGGTCATCAAGTCCAATTCCCAAAATCCTTCCCTCAAGGTATTTTTGTGTATTTATGAGCTCACCATGAACCTTCTCCAGGCCAGTTACAGCACTCTCAGCTTTTCCTCACAGGAGAGAAATGGCCTCAGTCTCTTCATGGTCTTTTTTTCCCTTCATTGGACTCCCTCTGGTATATCTATGTCTCTAATACTGGGAAGCCCAGAACTGGACACAGCATTTCACATGTGGCCTCATCGGTGCTTAGAAGAGCAGAAGAATCACCTCCCTTGATGTACTGGCAACACTTTACCTAATGCAGCTCAGGATACCACTAGCTTTCTTTGCCATGAGGACCCATTGCTGGTTTGTGTTCAACTTGGTGTCCACAAAGACACCTGGGACCTTTTCTGCAAAGCTGTGTTCAAGAAACAAATGTCATAACAGCAACTAAAGGCAAAAACATTTCTTCAGGGTAAAAATTTACCACATATTAAAAAAGACCTGGTATGTTTCACAACAAGGCTATTTTAAATCATTCCTGAGTAGTGATGCTCAACATTTTGGAAAGGAATTACTTTTGTTTAGATGTTAAGCTTATCAGTGTTTATTGGACATAAATAGAGATATTCCACATCTGACTGCTGGAAGGAGAATAGTTGTTCAGCATCACTCTGTGGCATTAGATGCTGTCCACTGGCAGAAGAAAAACAATCCAAATAATCCTCCGGCCTGATTTGGTTTAGTAGTTCCAAGTGTGGAACAGCTTCAAGACTAAAATCATGACATTTTTTTACATCACTCAAAAGTGAACAGTACCACAATTTTTCAAAGCTACTTAAAGGTGAAACTCTGCTCTGATTAACTATACACCAACTTCTCATGTATACATGATACTCTAGTCCCTTTGGTAGACTGAGATTTAGTCGATATCTGAAAATTGTGATAGATTCTACCCAGCACGATAGAATCTCTGTTAGCTGATTTATGTACTGGATGATATTTAGAGGTCGCTTCCAACCCCTACCATTCTGTGATTCTTTGTGATTATAGGGGATATAAACAAAGGACACCAGCACCCATCTCCTGTACACAGCATTTCACACTGAATGGTTTCTTGATTATTGGATACATGCATTTTGCAAACTATTGTCAGGAGACAAATTCAAAACACAAAATCTTTTTATCATCTTGGTTGAAACACTTCCAGAATTTCTTACATCACTCTTGTCTCAGGTAGTCTTTTATGGCTTTATTCAAATTTTGCCTTTCCCCTGCTGACCGATCAAAGTGGTTTCCTCACTAAAATTGTCATCTCACACAAATGGTATAGTCATGCTTCGTAAGTCACACAGACTTGGAAGCAGCTGTTTGTTCATGGCCACAGAAAGAATTGGAAATGAGTGCATAGGACTTCACACAGAAATCTTTGGACACTTCCCAGAAGCACAGGTGCAATGGAAATCCATGATCCTGGTAACTGATTACTGTACAAGCTCACTGAACCAGAGCTGTGCAAAACTACCCTCTTGTGTAAATAGACAAGAAAAATGGGACATTTGGCTTGGCAAAGTGTCCATGGAAAAATTAGCTATGCAAGTAATATGCATGGCTGAGGTTACGCAATTGGCAAATGTGGGTTAGACCAGAAAGAGCACTTGTTCCCAGGTCCTTCAGAACTAAAACCAAGGACAGAATTCAAAAATAAATGTTGTTACCTGAAATGAACATCTGATTCATACCTGAAATGAGCAGTTGATTCATCACACTCCGTACCTTGACATGCCACACACATTATGAAGCAGGGTAATTTGAGCAGGTACATACAATCACAGAATCACAGAATGGTTTGAGCTGGAATAGATCTTCAAAGATCAAGTAGTTTCAACCCCTCTGGCAGGGGCAAGTACACCTTCTTCTACACTAAGTTTATCAAAAACACATTCAGTGTGGCCTTGATCACTTTCAAGGATGGGATGGGGCATTACAGCTTCTCTGGGCGATCCGTTCCAGTATCTCACCAACTCACAATGAAGAACTTCCTAATATATAATCTCCCTAGTAACAAGCAATAGAACAAGAGGAAATGGCTTTAAGTTGCACAAGGGGAGATTCAGGCTGGATATGAGGAGGAATTTCTTTACTGAAAGGATTGTCAGGCATTGGAATAGGCTGCCCAGGGAGATGCTGGAGTCACCGTCCCTGGAGGTGTTTAAGAGACAGGTAGATGTTGCACTTCTGTTGCACTAGAAATGTTCTAGTGGTTGAATAGGGCTGGGACAAAGGCCAATGATCTTAAAGGTCTCTTCCAGTTGAAATTACTCTATGATTCTATGATTCTATGATTCTAAATCTCCCCTCTTTCAGTTTGAGGTCATTACCTCTGGTCTTATTGCTACAAGCTCTTGGAAAAAGTCTCAATCCAGCTTTCTTGTTGGCTCCTAATTTAGGTACTGGAAGGCTGTTCTAAGGTCTGTCCACAGCTCTGCTCTTCTCTTCTCTTCTCTTCTCTCCTCTCCTCTCCTCTCCTCTTCGCTTCTCTTCATGCTGAAAAATCACAACTCTCTAACACTGTCTTCACAGGAGAGATGCTTCAGTCCTCTGATAATGTTTGTGGACCTCCTCTGGACTTCCTCCAACAGCTCCATTTTGTTCATGATTTTATAAATTTTGGTCCCTCATTGGTCTTTATCATTTATCAGAACCACATGGCATTCTTCTTGAGATGCAGAGACTCAAAGTCCCGATGGTGTTGGTGCATTAAAGTTTTATATAGCAGCAAAAGGACATCCATTGTGTATTCCTCAGTACCTTTCCTGATAGTGCCTCTTTTCCTGTTGGCTTGTAGGCTGTCAATGCAAATTAAGCCATTGATTTCAGAGACCTGCCAACATTGGTGCCCAGGTGTCTCTTCTGAATGGACTGTGAGCATTGAGGAAGCATGGTTGACATTATTTTCTCTACATGAACTGATACACGTTTACCTTCCTTTAACACATTCTTTATCATTTACTCAACTTTGTTATATCCTTTTAGAGTTCTTCTTTGTCAATGAGACATTTGTCACAGACAGAGAGGATAATCTTTGTTACCCAGAAATCTAGACTGTTAGCAGCTTACTCCCTTCAAGACAACAGATGAATGTCAAACAAAACTAAGAGTGCTCACATTTTAGGCTGTAAGCCCAAGCACACCGGAAACTCATTTCCTTGGCAGATGAATCTTAAGGGCCATGCCAGTCTCAGAAAAGGGAACAAATCTCATTAAAACATACAAATTGAAAGTAGACCTCACATACTCACTTAAGATCAGTGTAAGCAGAGGATGCTGTGAACACGAACTAAGATTGCACCAGTTTTGCCAGTTCTTACGGCCACACTGTTACGATGTATTTACCATACTTAATATGACAAAATGAACAAGATGACATATATCCATGACAAGCAGCACTAGTGATTAAATTATCAGCAAGTTTTTCGTGCAAGTTCTTTTGTCTGGACTGACAAGTGTTAGAATAGTACAGACAGTGTTGTTAGTACACCAGGAGAAAAGAGTAGGTAGAGAAGCTACTGAAGACCTGAGGTTTAACATTGGTTCAGCTGTTTCACCGACACTAGTTTCTTCCGGGCAGAGGAAGGCATCACAAACATAGCACAGCACTAAGAGAGACTTATACACAAAACAAAAGAGCATTATTTCATTTTTATTGTAGGTTCACTTCCTCATACTCTTTCAGATTCACCCTCTTAAGTTTAAGATAGCTTTGTTTATTGCAGTAAAGCAGAATTCGCTCATCACTTTGAGGAAGGGCTCATCCGCAGAGGCATGCACAGTTTTCAAGTATATACAAACCAAACTTAAAGCTCTCCCTGTTGAGGATATGAGTGCCATCTGTGATGAAAACAACTGCAACCTAACATAACTTATTTCTCTTTTTATTGCAAGAGTCCCCTAAGATATGTTTGAGAGGATATCTACCCTTTTGTACAATATAAATCAATAATATTCAGGTTAAAAATATTTTAAAACCTAAAGAAGCAAATGCAAAACAAGTCTCATGGATCCACCAGCAATATCATTCTGCCTGTGTGCTAAATGAGATCTACTGTAAAGACAGAAGCAGAGCTACATAGAAACTACCTCATATAGTATAAAAACAAAAGTTCCCCAAACAAACCAGCAAAAGAAAACTGTTTTTAGTGTATTTGAAGAGGGCCTTGTGTGCTAAACAGCTACATTCTCCTCTCCAGCACTGACTGATCCTGCAGAAGTCATTGCCTTCCCTTTCACTTCTGTGCTTCTTATGTGGTTGCAGGTGCTGATGATTGAGGCCAGGGGGCAAGTATCCTCAGTCCTTACAGCTTTGAAACACACACCTTTGTCCTGATGGGTCCTTGGCCCATGTGCATGTAAGTCCCTTTCTGTTTTATACTCTCAGAGCTTTTGTTTGTGAAAAGCAAGGAGGAAAATTAAGTCAGTGTGAATGGAGGATTCTCCCAACATTACAGGATGTTTTTAGGCTTTGCTCCTGGATGGAGGTACCAGGAATGCTAAAGACCCATGAATATATAAGTAGCTTTTAAGCAGAAATATGGGATCTTCTTCTTCCTATATTCTTGTGTTCTGTTAGAAAACAAAAGCCTCTTTCTTTCCTTCTTTCTTTCTTTCTTACTTTCTTTCTTTCTTTCTGCCTGCCTGCCTGCCTGCTACTGGAGTAGCTACTACGTCTTTTACTTCTTATTATGAGGTTTTTTTCTCCATTTCAGCCTAGACTTTGTTGTTGACTTACTACATATGGGTGCAGTTAAACCATAACCAGGTGTTAATATGGTAGTTTTCAAGGATATGGCCCAGTCCCTGAGAAAAAAAGGGAATGCATTGATATAAGAACACATTAAGCTGTAAACCTTTCACTCTAGCTAACATGATAGCTAACATGATACAGCATTTGAGTTCAGAAAAGTCCTCGACTTCAATATGCTTGGAGTGCTGAACCCAGTAAATCTATCATTTCTGACATATGACTGACAGAAATGGAGTTTCTGCAGTTTAATGACTTACTGCTTGTCAGCTTCATCAAGGTAAATGGCCACCTTTGCTCTGTTGACATAAAGAAAACATGTTATCTGACACCACCAGGAAGCTTTGAATGGTAACTGAAGTTGATGGATCCCATTCTTTTGAGACAAATAAAAGTCATTTTTGTGGAAGAAAGAGCAGTATAACTCTACAATGGGCTCAAAGGAGTCTGAGCTATCATAAGACTGCTTCCAAGTACAAAGTGATTATCATGACAACATCCCAGCATAAGTGTAGTAAGTTTTAACAGGTTTTATAGCAACCAAGGTCCAAAGAGATCAGTGATATGTCTCTGTGATGTGCTTCTTGATGTCAAGCATCTCTCAGGCTCACTGCAAAAAAAAAAAAGTTACAACAGATCAAAGTATATGCAGTGGCAGAACACTGGTGACATGGAGAATCCCCTAAAAACACCTCCCAGGCAATGAATCTACACCTTTGCATCAAAAGATCTTTCAGTCAGGAAAAAGCTAAAATATCCTCAAATCAAGGACTTGCTTGCACCAACCTCTGCCATCATAGGTACTGTCCCAAAGCACGTTGCTTGCGTACTTTTGGGGTGATGGTAATGATCACACTCTAGAGACATACACATGAGAACAGAGTCCCTGGGCAAAACGTGGGCTGAGCTGTTCACACCCTTTAAACAGGGAAGAGGAGCAGGATGGCAACATCTGTTTTCCTACACTGCAAAAGCTCACCAGTATGCTACTCATGGGTAATATTCCCCAGACTCAGTCTCCACTCCCACTTGGATTCCTTCAAGGATAAAGGACTTGGACTCCTTCAAGGTTAATGACAAGATCCCCAAGAGTGATAGTATGTTCCTGAAGGAGATGCTTGCCATACAAAAACAGATAAGACATCCAAATTAATTTTATCCAAGTTTTCTTATTTTCCTCCATGGATTTTTAGGGTGCTATTATTTTAGCAATTATGATGACACAGCATGACAGAGCTGCTGGGAGAGCTCCCAAAACCAGCAGTTATTAGAAGGCTGTCAGCATGTATGCTTTATACATTCATTTTTATTACCGTTCAAGTAATTACTCCTGCAAGATTGTCCATCATTATTGCTTAATAATTTATCCATCAATTTGATCTTCAGCAAAACTGACATCCAGCATCAGGCAGATTATTTCCATTAAAATATTAAAAAAAAACCCAAACAACATATATTTACTGAAATGTCATATTGAAGAATTGGGTTTTGCCTACTTTCACACTGATCCAAAAATAGCATTTGTTAAAATGCAATAAACTTTTGGGCAATATCCTTACATTTCAGTTTTTTCCTACTAGTCAAGGCAGAAGAAAATATTTTGGGCTTCCATTTACAAATTTAACATATTCACTTTATTAGCCATCAGTTTCTAACTAATGCGCTGTTTTACTATGCTTGTAAATAGTTTATTGCTTTCCTTATGCAATCCATGAGGGAAGTAGAAAACAAATCTTGGAATCATTGTCAAGTTTTAAGAGCTAGTCCTCATCCTCTCTTGCCTTCATAGACACGTTTTCTTCCCTTCCTGTCAGCATGTAGCTGAAAGTCTATATCCTAAAAGTTCTGTGCTTACATCTGTTCTTAATGAGTGTTAACTTTGGATTAAAACAAGCTGAGGAACTTCTCTCCATGAAATGTAGAATTATAGATTTCAATAAGGAAGTAGAGGAAGAAAAATTTAGAGAGTTGAGCCAAGATAGAAAGTATACCCAAGGAAGTCAGAGCACAGCAGGTGCCTTACTAAAATTACATTTCATACAACTTCTATGAGATGTAAGAAGGCAAAATATTTCCAGAAGCAGAGATATTGATTCAATTATGACATTCATGTTTCAACCAAATGAATTTCTTTTTAAACTAACTATATTTAGTTTAATTAAAAAAGCAAGCATTGAACATACTTACTGTAAAACCAGTAGTTTACAGAGGTTTGTGGTGGTGAACAAGATTTGAAGAGCCTTGGTGTCTGTCTGTAAGTCAAATATGTTTGAAAGGTAGATTTTCTGTCAGAGAAACAAACCTGACTGGAGGCTATTGCACACTTCCAGGCAAAGGCCCCATGGTCCAGCAGAGATGAGGTTCCCTATAGCCAAAGGTAACTAGATGTCCATGTGCCTTGTGCTACTTAAAATTTATCTTAGTCAAATATACTTAAAGAATGTGAATTACTCATTTTACTAGAAGATGTAGGACTAGTTTTCTTCATTTTTTCCACTCACTCCCTCTGCCTGGAAGTCTTCCAGGTGCTCTGCTGTGGTATCTCCTCACTTACTCCTATGACAAGTGCTATCAAATAGACAAGAAACACAAACGTTTCCATTTCCTTTTCTGAGTCCTCCATGCAGTGCAGAATCTACCTTGCCCTGTTAGATTGGAAGGTCTTCCCTTCCGACCCTGAGTTGAGTATTTTGGCAACACATTTCCATTACTGCTCACTCGAACCACATGTTTAATCACTCCACATACACATGTGAGATCAGATATACTCACAGGAATTTCAATTACACTTCCAGAAACAAAGATATTCAAAAGATAAATAAAGCATATACTTCCAATTGTTTGATCTACACATTATTAACTACACAAAACACACTTCCAAGATAATAAAGGACAAGCTCAGACTTTGACTATCATCACCAAGCAATCAGCATCTCTGCCCCTTCATGACAGATTTGCCAAGAAAGTAGAAAGCCATTCATAATGAAAATGTTAAACCAGTACAGCATAGTCTTCTCACAGCTTCTCTACAGGTACTGGTTCTTCCTAGGGCTTTGAGAAAATGACTGGATGATTCCTTAAGCTCTGGGCTGAGGTTAAGTTTTCTGAATAAGACATCAGAAACTGCTGGTTGTGACATGGGAAATTGCTGGATGAGACAGGAGCAACATGCAAGGCTGACAAGTTATAGTACCTTTCTTAAATGTACATCATCCCATAGTTTTTCCTGACTGAAAAAGTCTAGCCCAAAAGGGACTCCTGCAATTTTAAACCACCAGTTTGTTAGATATTAAACAGTCAGAACAAAATACACAAATAATGAAGTACCTGTGGACAAGCTTGCAGAAAAAGAAGCATTACAGAAAGATGGTCTGATTTAAAACAAAGACCGCAGTACATTAGAAGCTGTGTGCAATTACTTTGGATAAAAGTCTGTAATTTGTCTAAAGGGACTCTGCTGCTGTTAAAAAAGCTATTTGAGCCATGTTTTTCCTACTTACTTATATACACACAGCCTGTAGACTAGTCACTGCCTGGTATTTCCTTTGGGATCAAGCTGTAACTTTCCAATACTACACATTTAAGCTTTGAATACTGCTGACACATTGCAAAAATACAAAGCAAACAAACAGAAAAAGCCCTTAAACACACTGAAAGAATTTTTAAAGAGAAGGAGATTAAGCTCAGCATGACCAATTTCTTCTTATGGAGCATTTTGTGGGTTTGTTTCCTTGCTAACATCCAAGATCTACTTCACCTTGTCCTTCACATCATCACTGACTGACACACACACTTCCTGCTGTCAAGGATAGGATCCCACAACTGTTTTCTTCCTCAGTTGTCTTCCTTCTTACTCTCCCAGTTTTCACACATATCCACATTCTTCCACCTACAGACACCTTCATGATCCTCACCTTGAAGATGATGGATGTCCATCATTTCCAGCTTCCTTTTCCCTTTCTTTTCCTAACTTACTGAAAAAACAGGTGACATTGGAGCAGCAACTGTGCAGTTTAATAACCATGTCAAGCTCTTGCTGAATTCTTTCAACAAATGTTCTTTGGATGTAGGTTGTATGTAAACCCCAAGTCCCTATGTAACTGCATAATAATTCTCACAGCAGAGACTTGATCCTTTTATCAACAAGGTAGCATTATATATGAAATTATACTAAAATACCTCATTTTATCTGCCACTTGGGATAAATCACTGTCTTATCATCAACACTGTATGCCATGGGGGCTATTATTTTTTTTTTCTGCGCACATGGTGCTGATCCTTTCTTGAGATTTCTTAGTGCTACTATGGAACAACTTTAGCAACCCAATATTATTTTGAGGTCAGAAAGTGGAATCTTCAAAGGAGCCTGGTGCACAACTCCCTCTGATCTTTCCCTTTTAAAATCTTCAGTCTTGTCTTCTCAGAAATTTTCCCCAGCTTTGATTTTTCAATGTGACTAAAAGCAATTACAAATCGAATATTGGATTTTTCCTTTCAGATACTGTGCAATAGAACTACAATGATCTGCTAACATTCTTGTCATATATTTTTTTCTAAAAATTAGAGCATGGTTTTATAATTGTTTTTGCAGAGACTGTGATAAGATTGCTTCTGCCTCACACATCTCCCTTAATTCCTGTTTTCCAATTAAATCTCATTGCATCCTGTCAATTCAGCGCTGACCAGCATGAAGCTCCATTTCACATCCAATTCCCACAGGTATAAATATAGTCAGATAGTGCAAGTTGATGGTGTCTTGCTCTTTGGGTCCTAAAGAGAGCAAATATATGGAAAAAAAAGGCATTCCTTGTACAAGACTGAAGGGGAAGACCTGCAGGCTAATGGTATGGCCACAGCTACTGGACTTCCTTACAGCTCAGGCAAAATACAGCACAGGGAAATAAAAGTCTCTACACAGTCCTTCAGAAATTTCAGGAGGAAATGATCCCTGGTAAACTCCTAGTTTATTGTACACAGTTTTTACAAAGTGTACCCTGTGTATATATATTTACAAAAACAGAAGTAAATAAAAGTTTACCTTTTTAATCAAATTGGAGAGGGAAGGAGATCTCTTTCTGAGTGCTGCAGAGCATGTAATCAGTTTCTTATCATCCTCCACTGACAAAGAATTTGCCCTACAGAATCATTCCAGAATGTCATCTTTTATTAAGAAATAGTATTTACAGAAGAACTGCAAGCATCATTTTTTATCTGGCTCTTCTCTGTCTGTTTTTTTTTTTACCTATAGTTTTCTCTCTATGCAGCAGAGTTGATATAATATGAATGCCACAGTTGTCTTCTGTTCAATACACTTCATGTAATTTGATCCTTTCTACTAAAAAACTCTGAGACTGATAACAGTCGCAAAACCACCTGACATACTAATCATGAAACCCTACAAAGCACCATAGACATGTCCAACCTAGGCTATAGATATGATATCCATCAGAACTGATCAAAGACAATGGGTTTCCATCTGTCGCTTGAGAACCTGTAAAGGACACAGTGGGTCACAGAATCACTGAATCTTAAGGGTTGAAAGGGACCTCAAAAGATCATCTAGTCCAACCCCCCTGCCAGAGTATGACCACCTAAAGTAGCTCACACAGGAACTCATCCAGGTGGCTTTTGAATGTCCTCAGAGAAGAAGACTCCATAATTCATCTGGGCAGCCTATTCCAGTGCCCTGTCACCCTCATAGTGAAGAAACTCTTCTGCCTCTTGTTCTATCATGGGTCCCTAGCTTAAAGAGAATGAATTTCCTCAGACTGATTCATATGCACCTCATTTCTAAGCTGTTTTTCCATTACTTTCTTGAGGTATGTGGCAGGTGTCTCATAATGGCATATTTATTTATTGTATATTCAGTGCTCACTGGAGTGAGATGTGTGCTCAGCTGTGTGGCACAGTGTAAGGTCTGTCAGTACATTAATTTTTTTTTTTTAAATCTGTCCTTTTAATGTTGCCTGAAACAATCACTGTCTTCCACCATCACCCCCAGCATCCTCACCCGCTGCGTCAACTGGTTTTGTTTACAAGACACAGACTTTTGTATCAGTAATATTCTAGGATTTATGTGCAGAATATTGGTGAGAATATAAGAAAAAGAAAATTTGCAGGTAAAAATATTTCTTCTCTGAAGATGTAATTACTCTTAAACAGAGGAAAAGCACTGGGTTTGATGCACCGCTGAATTTGTGTATAGATTTTTTCAGGTCTTTGTGAGCTGAACCCGCACTGCATATCCTTCAGTCCTCCCCTGCCCATTGCCTGTGTATTCCTGATAACACTACGGAGAAACACAGTAGAGAAGGAAGGCTTCATCTGCCAGTAAAATTCATCATCTTTCTGAATGCTTTTAAGCATTCCCACACAGATTTACATGAAGGGCATCAAAATGTTCAACATAGCCACAGCTTGTTTAGCTGCTTGTTGACTTGGACTGCACTTCTTTAAGTGTGTAACAAGAGTTATTTTTCTGACCATGTCGATTTGAAAAAAACCAAACAAACAAAAAAACCCAACTAAATTTTAAATATACAAAGACAGACCAAAGGATATTTAGCTCTTCATCCCTCAAAGTGATTTTCTTACTTTTCAGCATGTGTTCTGCATATCCATGAACAAGGTCTTCTCTTTTGTGATATCCACCAGTTCAGCAGCAATGATGGCATCTGAGCCCTTCAATTAAGCACTACTACCTTCAAATTACTGATGGGAGATGAGACTTGGAGGTTACATCTCTATTAACCTGTTCTCTGGCCCTGAGACAAAGTGTCGAACTCTGTACACATCAATATTTTTACACTCCGGTAGCCTTCATAACAGGGTAACACATCCAAGCTCCCTTTAGGAGTTCATACAATTAGAGGAAAGCTAGGAATGCAAGTTACCTATGAAAAACTGTTGTACCCTGAGAGCAGTTAAATTCTCAAAGAGGAGACCCAGAGAAGCTGTGAAAGTCTCATTCTTCAAAATGTTCAGATCTTGACTGAGCACAGCCTCTGAGCACCTTGCTCTAACTGGATCTGTTTCAAGCATGAGGTTAGACTAAGTGATTTGCCTTTCAACTTAATTTATTCCAGGAATGGTTCTTGGCCTTCGCTATCTTCCAGAAAGTGTCTCACAAATGTTTGATAAACCATATTTAGTCCAGGCAAAACCATGCCAAGCACTGTGCTAAAAATTTAATAATAGAGAGGATCAGGTTCCAGTGATCAGGGATATTCCCCATTGCTGGTTAATTAACTAGAAGATATGTAGACAGACATATTGGTATTCTGATCAAGGATATTCCCCATTGCTGGTTGATTAACTAGAAGATATGTAGACAGACATATTGTTATTCTAAGGGTCTCACAGAAAGTCTATAAAAGATAGGAACTTCGATGCCTGTTCTTCTCTCTGAGATTTACTCTATATCACTTGGTATACTCTTCCTTCACCAAAATATCTGTTAGAGCATTCACCTTAGTCTGAGGAAAAAATCTTGACAGAACTTGCAGGTATTATGTTATGGTTCTTACTGGAACAGTATTTTCACATACAATTGTTCCCTTCTGATACTAACCTCAAGCTAAATACAGATCATCTCTTTCATAAGAGTGATTAAGAGATCTTAATGCTTCAGGATTTTGTTGTTAACAAAGGGATTCTCTTGTAATGTTCAGAATCTGGAACTTAACAAACAGATTACAGTCACAAAAGACTAATAACATCAAAGACCTTTAAATAAAGGCCTTAAAGCTAAATTTAGCACCTCACCATACAGTTTAAATATGACACCTCCATAAAATGCTACCTAGCTGTATTTGTATTCCTGGACATATTGGATCTTTATAGCTTTTATTTTCAGGCAGATGAGCATTTTTTTGCTACCCTACATACTGGATACTGATAAACTTTTATTTGAAAGTGTTTGGACTAACAAAATCAATGAGGCTAAACACATCAAGAGCAAAGTTCTGCCTAATGCTGTCAGCTACCAGGTCAGCATGGGTCAGCATTGGAAAGACCCTGCAGATAAATTGTGCTTCATGTTTCACATTCTTTTTGGAGACTGTAATTGGGAGAAAAAATGTGTTCTTCATTTGGGAATTTATAGTAGTTTTTGCTATTGGCCAACAAGACTGAGTGCAGTGTCCTGAACAAGTGTCGGGACAATTCCCAGAAGAAATACAGCCTGAATGATCGAGAAGAGCCCTGAAGAAAAGGAGTTGGGGTAATGTGTACTTGCAGCCCAGAAAGCCAAATGTATGTTAGGCTGCATCAAAAGCAGCATGGACAGCAGGTCGAGGGAGGAGATTCTGCCTCTCTGCTCTGCTCTAGTGAGACCCGCCCTGTAGTGCCACATTCAGCTCTGAGGCATCAACAAAAGAAGGAAATGGATCTGTTGCAGTGAGTCCAGCAGAGGGCCGTGAAGATGATCAGAGGACTGTAGTATGTCTCCCATGAAGGCAGGCTGAGAGTTGAACCTTGAGAAGAGAAGGCTCCGGGGAGACCTTATAGCAGCCTTTCAGTACCTAAAGGAGCTGACAAGAAAGATGGAGAGGGACTTTTTACAAGGACATGTAGGGACAGGACAAGGGGTAATGGCTTCAATTTGAAAGAGGGTTGATGTAGATTAGATATGAGGAAGACATTCTTAACTATGAGGGTGGCAAGGCAATGAAACAGGTTGCTCAGAGAGTTTGTGGCTGCTGCATCCCTGGAAGTGTTCAAGGCCAGGTTGAATGGGTCTTTGAGCAAACTATTCTGGTGGAAGTAGTCTTTGCTTATGGCAGGGAACGTGGAACTAGATGATCATTAAGGTCCCTTCCAACCTTAACCATTATATGATTCTATGATTTTATTATTTGATATCTATGGGTGAGAAGTACTTTGAGATAATTTCACTGAAGAAGGTGAAATGATCTACCTAAAGCCATCTAATTTACCAGTGGCAGACCCACAAGACCTTACTCTCCTTAATGCCAGCACACAACCAGTATATATTTCAAATTTTTCTCATCTGAATGAACTATTTCCTCATCTTACAAATAAAACCATTTACTCCTGTGGCTAATCTTTTTTACTGAGTGAGTAATATTAGTTGATTAGACATTCAGGTTTTGTCCCTTAACATCCCTGACAGATGGCCATACTAGTAGTCTCACTATAAGTGGAAATGTAATGTTGCTATTCTCTCAACCCATTGGAGCAAAGAATATTCATTACCCACCTTGCATTTGTTTCCTTTGCAGCTCATGCACTTTGCGCCTTTCAAAAAGAGTCCCTGGATGCCATTGATAAAAGAGCAGCTACCTCTGAATGTTGGGTTAGAGGCATTCAGCAGATCAGCAATATATGAAACAGCAAGGACAACTAAATAAGCAGAATCATTTTTCTGTACTAAAAATAAACAGTTTACATTTAAGTAAGCATATTCAGCATGTTCACATATTATATTCTAATTACTTAATAGCTTGAACTTTGTTAAACGGTGCATTTTATAGCATGCATTCAATCTTTCTTACCTCACACTGCTGATGCTGACAGCAGCAAGTAATTGATCTGGGCTGCACTTCAGGTACTCAAGTAAATCCTGATCTCTCTCTCTTCCTCACACACTCATTCAATTAATTTCTCCCTAGCTTTAATTGACATTCCTCTTTTTTCAAGGGTTCCCAAGCTTTATTTCCCCAAAGATGCTTTGTCATTCAGTTTGCTTCCTAAACCTCTTCTGTTTTGCACGCTGTACTCTTCTGGCTGCAAATAAATCTTCTTTAAATTTTCCTTTCCCCCAAGTCCCAAATATCCTTTCTCTTTCTAGCCACATCAGTTATCTTGCATTTTTAAGGGAGCAGAGTTAGGTGCTCAGGCAATGATATAAAGGTTCAGTTGCTATTGCTGCTGGGCTAAGAGAGCCCTGCACAACCCACAGGTTGGAAGATTGCTGCTACTAAGTAGGATGAAAACTACTGATAAGCTCCCATCTCTACAAGAATGGCAGAAAACCTATTACTTACTAAGTAAAATGTAAGATGTTGGGAAAACACATTTCAAAAGATGCCGCTGCATTAACAGAAATTAAATTTATGCCATTCCCTGCCTTGTAGCCTGCCTTGCCTCAGGCTCTGTGAAGTTAAGACACCATCCACACCATGTGTGTCAAGTTTCTTGCTTCTTCTGTAGTAGAACCTGCAAGTCTTGTACACCTCAAAAATAATAGTAGAATTGTTCCTTGATGGTGGAAATCTCCTCTCTTTTTATAAATATCTGCTAACAGTGAGAAACAAACACACTGTAGTGACTTTATGTCTCAGGGAGGGAGCAAAGTTACCCTAGAGATTACTTTAGTCCATTTGTTCCCTAGAGTTGGATGTCAGAGACAGTTGCACAAAATGATATGCTGTCCTTGAATTTTTGCATGCATGAAAACCCCAAAGCTCAAGGCATAATTTCTTCTTATTAGAACACTTACTCTGACATTCCTTATGACTGCAATAAGTATTTTAATGTTAAGAACATCTACCCTTAACTCCTCTTATGTCTTTAAAAAGGCAGTGATTTATTCTTTCAAGCTACACTTCCAAATGCAGCACATTGCTGGATCTTAAAAAAAACCAAACATTTCTATCAATGGATAGAAAATCATCTGCAGAAATATGTTTCCTGCTGTTGGAAAAGCTTTAAAGTATTGTCTTACCCAAAACAGGAAGCTGAAAATCAAAGCAGAATATTTTTAAATAAGTTCTGATTCATAAAGTTTGTCTCATATTAAACCCTGCTCTAAAATTGGGTTGCTGGCATAGCTGTGCAGTAAAAGAGACCTCCAGATCAGTGACAACTATAATAAGTATGCAAGTGTGTGCTATAAAGTCAACACTGGTAAAGACAGATTGCAGATTTAGCTTTGCTGAAGTGTGTCTCCCAGGCCTAGTGTTTATTTAATTGGCTATTGTCATTCCACAAGATTTGATCTTGCTAATGCTGTAAAATGATCAGGAACCTCTCAAAGTCTAATTGATGCAATATAACATAGAACAGTGTCAGCCAACAACCACAATGTCGATAACACATGGCCAGCTGTGAGTGTGTGTGCACTTTTGAGCTGGGGTTTTGTTCATCTTACAGTGAATTCCTCATATGTAGTACTCCATTTGCGGATGTTTTAGATAAGGCTGAAATAACTTAAATCCTTTCGAAATGCTGAGGTTTCAGTTGTGCTTTGATTACATATACATAACAAAGGGCAATCTAAGTATTTTATCAGAAGTCATCATTAATACCATTTCTGTAACAATTCAGGATGATAACATAAATACTTACAGAAAAATACTATGAAGATGCTCATTGCAAAAGCACCTCAAGCTAAATCTACTGGGCTAGCTGTTACAGAAACCATGAAAGCAGACAAGCTTTTTAAATACAAAAGCCTTTTATCAGAAGCCATTTATTTGAATAAGATTTTTTAAATTGTAAAGCAATCTTTCAAAGAGCACACATAACTGAGTTTATAGAGGGCACAAGGGAAGAAAAAGATGAGGAGCTTTTGTAGTTTTCAGTGTGTCCTGTTCCAATTCTACTTTGATCCTTACACTTATTTGAATCAAAAATTATACGTTTGTGCAGGGTTGACCCCTATACATGTGCTTACACCCAGTACAACTTCATTTGGGTTCTCTCTTGTAGAGCATATGAGACAACTTGCAAGTTTTTCAGTTTATTTAGAACAGATATAGAGTAGAACAGTTCAGCTGGAAAGGACCTACAACAACCCTCGAGTCCAGTTGCCTGACCACTTCAGGGCTGACCAAAAGTTAAAGCATGTTGTTGAGGGCATTGTCCAAATGCCTCTTGAACACTGTCAGGCTTGACACATTGACCACCTCTCTACTAAGCCTCTTCCAGTGTTAGACCATCTTCTCTGTAAAGAAATACTTCTTAATGTCCAAACTAAACCTCGACTGGTACAGTTTTGAATCATTCCCCTGTGTCCTGTCACTGGATCCCGAGGGGAAGAGATCAGCACCTCCCTCTCTACTTGTCCTCCTCAGGAATTTGTAGAAAAAAATGTCACACCTCAGCCTCTTTGTCTCCAAACTAGACAAATCCAGAATCCTTAGCTGTTCCTCGTAAGACTTGCCTTTCAGACCTTTCACCAGAAAAGAAACCCCATGAATATCAAACTTTATATAACTTTCACACAGAGATGAGGAGTGGTGCAGAGCTCACTCTGTCCATGGCTATGGAGAGCTTCCAG
This sequence comes from Urocolius indicus, assembly GCA_013401255.1. Classification (NCBI taxonomy): domain Eukaryota; kingdom Metazoa; phylum Chordata; class Aves; order Coliiformes; family Coliidae; genus Urocolius; species Urocolius indicus. The sequence continues at coordinate 211,493 of WBNH01008032.1, read as the reverse complement.
CTGCCTGTAGGACCATGATAGAGTATAGAAATGGTGAGTGGTGCAAAACTCTCTTTGTCCATAGCTACAGGGAGCTTACAGGTGCCTGTAGGACCATGGCAGAGGCTACACATGCTTCCTTAACCTCCTGCCAGCGTCATCATAGAAAGTTGCAATGTTTTCCACCTCAGTGGTAGAGGAAGGAGAAGACAAGTGCATGCCATGATCATGATTACATGACTTTTCCAGAAGTAAAAGTTTGACTATATACTAAACTGATTTTGTCTGTGATTTTCATTTAGACTCCTCAGAACTCAAACAGCTGAACATAAGCAACACATCAGGAACATGGTTTTTAAAGCCTGTCCCTCTTTACAATTTTATCTGAAAATAATACTCAAGATTCAAAGACTCATTTCAGGTGCTTCCCTCAAATGCTATGCTCCAAGCATCTATTTACTGCAGCAGAAGTACATTCCAGGAACTAAAACAGGGCACAGAGTGTTTTCTTGCTTTAGGAAATGCTCAGCTATCCTGAAACTCCTAATACTTTTAGAGAAAGAAAATGTATATTTTAGTAGACATTTCTAAATTTCCAAAAGTCTAAGCTTCATTTCCTGGGAATTCTGTGTCACAGCAATCACAAAACTAAGCAGATAATGTAAAAATGTGTTAAAGATTGCACAATAATAAAGAGTATTTTGACTCTTTAATGATCAAAATGAGTGAACGGGCTTAAAGTTTATTTCTTTTGAGAAAAATAAAAGGAGAAATAGTTAGAAATAAAGAAAATACGCAAAGAAAAGCACAATTCAGCAATTCTAGCATCAATGGACCCACTTCCAGATTCTTCCTCTGAAACAGCTTCCGTTTACCTGTTTTGCCCATGTGTACCCACCTATAGTGCTCATTTTTCTCTTGTAGCTAGACTATACAGCCTGTATAGTTGTCACCTGATATCAATTTCATCTGATTCAGATATGTATGGAGCAAGTTGGAAACATCACATTTGCAATGTATATAGATGATGTTTACATTCACTTTTAAAGAAAAATCCTTGGTTTTGTCCAACTTAAAAATGTGGTGACAAAAACCTTATTCTACATTTTCTATAAGCATCAATCAAGTTGGGGCAATTTTCATTTCATCTGTTACTGGAATTATGGGTAACGCAGAAATCACTTCCCTAATGGTCAACATTGGCTCGATCAGTGCTTGGACAACAAGAAGCCACATAACAGAAGTTTGATCTGGCAAATAACAAAGTTTCATTCAATCTGAACAGTGATGCCAGCTTCTGTCTCTAGCTTTGCTTCCTCCCCTTTTCCAATCTGTCTCGTAAGTGAAGGAACCTCATTAACAATTAATCAGCTTCTGTTGGACTCTGATGCCTGTGTTTTGGAAGGCTTCTAATTACAGATGGCTTCAGTTAAGAATGCATTAAATGCTCTATGGATTGGAAAGAATTCATCACGGGATAATTAGGTTGGTAACTCTTTGGTCATCAAGTGGCCTACCATTTCCCTCCTGATGGTGTTTTAGATAACAATACTGAAAAATGTAATAGCTGTCTCTAGTGACTGACCCCAGGCATTTAGGCATTGCTTACACAGAATCGTAGAATCACAGAATGGTAGGGGTTGGAACAGACCTTTAGAGATCATCTAGTCCAACTCCTTTAGATAAACTGATTGCAGGTCACAGTTTTTTACTTATCAGTAACAATTACTGGCCTCATCATCATCATCACAGACAGGTGACAATCAAGAATATTTTCGTCTTGTAAAAAAACATGTAGGTAAAAAACCAGTCAGATAGTGCAAAGGGACAGTACCCAGCTGGGAAACCCTGCACACGTAGAGGACATGATCAATAGCTGATCTTCACTAGTGATGAGATAGAGTTCAATATACATCTATTGCATTCCTGTCATCAGCCTGTGAGCTGGACCCTAGTCCATTCCTAGGTATAGCAGGAATAGTATTAATAGAGCTATAGACCTCAAGCCAAAATAAAAAAATAAAAATCTGTAGGGACATCATTTATTGCATTTCCAGAGTAGAGATAGCCTCATGATCTCAGAACCATAGAATAGTTTGGATTGAAAGAGATCTTAAAGATCATTTCATTCCAATCCCCCTGCCATGGGCAGGGACACCTTGCACCAGACCATGTTGCTCAAAGCCCCATCCAACAGGGCCTTGAGCACTTCTGAGGATGGGACACCTACAACCTCTAGACAATCTGTTCTTTTGGAAAGCTGAGTGAGTAACATTTATTTCATTGTCATGTCCAACCTAGAAAAGTCAGAGGAGAAAGAAAGGGAGATTTGATTCAACTCAAAGACAATAACTCTTATTTTAATCAAAGAAGCCAATAATAATTCCCTTCAGAATAATCCATTTTACATCAGCTTAAAACATGTTTTGTTTCATTTTAAATTAAAACATGTTTTGTTTCATTTTAAATTATTCATGTCCTTTGATTTTTTTTTTCCAGCTCAGCCAACTTTGACATGAGCTTCTCTTTCTAGAAACAAACAAACAAAAAAAATCCTTTTTTTCATTTAGAGTCAGGGTAAGATTTTTAACTTTTAAGCAATTTCTCCTATTTCTTGGTAAAGCTACTTGATACAGTTTCACAAAAACCTTCATTCCCCCTGCAACTCATTTTCAAGGAAATTCAATAAACATGCAAAGAATTTGCCTGCTCATCTCCCCCAGAAAAAAAAACAGTTCAAGTCAGAATTCTCTGGTCCTCTAAGTGCATCCTGTTTCCACAGCTGTCACTTCCCCTGCAGTGAGGGAGGCTGAGACATCCTTCATGCCTCTCGCCACGTCTCTGAAGCTTCTCCTTCTTGTCTGGCACGCTGTTTGCAGCACCAAGTGCTGGCAGGAGCTTGGAGCAGCCCTGTCTGCTGCAGTTCTGACTCACTTTCTTGGCCCAGCTTCAATCAATTGGGGAATTCCCTGGAGGATGGATGTGTGGGCACCACAGTTTGTTTGCACTGCTCAAAGGTTAAAGAAGTCCAAAGATATCAGTGGGAAAGTTCTTCTTGCAGCCACTTTCATGGAGGTCATGGAAGCCTTTCTAGATGCCAGCACCAAGGGCAATAGAAAACAATTCTATCTGGCAAGATGCAAACATCCTTCTGCCAGCATGAGTCTGTTCAGCCTGTTTCTAGCCATTTGTGTCTGCAGTTTTGACCACAGATCAAAGAAAATAACCCTTTTTATAAACAAGGTAGAAATAAGTATTTTACATAGCAGAGACTGCTTCATGGATGCTCAAAGTGCATGATGATGGAGAGCAGCAAAGCCACGACAGGTCCGTGTCTCACCAGCATTGTTTCTACATCCTGAATACGGCAAAGGTATGAGGCTGGACTGAGAGAGAGCTGCCAGCCTCAGCAACTGTTTCCTTCCCAGCATCTGTCAGTGTCCAAAACCATGAAGCCTTTGGGGAATGCAAAAACCCCTTTCCATCATTGACTAGAAAGCTTTGTTCGGGCTGGAGTTGGACAAGTCTTAGTTAAGCCGTTTCTCATCCAGATATGGAAATGAGGGTTGGCAATTTTTTCTTGATTGTGTTATGCTGCTTTTCTGACAGGAACAAAAAAAAATAAATCCCAAACAGATTAACTATTTCATAATCACATATTCTTAGTGAAAAAAGTTATTAAATTAAAAATAAAATATCTGTAATTGTGATGCTGAATTTTAACACCTACATATGCCTAAAAGTACAGTTACTTTGATTTCAAATTAATTCTTTGTCTTGTTCAAAACAATCACAGTTTTGAAAGAAATAAATGGTTTGGGGTTTGATTTTTTTAGGGTTTTTTAAAGAGGGAATTCTTTCACTAAAGCTGTATTCATGGGTTTTTTTCTAGTATTGCCACATTGAAAACTTTGCTTTGTTGATATCCAGAGCAGACTTGTCTCTGAAATAAATAATTCTATAATCTTTTAGGGGAAAAAACCCACCAAAAAACAAAAAACAAACAACCTAGACTACTCAGCTTTGAGGGAAAATATCACAGAGGGTGTTTCTTTGCAGTTTTGCCTTGCTGGCCACAGATTTATGCAGTTCTAAAGATTTGGCCCTAAACCTGCAGCCATTAGTATCACTGTATAGTCATGCATCTCCAATTATTGCAAAGTCCAGGAAAATTATGTCCCAGATGTATTCCATAAGGTAATCAATGTCAATGGCTTCATCTAACCACAGTTGTTTGCATCCTTGAGTCCCACTATATCATAGTTCAGTGTGACCTACCTGCAGTTTTAATGATGCTCTAGTATTTCAGCTTCTATGCTTTGCAAGTTGCTCAATGGATACAAGCCTTTGACAGTGACCTTCAGGAAACCCCCTCTCCATTAATTCTCTTCCTGCACTAAATTCTGTGGAAACACAATTACATCTGTCCCTGAGGCTGCAGAATAGAAAGTCAGATGGAGGAACAATCAGAAAAAAACTACATCAGGCAATAGAAAAAGTTGATCTTCCTCGGTGAGAGCTTAAACTTCTTTGCTTCTATATCAGGAATCATCATTTCAGAGCAATGTATGTTTCAGGTAAGCATTTGTGGTGCGTTCTCCATGAGAAAAGATGCAAAAGATACAGACAGTCTATAGAACCCCAACAGATTGATTCATATGCATGAATCAGTTGGAGATGAATGAAAACAGATGACTGGAAACAAGAGCCATATCGTATTCATCATTCACAAAATCCAAACTTGAAATAGTTGAAAGCTATTTGGTAAGCAATGCTCCTTCCATCTTTGGCCTCAGTACCATCTGTTTCTGATGATTAAAGACATGAAAACAAAGCCTGGGACAGGTGCATTTGTTGATTACCTGGGAATGGAAGAGACCTTTGGTCATCGAGGACATCAATAATCAATTGTATGAGCAGCCAAAAAGCAAAATGTAACTGATTTCTGTTAACCTAAGCAAAGATCAAATTGCCTTGCTTGGGTTTTAATAGTTTGATAGATTTTCCTATCCAATTACTATTTGCAAGGAGAGGGAGGGGAAAAAAAAGTAAGGACAGTCATGGAGGCTCTGAAGTACTCTTCAAGGCAGAGTCTAGAACAGATCTGCAACTCAGCAAACGCAAATGTTGGTTTAGCACTTGGTGAAGCAATGAGGAAGAAGGTGTTGTCACTAAATCCCCTTAGAGGTGTTGCTAATTCTGGATCCCATGGAAGGAAAGAAATGTAGAAGATGATGTTGGAATAACAGAAGGACAGCAAGCATATAGACCTGTAACAGGCAAAAGAGGATGTAGAGGAAGAATTAGGAAAATTGTGAAAGCAACCAGGAAGTTTTGTGATGGCAATTTTAGATAATTTCTGAATTCATCATATACATCATATACTAATATAGGCTACATTGATAATTTTTTCCCCTCCTTATTTCATTTTTCATGTCAAGGCAGTATATGCATCCTCACATTCAAAAGCAAGGGGAGTTTGGGATTTTCTTGCCTCTAGTTTGGCAAAATTCCATTTCACTGATAGGTTTTTTTTCCTAGAGAAACATTTGAGTGATATGATTTTGAATCTTTGACATTGTAATCAATACACATAAGAGAGAATCTTAAGTCACATCTGTCATTTTCTGCTGTGGCAGTGGTTTTATTCCTTACTACCAGGTAATATCAGCCACTATCCAAGTGAAATGTACTGGGTAAACACATTTGACCTAAAAGCAAAGCTCTACCAAAACAAACAAGGATAAAAAGATCAGGGAATTCAAGTCCATCTAGTTCTATAGTATCCCAGAAAACAGAGCCCATTCATCTCTGCACTTCAGACCCTACTCTGAGTACCTGCCCAGTCCATTGGTCTAGAATAAGACTTGTCCAGGCTCATGTAAAGAAGAAGAGGCTAAACTTCCTTCCTCTGGATGCCAATGAAACTGTGCAAGATGTGTCTGCCTGTCCTTCCAAAGTAATTTTAGTCACCCTCTTCCTTCAAGTGTATCATCCCGTTGATGTATTGCTTCCCGGCATCAACATCTACACATAGTTCTACAGTCACCAATGGAAAGGTGAAATTGGGATGTTTCCATGGAAAGCGGCCAGAATTAAGCAGCTTTTGTATTGCCAAGGCTTATACAGGTCGTTATATGTCATTAATTAGTCAAATAACAGATGTAACTCCTGCAGCATGAAGACTTGTTGTTTTCCCTTGCTTTTCAATTACTGCCCTGTGACCGTCACATCTAAACAGGGACAAAATGTGAGAAAAATTAGATTATCGATTTCTATATTTAAAGCGACACCCCCTGTGCTAAAAGATGTATTAGGCTCAGTTCTCAATACTCAAAGGGAACATGGGAAAGAAGACATGGAAGCTGAGTCTGTATTAATGAATTAAGTATTGCCAAGACCAAGTGTTGGAATTTCTCCTGCTACCTGCTAGACTAGTTCCTCACCAATTTTCCCTCTTGGCCACCAGTGCTTTCTGAAGCACAGGTCAGAGCCAACCCAGTCCAAAGACCATTGCTTGTGTCAATTTTTTTTTTTTTTGTGGCAGGGTGATATATTGCCTTTTCCATTCAAGTTGGCCTCAGAGCTGGTGGGGGGACACTGATGTGATGTCCATCACTGGATGTATTGCGGTTTTTGTCTTCACTTCTGCTTCATCTTAAGAACCTGTACTACATGTTACACCTCTAAGAAATTTCCAGCTATATTCCTCATTATAGGCTAAAAAAACAGTTTACAGCTATACGATTATATTTGTGCTGTTTGTTAGCTTTCATTCTTCACTTCCTTGGTGATCACACCCTACTGCTTGCTTCTCCTCTCCTGGTTTTCCAGTGATCTGAATCTTTCTAGATTTTGTTTTGTCAGACTGAATAAACCAGTCTCATCTTTCTCCTGTGATAGACTCATGCTCCTAGTCACCAATGAACCTAAAAGTAGAGCAATGCTATGGATCAAGACCAGTCTTTTCTCCTGATATGGAAACGCATTTGTGTTTCATAGATGTTTGTGTCCAGAGAGCAAACAATGTTAATAAATAAATGCCATTACCTAGCATCAGATCTGAAGAATACCTCTATTTAACAATTAAAATCCTACTCTGACTGGACTGACAAGACTTCATAGTTTTCTCTTGCTTCACATACACTAGGAGAGACCTTAAAATATTTTTCCAAAACTATAAATAAAGAATGGTAAGGAATTCAACACATCCTTTGGGTTGCACTTTCCAGTTATAGAAGAGACTGCTGACTACCTTACTAGATGTAGTGAGTTGGTGTGGCCACATTTTGGTAGCAATGGGGTTACAGGAGTGTTTTATTTGAAAAGCTGCTAGAAGCTTCCCTTGTAGCCCCCCTTTACTACCAAAACATGGCCACACAAACCCACTAAAGTAGGACAAATTCTCTAAAGTCTGCTTTTTTACTGCCTCTATATTTGTCACATTTTATTTGAACATGCTAAAAGTCACTGCTACCAAAAAATTTACTTCCTATAAATAAACTAGTGACTTCCTTTCTCTGCAGCATTCAGAGTCTCTTTGCATTCCATCATCATATTGTCTCTCTTTCCAAATCACAATTTTGATTCTAACATATGAGATTTTAAAATATCTCTGCGCTCTCCTCAGCTGAGTATTTGCAGGCACATCCATTTCTACATGCAATCACACTCACACATTTGCACCAGATAATGAGTACTTGAGTGTTCTTCATTACAGAGAAACAGAAGTCAAGAGCCACAAACTAAGCAGCTGTTGATTAAGACTTCTCTGTTGAGAGCCCTGAACCTCTCCACAATTCTCTAAGACACAAATGAAGAAACAGCATTTGAGCTTCATGTTATAACCCTGGAGAGGCCTTCTAAATAGCTAGGAGTGAGAAGTTATGGTCACAAACCAGGCTGCTGTCACTATTTCCATGGATTGTGCAGGTAGAAGTTAGAATTAGATTAAAAATAACTCAGAATGCATGCTCCAGATCTTCATTTGCCAATGGAAAGGGATATTTTGAATTTGTAAAAGCAGTAAGTGCATTTAAGGATGTTATTAGCATCCTAAATGCTAATTTCACACCAGAAAATTAAGCTGTGGTAGTGAGCACACTTGGGTGCTACAACTCAGTTGTCTGCATACTGTTAAATTGTTAGAATGGTCTTTGGCCAAATGCAGTTCCCCAGACACTTCCTGAATATGGTTCAGAAGTCAACATAAGCCAGAAACTATTACTAATCAACACTTTGGATGCAGTCACTCTGCTTTGAAGGTTACAATAGTTTAATAGCCTAGATGCAAGTGATTCTGTGCCAGTTGGCCTCAAATACCCATTTCTATACTCCATATTTCTATATTTAATTAGCCAGTGAACATACAGCCAAGCTCACCAAAGTTATCTCTTTTACTTCTTTGTCTTTGAGTATTAAACAAAAACAAACATTTCAAACTTCTTGCCAGGTGTGTAAATCAATTTATAGGGCTTAAAGAGGAGTCTGAATCATATGAGATACAAAGAAAATAGTCCACAGCCACATAGGCATCCTGCAGCAGAGAGACTTGACTCCAGACCTGTCACAGCCCGGGTCAGATAAATAAACACTATTGGACCTTATATAGTTCAGTTTTCCACTTTATTAGAATAACCTTTCCCTGCCTGTTCACAGGTATTTTGGTCATTTTGCAACATTTTGGGATTTATGTAAGATTTTTGTTGTTTATTTATGAACTTTTGAGTGTAAAAGCAACCTTTGTCATACCTGTTTGCTCAGAGTGTTTTCATATGTATGCAGTGAAGCAAGTCAGATGAGTAGTGGGACTCTTTTCCCAATTTTCCACTCTTTACTTAGTTGAATACATTAGAAAAATACCAGATTTGTGTCTATTAGTCCATCCCTAATACTTAACCTTAGTGTATGAAAGGGGCACTTGGGGATTCTAACTGTCTTACGATGTTTTTTTATTATTATGGTAAAGTAATTCAAGGCACTTACCACCCAGCAGTAACCAGAACACGAGAAGTAGAAAGTACAGGTCAGTCTATTGGGATCAAGAGATGTATACACAAGCTGAGTGGTTTCTTCTGTGCCCAAACCTTGCTCAGTAATAAAGAAATATTCAATGACTATTTAAAATAAAATAATTAAAATTACTACTGCTTTTCCAAATCTTGTTCACTTCCATTGCTCTAAATAATTCTACTTTTTCTGCATAATTATTGGTATAGGCATAATCTATTAATTCCAATCCAGCTGTCTACTGGTTATCACCAAGGATCATTTGCTCATGAAGGATATGTGCCTCTGCTCATTTGCAGACATATAAATGCATGACGTTCTGCTCTGTTCCCAAAGGGGAAAAGCAATGCAGCATCTTTCATCAGAATTGCCACTCTTTCGCATCCTGTTACTGCTAATTTGGCTGGAAGAGCTGCGGCTGTTGAGATTTAAAGGCTTGAGGAAATTCAACCATTCTGTTGTGAGTGGAGCTAATAAGCCAAACAAGTTCACGTGTTAACTCAGATGGCTAAATCCCACAGTCCATCCCCCGTTGAAGTCAGTGGGAAAGAAGCCAAAGGAGCCTGTAAAAGCTTTATTAGTTCTGAAGGCACAACTAATAGTCAGTCTGCCTGCATGTGATCAGCCACCAAGAAATAAATGTTGATTTAAGCTCTGGTTTTATTTAGGAAGTTTAGTGCTGGCCAGAGCAGTTGAGAGGGGATAAGGTTGAGCATGTTGAAAGAAATCTCTGTGCATGTTTGCATTGTTGTCAGTGCTCCCTCGACATGATAGAAAAAGGTGTCCAGAGACATGGTTGAGTAGAAAAAAACAGTTCAATAAACAAGCAAGCATTTCAGAGAAAGATTCAAGGGCAGTAAAGGATAGCTGTTACAATATTTGAATGTCCAGTTGCATCATTTTCAGAATAAAAACTTTCCATTTTATCTTGTAGGAACAATTTTTCACTTTATAGTTTTGAAATGTTGTATTATACACTAATAGAAATAGTGACCAATTTTGACTGAACTGAAACTACTCTTTTCCTACCCCAAAACTTTGCTGAAATATTTAAAAGGAGACAAAATTTCAGAAAACATCTAAAACCACCATGATTTCCCTTTGTTCTGTTCATCCCATGAATGCATTCTATGTAGAGAGAAAGGATGACTTCACCATGTATAAGCCAGGAGAACTGGCACATGTTCCTTAAGGAAATAACTAGTAGCCATTAGATGAAACATGCCACAGGAAATGCCAGGTGGTCGTCAATAAATCCTTACATCTCATTCAATAGATCTGTAGGAGCTGACAGGAAATCTCAGGCTGAATCACAAAGGAATTAATCTTAAACCTTAAAAACAGACATGATGCTATCAGGATTCCTGAAAGTGGACAATCCCAGAAGTTCTTCCAGAAACCCCACATAGAACACTACCCAGATAGTCTGAACTACAAAAAACTGTTGTGCAGCAGGGAATGGCATCTCATGTAGAATCAATTTTCCATTTTCACACCCTTTCTCTCACAGTGTATAGTGGGACATTCTGTCTGGAAACATTTTTTTCAGGACTGTTTTACACTTTATTTTGGGGCAGGAAATTGAAATTTCCCAAGGAATGAAATTTCCAGGTGTCTTTCAACCATTTGTAGTGATGACAGGTTCCAGGAAATTTGGCAGCTTGAGATGTGCACATCACTACTGTGTATTTTATCTTCATGGCATAAAACAGTGTGCCCATGTTAATACAGACCAGTTATGCCACAGTGTGGAAGAATCCTACTTTCCTCTGAAATACAATCTATAAACACAACCACCACCTTAACGCTTTGAGTGACAACCTGATACCACCAAAACCAAATAGAAGTTTCTCCCATTTGATTGTATTAACCTGAGAATTTTATTTCCAGTTGACAATGGAAAATGCACTACCTTTCTTGCCCTTGGCAATCTGTAGCATTACCACCTTCCAAAGAGTCAGTCAAGATCCATTTAACTTATTACTCTCAAAGAGACTTTTTTTACTTCTGGTCTTCCGTTCCTGGCATTTGTGAGCAGCTGCTGAAGGGAGTTCTCTAATGCTCTTCCCAATGCAGAGCTTGCTAGAACAAAAGCCTTTGGCCTTGGCATAAACACAGGAGACTGATAGTCTGCTCCCAAGCCTGCCCAAAGTATTTTGCAAACCCCCAGCCATCTGGGCAGAGAAAGCACTTCCTTGGAAAGGAATGCCCCCTCCACTGCAAACAAGTTGTAACAGGGGGTTGGATATCAAAAGTTAAATGATAAAATTATGCATCAGCACTTCTTCACAGGAAAAGAAGATGCCTGTACTCTGCAGCAATACTTTCCAGCTTCATTCTCTTGCATTTGTCAGGTTGCTTTACTAACCTTGTCTAGCACACACAGCAAATCCTTCAGCAAAGTACCTCCACGCCTTGCCCAAAGGCATTGATTCTATATAAAACCACAGGTTTTCTGAAGAGCCGAATTAGAGCAATGGTCCATCAGTACACTGAGAGGAGAGCTGAACAACCTATAATATGGTATTTTCCTTCCTTGTCTTTTTCTTGTAGTAACTGCAAGCATAGTCAAGACACATCTAAATAAGAGCAAGAATTATTTAGATATTGAGTTAACAGTCTTTTGTACTGGAGATGGTTCATTTTCCTGAGGCTATAGCCTGAGCTAAGCTCCCTCTGCTTGTGGCACATCTACATCTACATTTGGGTGGTATAGTGGTAACTTATATTTGTCCTGCAATTCATGTCAATGATGATTTGAAATCCCTCAAGAGAATCACATGGATGAGAGTTTTCAAGGAATTGAGCTAGTTATGAATTTTCTTGTGACTTTTTTTAGTAAGAAGACACTGGTACATTTATAAAAGAAGTTTACTGGTGAAAGTGTCCTCAAGGAATAGTACAGAATTCTTTTTCTGTATTAGCAATAGATTTTTTCCTGACTGTAATAGAAGATGCAAGAATTCTTGAAGAATTCAACTTTGACATGGCAGACAGGGTTACAGCAACCTAGTACAAACCAGAGCTGAAAACTGGAGCCAGTTCAGTCCCATTCCCACACAGTTCAGAGCCAGTAACTCAGAATTCACAATCACTCAAACACTCAAACATCTCCCAAAAGTTGCTGAAATTTCCCAGAATAGATTGGAAATTTTTCTAGCACCTTCCAACTTGTTTTCTACTTTGCTCTATTAAGAGAATCTATAAAACTATACACCCTCTCTCACAACTGAGCTGAGCATGAAAGCACTATTTCCATGCCCTCTCATATTTTATTTGAAGAGAAGGCAAGCATACAAAACCAAGTGCTTAATGTGAGTGAGATACACTAATCTCTCACCTAATATTAAACATATTTTCATATACTGAATGATGTCTCAGCTCCTGCATTGTCCCTGTAGATCAGGCAGACATAACCCCAAGCAAAGAAATTTGACTCAAAATCAGAAACCCAGCATATCTTCTACCCAAGACCAGCTCACATGGTTACAACACAGACTCTGCTTTTAGCCCCCTTTCCTGATTTCTTCCACCTGGACCACTTCACCTATGAACTTTCCCACTTGAATAGTGGTTAACATATAACTGTTTTCATTAATAGAAAAGGTCTCCTGAGTCACTAATTCCTCTGTTAGACAGAACAAGGTAGGTGTAATAATGACTACAACTGGGTACTATGTGACTGCAGCATGAAAAAAACAAATGTTCAAGAAATAAATTATCAAACTTTATTTGAGATAACTCTTACAAGATGCTTTTAGAAGCAATAATAACATTTATAACTGATGAACACACAGACAAGTATTGACCAAAAGATACTTAGAAGTTTACCTTTCATTTTTTTCAAAGTCTGACTCAATTTGTTTTCTTATTAAAATCCAAGAAAATGCCCTTGAAATCAATCATCAGGATACAGTAATTGCGTGTCTAAAAAAAAAAAGGAGGAAGAATCAGAATTTATGCACCATTTCCCTGTCAATATCTACTGTTTAAGAGGTTCGTATGGTATTTTAAGATCAATGTCAAGTAAAAAAAAAAATAAAGTACTGTCATATTTTCCTGTCAGAGAGATAAATTACATATTTGAAGACAATTTTATAGCCAATGAAGTGACTCTGGGATCTGTTAAGACTTGGGAAACCCTAAAAATAGCACTCTAAAGTTATTTAGAAAGTAGAATGAGGGTCATTCAAGAGAAGTGAAGGAATGACATGATAGTTAACTGTAATCACTGAATAACAAAGCATCAGACTATGTTGTCCAAAGGATAAGCCTAAATAGCAATAAAATATAGAGAAAAAAAATCAAAACATTTGCAAATTCGATTTACAAAATAAATCTATTGGCTGGATATTCAGAGGAATTTCTTTACTGAAAGGGTTGTCAGGCATTGGAACGAGCCGCCCAAGGAGGTAGTGGATGTTGCACTTAGGGAAATGGTCTAGTGGTTGATAGGACTGGGACAAAGGCTGGACTCGATGACCTTAAAAGGCTCTTCCAGCCAAAAAAAATTCTGTGATTCTATGATTCTATAGCACAGTTTGCCTGCAATTATGAAATATGTTTCAATCTCTCTCTGTACTTCCTATTTCTATATGTTCTTATGCCATGATAGGTTACTTCATTGAATTATATGCCAGATTGTCAAACAAGGGTTGTTTTCCTTTTTTGCCTCTGTGTCAATATATTGGAGGAAAAGGTTCCCCTTGTTAATTATCATGTAAACAACAGTGCTTGACATGTGGGCTTCACTTCCAAGTGCAGCTGCCAGATGGACTGGAGCAGAGAATGTCTAAGCATGTGACTGCAAGGGTAAGCATGGCAAACACATGGACTTTTTAAAAATAGAAGCATTCTCTGCAGGGAGGTATTACCCTTTCTATACAAATGTGTCTGGGCTTCTGGAAAAAGGCAAATTGTAGCAGTGGTACATTATAGGACTTATCTATGATGGCTGTCAAGATAGGAGTACTTGAGTCCACACAGTGTACAACTCCTTTGCCTTAAATTGCTGCCACTGCTATGTGATTCAAGAAGAACTATGTGTGAGTGAAGATGACAGAATTTCTTGGGAAAACACCAGGTTTCTCCAAAGGCCTCGCCAGTGTAGTGGAGCAAACAGCCTAAGTCATCTCTGAGGCTGAATGTTGCATAAAAAATCCAGTAGTCTCCCAAAATATGAATCTTTCCTGCAGAATAGTCACTGCTGCTAGCATATACCTATCCTTAAATATGACCTCATCCCCTCCTCGGCCTGGTCAGTTCATCTCTATTGTGCATGGTCAGGTGTTCAGATTTTTCCTCCGAATTAGATTTGAAACAGGACTTTCACATCCTAGCTGGATTCAGTTAGTCTTTAATATCGTGCACTGAGCTGCAGTTTAAACAGAAAGCTTACTTTAAATTTCTTTGACCTAACCCATCAGGTGGAGTTCTTACTCACCTAACATTTTTTTTTGTTCAACCTTCCAACAAGTAACAAATAAACATGCTAGCAACTGAAAAGTCAATGAAGATTCAGATTTTACTTTATTCCTACTGTATGTATTTTCTTTGTCCTTTAACACCCAACTACAAAGTGAATGATGATAGATGATTTTTCAATTTGAATCATGATCACTGTTAGATGTTAAAGGACAAAGGAAATAAATCATTCCAAAAAGACATAAGGACATGTTGGTATTTTCATCATTCAAAGCTCTTTCCAAGTTGTTGGCAAATAAAATTCTTCCTTGATGATTGTAATTTCTTGGTCTTTATCTCTCCTTGAGAAAGAAGTGTGGACTTGATGACTTCGATTTTTTATTATCAGTAGCCTGATGATTTTTAAAGGAAAAAAGGGCAAAAACCTTGTGTAATGTAAAAAAGCAAGCTGTGAATATGAAATAAACAATGCAGGTTCAGGGAAGAGGAGCTTCTGTAAGAGGAAATATTTCTCTCGCCAAACTAGGTTTTCCTTGCAAACTCAAGAAAAGCAAATCAAATTCAGTCCCAGCCAGACTCAGTTCTGAAGTTTTTGCCACAAAGTACTTGCCAATAAACCATGGAGATCTGTGTCATTTGAGACTATCTCTTGAAAAGCTGGAGGTGTTGGATGCAGTAGAGTTTTGGAATACTAGGGCATCGTCTTTGAGGCTCTACCTCCACATCAGTAAAGTGTTGATATTATGTCCTTCAGCCATTATAAATCCATAGTTAGGAATAAGATTTGGAATACTAGAAAACATGTATCACATTTTTTCTACAGGGTATTGTGTTGCCAAACTATTGAGTTTTATTGTTGCCAGAACCATCTTTGTTCCACATTTGGTGTTCAGCAATGTAAAGCATTTCATCTGAGCTTCATAATAGACGTGAAAATAAAAACATTTTTCACTTTCATAGAAACTTTCCTTAGCCTCCTGAAGTAGTTTTAGAACATGAATCAGCATAAAATCTCCAGATTTACACTTGAATAATCCAAAAGCCTGAGTAACTCCAAATATTTATACACTTCATGTCTCCAGGATCATAAACATGCAAAGTCAGTTGTGGTATCAGAGTTGAAAAAATCGTTTTTACATCATATACAGAGATCTGTATTTCTTTTCTCTATGATTAAGGTTCTTTAATATCCACTTTATTATAGATGATGTATCACTTACACTAATACTGGTTGCACTGGAGTCCTTCTAAGCTTAACAGCCAGCAAACACACCTACCTGTAAGCAAGACACAGGAAGGTGGAGATATTTAGGATTTTGCAGGGATATTTTTACCCTCTGAAGACTGTAGACTGTGGGTTGCATTTAGATTCTGGAACATGTTAAAAAATTGTGTAATAACTATTGTTCATAAGTCAGCACATAAAGAAAAGCCTGCCATATACCAGTATGATTCCAGAAATCTCACAATCGATTTGCTGCCTTTTGTTAGGGATTTGTGAATATTTATTGATGTTCTACCAAAAAAAAAAAAAGCCCTAGTTTTATAGCCAAAGATATCACAGCAGAAATCCCTAACTAGACAATAAGTGGAAATCTGTATTGACAGTTTTGGTCATTAACTTTTTTTGACAAACCTTTTTGATAAAATGATCATTTGTTGCAGATAATGAGTAGAGACATAGTTTACCACTGCAATTTTTTTTTCACTCATCACCTCATGTAAATCCTCAGGCTCAAATATAAACCAAAATCCTACTCTGTTCCACAAACATGTCATGTGCTAGTAGAAAACAAGGCAGGCTGTCGTAGCTACAGAGCCATGTTGCTGGTAACTGATCATAATGGATTCTTCCACATATAACATCAAAGTCTTCCTCTACATATTTAAAATATAGCAAGGAAAAAGAAGACTCCTTCTGAACTTGCACATTAGCCTAGGCCATCCAGATTTCTATCCATTCTACAACCACTATCGGCATATCAGCACAGGTCCTTATTTAACACTCATGGAGATAAACACTATTTGTGAGAAGATGAAGCTAAACTGTAGGTCTAATATTCAAATTTATGTATTTGTCATGTTGCCTTAGACACTGCCAAAACACTATCACCTGTATATCGTAAGAATCACAAAGCAACCAATTTAAGCAATATTATTGATTGGGAGGTTAATGCAGTCCTCACTCTTCCACTTGTTACTGTATAGGCAGTTTTTGTCAAAAGATGTTTCCTATCTGTACGTCTTTTTCCTTCCGGTATATCACATGTCTCATCAACACATCACCTTTCCATCTCATTAAACATCTGTGCCCAGAATACTTCTGTTTTTTCCCCCCTACCTCTGCTCATTAATTTTCTCCTTCCTCTTTCCCACTGTTTCTCTTTTCCATATTATTCTTTTATGTCTCTGGACTATTAGGGGATGGCTGGGGAGAGATTGTTGTCTGTAGTACAGATGATACGGTGCATAAAATCCTATTGTTCTCATAGAATAGAAAAGTCTGCAGCAGATCTGGCTTAATTTGTCAGAAGTCTATGTCTTTTAGAAAGACAGAAAAGATTTGGGATCAATCTATTTTAAACCCAATTAGAGAGACATGAAGCTATCTACAGGTTAATGCCTCAAGTCAGGGATGAAAAATACACAAGTCTGTGGTGCTTAAACTAAAGTATCAGTAAAAGAAAGAAAGAAAAAGGGGAATCACGTGATAGCAGTACGGAGAGACTGCACTTTTAGAACTCAACCTTTATTGTGCAATGCCATCCATGTAAATTTTTCAAGGACGGAAGATCTTAAAGCATGTTTAAGCCAGACATTTAGGCAGATAATGTTGAAAATACACGTGAACAAAAAAGATCACACTATCATGTAATTTAAATCATCGCATTTCCACGGACATCAAAGAAGTAGCAACTTAACGCAAGCCAAAATGAGAGGCCTTAAAATGAAACTAAAATGTTGCCAGTCTAGTTTTGGATAGATAATGCTGTCCATCTCTCTGAAGTTAAAAACATTACAGTTAAATAAAGAACTTTAGCCAAAAAAGTCAAAGTCTTGTACCTTGGTCCTTCATCTACACAAGCTGCAGGATAGGCATCATTGGCATTTGTAGGAGGAAATAAATCAGAAATTCAGTTGCAGACTGCACAGTGACCGTTACATCTGAAGACAATATCACCTATGGTTGAACTACTTGAGTTTAAGGTTATTGGAGTTTTCTGGAAGTAATAATGCAGTTATAAATGACAATTTGCCGTTGTCCACATCAAAACTATAGTAGATTAATAAGGTCCCAGGTTTGACCATCTGGGTAACACTGGCAAGATCATTTTATCCAGTTACTCTGTGTACGTACTTTATTCTCTTTTTTAATAAAACATGTGTTTTATGTGGCTATTCTGAAGGTATCATAGTCATCTGATCTCAAAAGAAAACTTTCCCTTTCTTTGGTCCATTTTGATCACCTTTCTCTGAATGATTTCTCTTTATATTATGCGTTTTACATGATACTGTTAGGAACTGAGGTTGAGATGCAGCATTGATTTCTATGCAGCAATGAAAAGGACCTTTCCTGCTAAAGAGCCACTTGATCCTGTCACTGCATATTACTGATCTTCAGCAGCAATGTCATGCAATCCCCCAATGCCATATTCATAGTCATACATTGAAGGTGTCTCCCTTCTTCTGACTACTACTTTTATCTCCTTCCCAAAGCATAAGAATTGATAATATTCTAGACATATCGGTCAAGTCTATACTTGCAGTGTTCACCTGCCGTAAAGGTGCCACTTGTTGATTCATAAGTCAGTAAAGGATGTACAAATGATGACATGGGTAGCATGTTTTGTAGACTGCTTTACACACATTAATAGAAAGTGTTAAAGGTGGCTTTCCTTGTGACACAGTGTTCCCATCTCTGTCACAAGGAGTACCTGTTACTTAGGTGCTATGACACAGGTCAAAGCAGCAAGGGAGGCTATGGACATGCTGCATCCATGAGTGTGTTTTAAAATAGATATGACAATGGTGTTGCAAGCACATGAAATTGGGTAAAGGAACAGGCTGCACTTAGGAGTGATGCTGATGGATTTCAGTAATATTGTAAATTGTTTCCTTACAAGTGTGAGCTCTTATGCCCCTGGTAGAATCACTCATGTTGTCGAGGTGAAGAAAATGTTCCAAACAAGCCTGTCACCAGAAACATACAGGTGTTTCTCCTCTGGAAGGAGTAAGGGCAGAATGATTTACTGTTCTCTGCCTTTCTAACTGTGTAAGGCAGGGCATACAGACATGCCATGAGAGGTGGGAAAGGTTATTTATGTGTTTACCAGTTCCCCTGGTGTCCTAAAATGTCCCCTCCTTTGGGCAAGTCATCTATTATCTCTCAGTGTCTCTCTTTGGACAGGGTGTGACTCCAAAACTATCAAGAGCAATGCTATGACTCGGTGCCATGGACAAAGAAATAGCAGAATTGAAAGGATTTTAGAAATTATTGAACTTGCTGCATTAATATCCTCAACGTGGTTACCTCTGGTCAATCAGATGACATGCATAGCTTTCAAGAGGCTTGAGTAGATATAGCTGAGGATGTCCTCCCTTAATTCTCACTATTTTGAAAAAAAGAAATCACATTTCTTTATCTTCTCTTGTGCTTCTCTTCCTCTCCCCTCATTGCTTATGAATATCTAAAAGGCAGCATAGACACAAACAGGCCCTTTCCCAGCCTTCTCATTTTTCAGATCCTTCTTTGTTATAACAGCAGAAATCCAAAAGTTTAAAAAAAGCCTCTACTTAAACAAACCCATTGAAAAACTATCTGAAAGGAAAACAGAGATAAGTGGTACATTCAAACTGTGATAGGACTATTTTGAGCCTCCTCTTCTTGGATTTTTTTTTTTTGATCTCAAGTTCAAAGATGACAGCACAGTAGCTCCTCTGAGAAGAAGTGAAATACATGGATGACTTTGATAAATGAAACTACTCTTTCCTATAATTAGCCTGTAAGAAAAAAGAAAGATAAATAGGACTAAACTCTTCCATAGGAGGGGGAAAAAAACAAAAAAAAAAGGCAAAAACGTAAAAAAAAAAAAACGCGCAAACCCAAAAAAGCCAAACAAAACCCAAAAAACTAACATAACCAGAAAGGAACAAACTGAGCAGACAGTCACTATGACTGCCATTGAAGAGAAAACTCAGAAATTCAAGCGAAGAACAGAAATACAGAAATAACCTGCAAGGAAGGCTTTCACTTGGATGTGTTTAGTTGGTAGCACACACACAAAAAACCTGAGTGCTTGTCTAGAGCAGGGAAACCTAGGATTGCAGCAAATTTCTGCATCGTTCCCAAATCAATTGCTCTAATGCAAGTGTGCAAAATACTGAGGAAAAATACTACATTGTACCTGGGCTGCAGCAATCAAGTTCCCTGAATCAGGAACAGCTCTGAAGTAATGGGTAAGAGCTGTTCTTTTATCATACTCCACAATAAAACAAAAATCGTTCTGCCTGTGCTTAATAGTATTACTTGAAACACTCAACTACCAGGGAATACAGTGACCTAAGAAACTGTGGTGCAACTTATAACCTAACAAAATGAGAAGAATTACTCACCTGACAAAACATGGCATTCCCTACAGAGGGTTGCTTGTTTGGGATTATTGACTAAGAAAAAAAAATGCAACCACTGCCTTTGAGTTACTTACTAATCAATCTGTGCTACCTATCTTGACAATCTTAAAACTCTTGCTGTATTTGGCATTTGTTTTAAGCCTCCACCTCCAATAGTGGTGACAATATTGAAATATGAAAGAACTTATGTTTGTCATAGGTTTCCCATATGCCTGGCAGAAAGTATTTCATACAGAACAAATAAGGTGTCTTTCTTGGACCAAAAAAGTTCAAAAGTTAAAAAATCCTTAGGATATTTTTTCTTCTGTAAAAACCTCATAATTTGTAATACTGTTTCATGATTTTGCAATGGTCTCCATTGTGATTTTGGTTATCAATACTGGGAACAGCTGTAGGGTTTAATTCTCAGTCTCAAGATAGACCAAAATAAACCGTCTGAGGAGGGAAAACAAGTTGTTTGACTTGTTCAGCTCAATAAAAACAAAGTCGTTCTCTTCACTGTTAATTTTTAGTAGAAACATCCATCTGTGAACAATATGAGATACAGGGAAAAAAAAAGCCACATGGACCTCTTTCATCTGGCTCCCCAGACATGCTATCTTAGTTACTGTGCTGGGCTACTAACACAAAATAAATAATGGTCCAAATTTATTCAAGGTGTAATTCAGCACAGTTACTACAGGAATGAATTGCTCTGTTGAGATGTGGTCGTCTCCACTTATTATAAACTCTTTTGATAACTTGTTATAAATGTTGAGTATTTCTGGCTTCCAAGTGAGCAGTACTGGCAACATGATCCGTGCAATTGCGGAAGAGGTGGCAGTTTGGCTGACAGAGAAAGAGATGTTCAGACATGCATACACTTTGCTGCTATCTGAGTCAAGATAGAGATTGTATTCAGAAAAGAGGTCATTTTAAAGCATTTGTAACATGTAGCATTTTAGACATTAAAATTTCTAGCCATGTAAGTACATGAATGTATTTAGTGTGAAAATGTTGTGAGCAGTCTCTGGATACGCCAACCTATTCTGCTTCTTCACATAAATAAGCAAACAGAGGTCTGCAGTGAAAAACTGCAGATTGATGTAATGGTCTTGATATATGTATGTGATGCGCACATTTCTCCTCCTACCATCCCGTGAAGCTGGAAAAGCTGTCACATAGCAACGGTCACCATGAAGCATTCAATCTTGTTACACGCTGCTGTCCCCTCCTCTGCAGCCCACTCTAGGAAGCCATTCCTGTGCCTAGTGAAAGACAAAGAATCCTTTTGCTCAGCTGGCCAAGGCAGCTACTGGCATACTGTCTTATATTAGGAACGGTGTTACCAGCAAGACCAGGGTAGTGATTATCCCCCTGTGCTTAACACTGATGAGGCCAGACCTCGAATACTGTGTTCAGTTTTAAACCTCTCAGTACAACAAAGACACTGAAGTCCTGGGACATGTCCAGATAGAAGCAATAAAGATGGTGAAGGATCTGGAGAACAAGTCTGAAGAAGAGTAGCTGAAACAACTGGGAGTGTTTAGTCTGGAGGAGGCTGAATGGGGAGATACAGTCACTCTCTACATCTAGCTGAAAGAAGGTGTAGTTAGGTGGAAGTCAGTCTCTTCTCCTAAGTAATGAGTAATAAGACAAAGCAAAATGGCCTCAAGTTGCACCAGAGGAGGTTTGGATTAGAGATTAGGAAGAACTTTTTAGATGAGAGGGTTGTTAGACATTGGCACAGGCTGCCCAGGGAGACGGAGGAGTCCCCATCCCTGGAGGTATTTAAAAGCCTTGTAGCTGAGGTGCTGAGGGACGTGGTTTAGTGGTGGGTTTGGTAGTGTGAGGTTATTGGTTAGACTTGATTATCTTAAAGGTCTTTCCCAACCAAAACAATTCTACGGTTCTATAATTCAGTCTCCAAGAAGTGCTTGTTTTCCCAGTTGCTTATCTTCACATATAATCCACAAAACACAAAGAGACCCTGGACACATACATGGAATAGCTTAAAAACAACCATGGAAGAAATCTGGAAATGTATACTAGGGCAAGAGAGACTTTGCAGTAAGAGGAGCAGCACCTGGTTAAGTGTTGCCAGAAGTCACCTTGTGTCATCACCACCCTACCCAGGTTGGGTTGAGCCTCCTTGCCTGGAAGACCATGGGGACACAGCACCCCTCCAACAAAGGATAGCAAGTGGCAGGGAGCAGGGAACCTTGGATGCTATGTGAGACACATTTCACCCCAGCCTGTGTGGCACAAGCACATGTGCATCTACCACAAGTGGGAGGTGCAAGAGGGGTTTCACATCCCTGGTATTACCTCAACTGTATTATTAAAGTTTATCTGTTCAATTGAATGATATTGAACCTGAATGTGCCATTATCAATATACAGCTGTCAGTTAATTACATGCCATTATCAATATACAGCTTGGAACATGATTTGGGTTTATAGCACATGAATCTATTCCTTGTAAAAACCAGTACCTTTAGTTTTTCGTGATGCCAGTAAAATATCTCATTACATTTAAGGGCGATCGAGACCTTTATTTCCAATGATGCTTCATTAGATCTCATAGGGGACATAAAACACAGTGTAATAGCACTGCAGTGTAATAGCATCATTCTTACCCCTTCACAACTAACAAAACAGTACTGCAACAATTCAGTGTTTAAAATTTGTAGCTCATTTATCTATTTGCTTATGTGCCTCATATACAGTTCACTACCAGTTAGATCTGGGGAAAATGTAGCCCTAATATGGCCAGTCATTGTATTACACCCATTTCGTTCCCTTCTTCAATGATAATATCTTTGATCAAATTAAAAGTAAAGCAAAACTTAACTATTGCAAGCAGAAGCTTGCCAGCTTCCTGTTCACACCCCTTCAGCACAGCAATTTTGTAAATGGATATGGCAAAAACAAATCCCTTGAGCCTTGTTTATTGTGTCTAGTAATTAATGAGTAACCTTTGGGTACACATATGCATCACCTTGATGGAGGCTGAGCACAAACGTTTATTGTGTTCTTTTGTAGGTAATAGATTTCCTTTCTGGTTTGGGATATTTGTTGTTATAGAGTGGTGCATGCTTTGTAGTCTATATGCTGAGACTGAAGCATCACTAAGCAATGACAATTGCCATAGAGGGGACAAGGATCATACAGCCAAATCCAAACACATGCCAGGATCTGCTCAAGTCTGAAGTGTCTCTGTATACAGGGTTTAACAAAGATTTCATTTGCAACACTTCCATACTAGCCTTTTTTAAGTTATAGAGCACAGTTTTTTAGACCTAGAGGATGAGGTCAGTCTCTATTCTAGCCAAGACTGACTATGGTCATTGATGCACATCTACAGCTTTTTGGGCATTCACCATCTGAATTTGAGAAAAGAACTGCAAAGGTCACCTTCCCACAAACACATGCTTTAGCAGATGTTGCATCAGCAGTTTCTAATTCTACAGAAAATAGGATATTTCAGGAACAAAAGAGATTCAAGAGCACCATGAAGACACTAAGACAACTGATGGAAATGCAATTATTGTTCATCCTCCTCCACTAGAGCAGATGATAGCAGAGATGTACTCTTGTCAAGGAAAGAGATGAGTGGGAGGAGTGCCTACCATGAAAACATAAGCCACACAGAGAAAAGTCACAACCATCTTTCTTTATCACTTGGCAATTGGAAACACACTGGTAGTTACACAAGGACACAACAGAATAAGAAGCTGCAGTGGTCTGAACAGCAAAACTTTGTATCCAAAGTCACCTGCTTAATTCTGGATGAATGTAGGTTCATATATGATAAATAGGCCCAGATACAATAGTGTACAGATTGACTCCTTGCTAACCTACCACTTTTACAAGTAATTCAGGACAGGAGATTCCTGGGTAGATGAGATCATCATATCTTGAATAACGTTGAATAGATCTCCTACTGATTGTACCTTTTCCTCTTGAGGATCAGATAGGGGCCTTAGACTAATAAATCAGTTTTTATTCCTTTGCCTACATGCTGACATCTACAAAGTAAATATCTAGATTTGATCTAATTGTCCAGGCTCTAAACTTAATGGGGGCTCACTTTGAATTCAACGGGTAGTATATCCATCTTAAGTCCTTTTCTTTCACTCTAATATAGACAACTAAATATAGACAACTAAATATGGATAAAACTGCCTGTTGTCTTCCCTCATGCATAAGCAGTGTTCAAGATGGCTGTTTCAGATGCAGACATTTTCATTATAGGCATATAAACCCTGAAGGATGGAACTTCATTCCTGAATAAGTGGAGATGAATCCCATCAATACAAGTCTGTTTTCAGTTAATTCAATACTTTGCCTTTGGCACTAGAAATACAAAGACCAAATTAAGTTGAGCTAACTATCATTATTAATGACTTTAGTTATCTTTAAAATTAATGAACCATTCATAGGAAGCTCTGACTTTTCATCTAAAACACAAATTTTAAATATCCACCAGATAGGGTCCAGTAACAACTGTGTCATTTGAAAAGTATTTACTTCAACCAGTCATTATATGCACAGGATCACAGAGTTATCTATGTCCCCTCATTCAATTGCTGAAAGAATGGACTGGTTTAAATCCTAATGAGATGGTGAATATTTATTGAATTAAATAGGTTTTGAGTTTTGACCAAGGAGATTATCAAAATATTATTATCAGAATAGAAGCTTCCCAGTACTGGTCACAAGAAAAATACTACCCAAGGAATCACCAACACCTCCACAAATACCTGATATTTCTCTGGAGATATCAGGCAACTATGAAGGACAACAAACTGCTATTTTTCTTCACAGAAATGACGTCACTCTCCAAGCCCAGGGTTTCTATTACTAAAAATACGCAATATTTGCAAATGTTGGAAGTAATCAGTAGTGACACAAAAAACTCCTATAATGCTGGAGATGCCCATTCCATGCTGGGAACCATGAAGTTTGCTCTCTTATCTTACTCAGTTGGTCTGAATAGTCATAATTTTCGCTCCCAATTTGGTGTTTTTTTAATATGGCTATTGCTCCACACTGCAATGTGACATGAATGAATTGTCTCAGATTAGTTTGCCAAATCATGAAAGCAATGTTTCCTCTTCATATTTGTCTCTGTAAAACCTCCTGTCAGCCTCTTTATCTAACCTGCCTAGGTGCCTCAATCTAACCATATTCTCCATATATCAACCATCCCACTAATTTGATAATGTCCATGACCTCGTTGGGAGTCCACTTCCCTATTGTCAGAAGATATTATTTGGTATTTACCCCAGTAATTTGCCTTCAGGTTTGACACTAAAATCAACTGCTATTTGGACTTTGGACAACTGAACATTATTCTCAAAGCCCAGTGGTCCAGACAATTTTTACATGTTTTATCATCCATTCATATCTCCTACATTTGACCATAAGTTTACCATGGGAGATAGTGCTGAAGGCCTTGTTAAATCGTAGGCAAACAACATTCACTGCTCTTCTCATGTCTTCTCATTACAGAAGGCAATTGGTTATTAAGCAGTATTCCCTACTGGAATTTTACATGTTTTGGATTATTAGGTTTGTTCATGGAGAGAAGTGTGAATTGATAGAAATCTACGCATTTAAATATCCATTTGACATCAATAATAAAAAATAATCACTGCAAAGTCCATAAAAGCACAATAATCTTTTTATTCTGTCTGTTGATAACACTGAAGTTTATCAAATAAATACAACTCTGATAAGAGGCTTTTAGTGTCTTCTTTTCCCTTGGAGCTGTAAGGGACACCAAAGACCTACATCATGATTTCCTAGTGCTTCGAATTCTGTGTTCCTAGTTTGAAATCATGGGTAAGTGTGCCAAACAAATGAGCAGTCTGGATTGCAGTGTTTAACTAGTTCAGTAAATCATGGAAGACTACGAAGTTTGTTTTGCATTTTCATTTCCATATTACTACTATTGAAGAAAGAGATATTTATTGGGGTGCTGAGCACTTAACATTAAATATTACCTCTCTCTGGCTAGAGAGAATTAGTTTTGTGAGTCTATTCCTGTACCTCTGTAATATTATGAGTCTAGATTCCCCTTACAGTCTGAACTTCTTTCTTAATTTGTTGATATTTCTCTACCAGTAAATTTAACAGCTCTGGGACACAGTTGCAATAATTCAATAACAACAACAAAAGATAAAAACAGACAAAAAAGCCCTTAGCTGGTTTTGGACAAGACCAGCCATCAGCCTCCCAAATGGCTGGTTCCACAGCACAGTTTGGGAGAGAATTCAGACCAGGGACCTTTCGCATCAAGAGCTGCGTATTGGAAGGAAGTGAATGTCATAGCATAGCCAGGTTGTGCCATTTGGCCTCAAGACTCACAACAGCTCCTGACACTGACTAGTTTGGTAGTAGAGATGTAAAAGTAAACACTTTTCAATCAAACCAGAAGTAAATCCAGTTTCTTTCCTGTGTTGTAGTTCAAATGTCTTCTGTTTTCTTCTCAAAGGATTTATAGGATTCCTCCACTGAGGAACTGAGATAATTTTCCGCTCATACAGAATTCTCAGTACCTGCTCTCAATGTTTCCTCTCTGTGTCAGACAGAGAAAGTTGCTGTCTTTGAAGAAATTCAGTACTAATAGCATTGTCTGGCAGGAATAGACAAGCTCAGAGGATCAAAGATAAGAACATAAATCTAACAACTTCTGTCTCAGGAACTATCTCCCCCCTCCCAACAGATAAAGATGCAAGATTGGAGAGAGGTGAGAAGATTTATTTGGAATAGAAAACAGTGTATTAGGAATGAAGGGCAATGATCTTAAAGGTCTTTTCCAACCTAAAGGATTCTAAGGAGTAAGGGTTGACCACTTCAATGAACTTAGGAAAGCAGGATGTTTCCCTATACCTTAAAATGTACAGATCACTTCTAAGTCACTCTAAAGCCTCCTAAGTGACTGATTTTGCTGTATTTTCTCACTCTGAGACAAAGAGATCTCATTGCTCCGACAAAAATCACCTTCTCCCTTTCCCACTCTCTCTCTGCTTTGTATCAAGACAGACTGCCCTTTTCACCACTTTCCTTACTGTACAGATCTCTCATACCAAAGCTCTTCTATCACTCTCAACATTATAGAACCATAGAATCATTTGGTTGGAAAATATTTTTAAGATCATTCAGTCCAACCATTAACCCAACACTGCCATGGCCACCACTAAATCATGTCCTTCAGAGCCACAGCTACACATCTTTCAGATGTCTCCAGGGATGGTCACTCCATCACTTTCCTGGGTAGTTTACTCCAATGCTTGATAATATTTTCAATGAAGATATTTTTCCTGATATCTAATCTAGACCTCCTCTGCTGCAACCTGAGCCCTTTTCCTCTTATTCTGAAGATGTCCTTCAGTGTCTTTTGCCTGCTCCCCAGGCCTGCTGTGATACTTCCAGGGGAGTATGACATCCATTTCAGTGTTAATTCATTAGGATTTGTTAGATCAATGCTTCAAGGGCTGAGAAAATGTTAAGAGATACATACAAATAGCAAGAGACTTTAAAAGTTTACTCGAGTCCTCCACTGTTTTCCATTTCTTCATCCCAAGTNTCTTTTCCAACCTAAAGGATTCTAAGGAGTAAGGGTTGACCACTTCAATGAACTTAGGAAAGCAGGATGTTTCCCTATACCTTAAAATGTACAGATCACTTCTAAGTCACTCTAAAGCCTCCTAAGTGACTGATTTTGCTGTATTTTCTCACTCTGAGACAAAGAGATCTCATTGCTCCGACAAAAATCACCTTCTCCCTTTCCCACTCTCTCTCTGCTTTGTATCAAGACAGACTGCCCTTTTCACCACTTTCCTTACTGTACAGATCTCTCATACCAAAGCTCTTCTATCACTCTCAACATTATAGAACCATAGAATCATTTGGTTGGAAAATATTTTTAAGATCATTCAGTCCAACCATTAACCCAACACTGCCATGGCCACCACTAAATCATGTCCTTCAGAGCCACAGCTACACATCTTTCAGATGTCTCCAGGGATGGTCACTCCATCACTTTCCTGGGTAGTTTACTCCAATGCTTGATAATATTTTCAATGAAGATATTTTTCCTGATATCTAATCTAGACCTCCTCTGCTGCAACCTGAGCCCTTTTCCTCTTATTCTGAAGATGTCCTTCAGTGTCTTTTGCCTGCTCCCCAGGCCTGCTGTGATACTTCCAGGGGAGTATGACATCCATTTCAGTGTTAATTCATTAGGATTTGTTAGATCAATGCTTCAAGGGCTGAGAAAATGTTAAGAGATACATACAAATAGCAAGAGACTTTAAAAGTTTACTCGAGTCCTCCACTGTTTTCCATTTCTTCATCCCAAGTGGCTCTTCATAAACCATTTTTTTAAATTCTAATATTAATTAAGTTAGAAATCCTTGCTCAAACAGACATGGTAATATCAAATGAGCTCTTTACCTGGACCAATCTACATTAAAGCATAAATGTCTCTTTTCAGAGACTTCTTTGTCCTAAGGGAGCTAAGTTATTTCAGCCAATGGAGGATGGTCCCTATTAATAACTACAACATCATTGACATTGACTGTTCCAAAAACTGGGCCCATGCCATCTTTATAAGGAATGGAACTGGCTGAAGGAGAGTTTCAATTGTAGAAGGTGTTTTTACCCATAGGGAAAGCAATTTTTGTCCTTTCTGATCTGCTGAAGTAACCTCAACTTCCACTTAACCACTTCTTGTCACAAGAAGAAGAAAAAGACCAGACAATATGACAATGTGAACTTCAACATATTAAGTGAACTATAGAATCATAGAATCATTTTAGTTGGAAAAGACCTTTAAGATCATCAAATCCAACCAGTAACCTCACACAAGCCCACCATTAAACCATGCCCTCCAGAACCTCATCTATATATCTTTTAAACATCTCCTGGGATGAAGACTCTACCACCTCCTTGACCATCCTATTCAGGTGTTTAACAACCCTTTCAGCAAAGAAGTTCTTCCTAATATCCAATCTAAATCTTCCCTTGTGCACTCTGAGGCCAACCAAGTGAGGAACAAGCTGTGTCAGATAACGCTTGACTTAAATGTCCACAACGTAGAAGTCTGCCTAACCCTGAAATATGGAGGAGCTTATTTGTTTAATATTTTTGAGAAACTGATCACTTGAAGCCCATAACAGAAGAATGTGGACAGTCCTTACGGTCATCAGTGCCAGCTTGCAGATCCACAAGACTGGGTAAGGACTGGAAACAGACTGTTACAAAGAATGATTTTTAGTCTTGTCCTAGAAGTGCGAGTGATTAACTTTCTTTCTAAGTGAAAAAGCAATTAACAGTTTCTCACTGCCACCAAAGCTGCTTCTGCCTTCCTGCCTCCCATTTCCCATAATTAGAGTAGACATACATAAAGTTTTATACTGACATTGAACATTGTTGAGAGAATGGAAAACCTCCTGGAAGAAGAACAAGTATAAATGGATGTCCTGGCATTATATGATAACCTGAATGGCACTCTGCAAAAACTGTCACAAAAACAGATCCCTTACAGGTGAATGACTGCAAAATAAACATATGGTCCTATTTAATGTCTTTGAATATGAAAATTGTTTTGAGAAAGTTTAGGGTTATTAAATGGGATGACATATGTAAAAAATGTTAGTAACAGTGACTATCAATGATGATTTGTTGCAGTTTCCTAAAGAGGAAAAATAATGGCTTTTTGTTTAATGGCACACACAAATAATATACACACTTCAATCAACTTTTTTTTTTTTTTGCATGCTAAGCTATAAACCTCATTGTAAATGTTCTATACAGTATAGAAAAAAAACTCTTTCCTTTGGCTAATAAACTTGCATCAACAAACACAGCTACCAGAAAGAAAACAACCCAAACCCCCTCCAACCAATTCTATGAATATAAATTGCTTTTTTTAAATACAAATGAATCATATTGAATGAAGATAAAATCTAAACATACATACTGAGAGACAGTTTGTATGTTCTGTCACCTTTGGTCTGAACTTCAAGTTGTAGGACAATTTCCTTTGTGTTCGTATTTCATTACAGTCCAGTCACGGGTGATATTACAGGTGTCTTCTACCCTTCCTCAGTCAATGAATTCATGTGTCTGAATTGAAAATTGAGGATATTTAACATGGTTTTATTCTGTGCATATCTATTTTATTATGCCAGAATAGGCAGCTGGTCACTTTGCAAAAGGACAAAAAAACAACACATTATCTTTTATTCTTTTTTAGGCCAATACCAAGTCATTGATGTTTACTTATATTCTCATTTTAACTGTGAGGCAAAATAATCTTTTGTGTGTGTGTGCACTTGGCATTGAAAGATTTTAGGTTAATTTTATGGTTTATGACATTTTGCAATGATTATGTCTAGAAAAAATCAGATTTTAGAACTCTAGTGAAAAATAATCAATTGTAGGGGTTCAATGGCCTTCCAGCAACAACAATTTGAGTGCCAGAATGCCATGCTGTCTAGCCAAGATGGAAATGTCACTATAGTTGTTATTTTCAGACTATCACCATAATCATTATACAGTGGTATTAACAGAAATGGACCTTACTGTAAAATGCTGCACACAGTAGTAATAACAGCACAGTGCTTATGAATTTTTGCATGATATAAACTGTGCAGTTAATTTGTTATTGCTTAAAACAACACCAAACAAACAAACAAAAACAACTGAAAAATATCCAGATCATTAGTCAGAATAAGAATCTGGGAAAGAACATATGGACATGGGTTGTTCTAGTCAAGGAGAAAAAGTGGAAGAATTGGCTCCAAAGAAGTTCCAGGAGAATGAAGATATAATTGATATTTCCACACGGAGCTCTTCTGAAATGAGAGGTATTAGCCAAAGAAATTAATATAAGGAATGTCTTTGTTAAGTTCAGGTGATTGGAGG
This sequence comes from Urocolius indicus, assembly GCA_013401255.1. Lineage (NCBI taxonomy): Eukaryota > Metazoa > Chordata > Aves > Coliiformes > Coliidae > Urocolius > Urocolius indicus. Next base: position 180,531 of record WBNH01008032.1, on the reverse strand, counting down.
GAATAAATAAATGGCATCATATTCCTCTGAGCAAGCCCTCCCATACGTTTCTTATGTCTTAAGCTTCTAGTTTTAGACCTGACCATGTCCTCTCCTTTTTCCAACATAACAGTAACAATTGTTCAGCAGCATCTTACAACTTGTTTTCTGGAAGTTTCTTTCGATTTTAATAATAATTTGCTTACAACTCTCTCACTGGGTCACCTTCCATCCAAAATGCTGTTTGTCCTAGGTCTTTCTATTTCCATGCCTGCACAATTCAGTGACATTTTGTTCCATCTGTCCATCTGGTTAATACACCTGCCTTCTCTTCCTCCAAGTACAGAATCTGATGACTATGACAAATAAAAGAATAGGCTGAAAAACAATGCAGTCTTGTTACTTCATCTCACACGCTATTTTTAAAGGTAAATGTCAGTGAAGTTCCAACTCACTTTTTATTTCTGCAATAATGGTCCCCTAAAGATTTGCAGGGAGTGAAAGTCAAAGGAAGGTATTGGGAAGGGAGTCTGTTGTTCAAGCAGCCTGAAGCATCACAGCCACACATGACTTGCAAAAGAACTGAATCAGTTCTTTCATTTTTAGATCACATTGCCTCATATATTACAGCCTGTTCCAAAATATTTTTGTACTGAACATTTTTTTCTGATTGTTAGGGAGAGCCAACACAGAAAACTTAAGACTGACTATGGTAAACATGAGGCTGATAAATTAAATGAAACAACTTGATGCTTTGTGCAGTTAACAGGAGAGGCTAGAGCTGCGATTCCATACCAGGGGGCTGCACCTCACAGAACTGCCTGTACCTGGTGAGTTGTCTGATGAAGAAACGAAGAAATGGATAGGCCTATGACAAAAAAACAACATTTCAATATTTTCAAGTCAACACTGATTCTATGGTGATTCCTCCACTCAATGCCTTGCAGATGCTATTCTGTAGGTGGGTTCATCACACACACTCTGCCCTGTGTGCAGATGAATACTGCTGTCTACTTAGACTTTAGTAAAGCCTTTGAGACCATCTCCCACAGTATCCTCCTAGAGAAACTAACTGTTCATGGTTTGAATGGACACTCTTTGTTGTGTGGCTGATGGCCAGGTCCAGAGAGTGGTGGGGAATTGAGCTAAACACAGTTGTTGGCTGATCACCAGTGGTGTTCCCCAGGGCTCAGTGTTGGGGCCTGTTCTGTTTAACATCTTGATCATTGTTCTCGATGAGGGGATCAAGTGCACCCTCAGTAAGTTTGCAGATGATATGGCAGGAGCATAGATAGGCTCAAGGGCAGGAAAGATCTTAGGAGGGATCTGGAAAGAGTGCAGCGATGGGTCAAAACCAGTTGTATTAGGTTTGACAAGGTCATGTGCTGGGTCCTGTACTGGGGCCACAAAAACCCCAGGCTTGGGGATGTGTGGCTGGAAAGCTACCCATAGGAAGAGGACTTGGAGTTGTTAATCAACAGCATCTGAACATGAGCCAGCAGTGTGTTCAGGTGGCCAAGAAGGCCAATGACATTCTGGCTTATATCAGTAATACTGTGACAGCAGGACCAGGGCAGTGATTGTCCCTCTGTGCTCAGCACTGGTGTCATGGTTTAGCAAGGAGTTGCTTTTGATTGATAACAGGGGGCGAGGTTTGCAGTGAAGACCCGGTAAAAAGTTTTGCACTCTCTCCCAGCTCCTGGGTTCAGACCCACCCTCCGGCCCGACTGGGCCAATCTGGCACCTCTGCCATCACTATTTAGGGACGGGAATTTGAAGTGCTTGGCAGGAGGTGTAAGGGTGGTACAAGATGGAGGCGACCACATGGACCCCACAGTCGGAGAAGGAGGAAGGAAGGAGAAGCACCAGACTAGAGACCCCTCTGCAAGCCGTGGTGAGAACGCAGCTGTACCCCTGCAACCTATGGATGGCAACAGCAGAACTGAGAGCCAGCAGCAGCTCCGTGTGGGTGCACCCAGACAGACGAGAGACTGTGTGAGAAGGCGGCCATGGCACAGGACATGTTGGAGAGCTTGTGTGTTGCAGAGCAGACCCACACACACTAGAGGCAGAGAGGAGCTGCAACTTTTGGGATAAATGCGCATCAGAGCAGCCCGTGCAGGGCTGCCATGTGTGTGAGGTACGGACTTGCAGGGAGGACTGGTGCGGAGCCCACCTGCCCTGAGATTAGACAAACGGCAGAAGCTATCAGGAACAGACTGACTGAAACCGCCACTCCCTGCCTCCCTGGGCCGTTCAGGAGGGACGGAGGTATAAAACACTGGGATCAGGGCTCTGAGCCCGGGAAGAGGGGAGGAGTGGGGAGCAGGTGGTCTTAAAGGGCTGGTCAGACTCTTCATCTTTGTACCATTCTGTGTTGTTTTGTTTTGGTTCTGTTTTGGGGTTTTATGTTTTAATTGGTATTAAATTGTTTTGTGTTTTCTTCTCCAAGCCAAGTAGCCTAGTCTGTTTTGTCTTGGACCTTAAGCAGCAATTAAGCTCTCCCTGCCCTTTAGCAATCCCTTTAGCAAGCCTCAAGTACTTGAGGCTAACCATGGTCTTTTGTTCCCTGATGGGCCTAAACCAAGACAACTGGTGAGGCTGCACCAAAAGTACTGTGTTCAAATTTGGACCCCTCACTACAAGAAAAATATTGAGGTGCTGGAGCATGTCCAGAGATAGGCAATGAAGCTGGCGAAGGGTCTGGAGAACAGGTCTGATGAGGAGCAGCTGAAGGAGCCAGGACTGTTTTGTCTGGGGAACAAGAGGTTGAGAGACAACATGATCACTCTCTACAATTACCTTGAAGGAGGCTGTAGCCAGGTAGGGGTTGATTTTTTCTCACAAGTAATGAATGACAGGACAAGAGGAAATGGCCTCAAGTTGTACCAGGAGAGGTTTAGATAGGTTGTTAGGAAGAACTTTTTCCGAGAGGGTTGTTAGACACTGACACAGGCTGCCCTGGGTGGTGACAGAGTCCCCAGTCCTTTAGCTGAGGTGCTGAGAGACATGAGTTAGTGGTGGGCTTGGCAGTGTTGGATTAGGGGTTGGTCTTGATGACCTTAAAGATCTTTTGTATGAAATGGTTCTATAATTCTTTTAATTGCACTCTGCTGTTCAGGTCTGAGCAATGAAACAAGTGTTTTCTGATGTCTGCTCATGGAGCTAACTTCTGCTCAAGAATAAGTAAACCATAAGGTTTATCTCTACCACTCTGGGAACATAATCATGCATTTTCTATTATGTACTTAATACTCCTCAAATTGTTGTTTATGAAAGATGATAACATTCACCACCCAGAGAGCACTTTATCGAAAGTAAGGAATAGCACCAAGCAAAAGAAAAACGTTGTTGAATTGAGCAGCCCATTGTCCCAAAACTGTCGAATTCATCTATAAGGATCACATTCAGCAATTGCTTTGCAATTACCACAAGCTCTGAGGAGACAAACCTTCGTCTCTAGCTTTTGTTGTCCTTATAGAGTCACAGAAACATAGAAATATAAGCTGGAAAAGACCTCAATAGATGATCTAAAACATAGCCCAGAGTTTTCGTTATTCAAGTAAAGAAAGGGCAATTTCTCCACTACAGATATTCTACAATTACTCTACTGCAATTACCATTACAAAAAAGCACTTTACCAGCATGGCAGTAACTAACAAATCAAAGACTCTGCTATTCTCTGAGCTCCTCTAAGATTTACAGCAAAATATATCCCTATCTTCATTTTGTACAGTGAAGTACAATGAAATTGTTGTGACATACTGCAGTAAATCTCAGAGATCCTTTCCATAAATCGGGTGAGAAGTTTCCCTGCCCTACCAGGGCTGTGGTTAGGTGCCATGCTGTTAAGGGTCCAACATGGACAATATCAGTCAGCATTACCATTGCACAGTCCATATTTAGAAAAAGGCAGAGTTGTACCCCAAACTTGCACTCTGGGCAAGAGATGGTGTTAGTACCACTCTAACAGCAATCAAGACATGTATATATGATCCCATTAGTTCTTACATGAAAAATGAAAATGGTCAGAAAAATTCTTCATTATGCTGCTAGATTTGACCTGTAGCGTGGCAGATGATAGCAGATGTCTGTAAAGTGAATTTAATGTGTTACCAGTTTCCACCCCTAGACAGACAGTAAAGAGGATGCAATTTCTACAGCAAGTATTGCAGGGTAGCACACATGTTCCAGCAAAGACCACTGATTTAAGGTGATTTTTTTTTTTTTGTAGTTGTTGTTGTAGTTTTTTCTTTTTAACAACTTAAGCTAAATTAACACTTGCATGGCTGAATGTTGTCTTGTTTCTTACACTAGGTCACCTCTGAAGCAGGCAGCACAATCAGCTTTTGTCTGATAACATCAGAGCAGATGAGACAGCTTACCGTACATACAGTAAAGGAAAGCTGCGAATAAAGATACCTGACCTTGAGGACAGAGTTGCTGAGATCCACAGTGGAGGGCAAAGTAGTACATGCACTGACAGTTAGATCTATCATGTAATAAGCTAGATGTGACAGTAGACTAACAGAAAAACTAATTAGCAGCAGCCGAATTCTTATATGTGACCCAGTTTCAAGAAAGAGAGTGAAAGTGTTTTCTTTAAACAGCTGCCAACTTCATCAGCTTCCTCAACATTTTTGAATCTTCTGTGAAAAATGAGACACCAGATGCAAGGGATGGTAACATGTACTCAGTTATCTGTCAGTTTTGATTCAAAACACTGCAGGATACACTCCAATGCTCCACATTTTGTAAGCACTAGAAAATATGTATTTTCTGGTGGAAAGGTCATTTTTAATAACAGAGTTATAAATATGAACAGGAGCTGGCCTGGACAATTGTCCATAGATGGGTTCAATAGTGCAAGGCTTCATTTAATTGAGGTCTCCTGCTTCCCAGTACAGCCCAGCCAATCAAAGTGCCACCTCCAGATTACCAAGACAAGTAAATACCAGACATGGTTTACATAAGAATTTTTAAAAACTCATGATTTCATTCACACTAAGCAAGAAAATAGATTTCAGAAATGCAAGACTTAGAAATGGAACACAGTTCTCCATACAGTTCACATTTAATTATAGTCAAAGATGAAGTCTTACATTTTTTCCAAGATAGGAGAAATCAGAAAAGCCAGCAAGTAACAGGAGGTATAGAGAAAGAGAAGCCCAGTGTAATTCAGTGCTTCATATCATTCTTGGAACTAGAATTTTGTTGAATGGTCAACTAGACCTAAAATATAGCAACATTTCTTATTTGTTTGTGTAAACAAGTGGGTTTAGATGATAAAGATTACAGATCTTTAGCAGTGAAAGCTAAAATACTGATTCAGAGATGAAGTAAATCTGAGGAAAAAAATGTGACTATGAAACTTTCATTCCTTATTAATAAATCCTTAATTTAATGCAGCTTCCATAACAGAAGAATGATTTTCTGAGCTCTTATTTATTTACTAAAAGACCTGTAGCCATGCTATCATTCTTTTACTAACAGCTTCTTTCGATTTTGAGGGAATAAAACAAACACATAAAAAAATTGTTTTGTGTAATAAACATAAAAACCAATTTCAATAGAATGGCAAATAACAAGAGGAAATTGTTGATTTGTTGCTGGAAATTATTCATTTGCATCCTGTGGACACATACTGGAAGCCTGGGACTGCATAATGTCAGAGACAATCAGAGAAGAGTAATTTTGTTTTGCATAAACTATTGATTCTTTACTATCTGGATGCATTTTTGCAGCAGACAAAAGACAGGATTTTGCATTATTTCATAGGAAAAAATAGAGCTACACTTGCAGATATACCAGTTCAGTGATACAGGCACAAAAAATTCAGTGACCTCACACCCCTTGCAACAGTATCTGGTCCCAAGCACGAACTTCAGGTGAGGTTTCCCTCAACATTGAAAGCCTCCATGAAAGCTGTGAGTTTTGCTTTCTTTGTTCCTAGCAAAAGTTACATCTCACTTAAATGAAACCTTTCCATAAGGTTTTTTTTTTTTCCAAACTGTGTACATTTCTGCACATTATTTACAATTTTTTGTTTCTTTGTTTGTGCCAATTTATGGACACTTTTTAGGTACACTACTCTTGGTTAAAAAAAAAAAAAAAACAAAAAAACAAACCAACAACAAAATACTATCCAGCACTATATGCTATGATCAGGAGTTTAATTTCCCACAAGATTTCTGTATGTTGGTGTTTCCATTTCTACAGTGTTTAGCAGAACTAAGACAGACTGAAAATGTCCACAAACACTTTACAGCCAGTTTGTCTCAGTGGATGAGATAGTGAGCTTAAAGAGTGTTTTCCTCCTCACCCAATCTGTAGCTAGCAGCCAGAGCAACCTTTGTTGCTTATCCCTTTCAGTTTTCACAGCTAAATTGTATCAGCAGGTCCAGTCGTGGGCAGCTAGATTTAGTATCCCTGTTCACTTCTGCAGTTTAATAGTTCTGTGTGTTTGTCCTGTGCTGTACTTGTGCCTTCAAGCTCAGTGATCGTGCTCCATATTGCCTGTGAGCAGGAGTGGGCTGTTCCATCCTGCATGGGTAATTTTTCTTCTAACGAGATGCCTACCAAAGCCAGTGCTAAAAGAAGCTATCATGAACTGGTTGTATTTTTTCACCTAAAGAAGGCTATAAAGGGCTCTCAATACCTTCTTCCACTACAGAAAAGATGCTCAGATCTTCTCATAGAGTGTAAGGGAAAGAATAGACTCAAGTTGCAGCAGGAGGATTTCTTACTTTATAAGAGGAAAATAAATTCCAAATTATTAAGTGTGAGGACAAGTGCTCAGAGAGAGATCTTGGTCCTTGGAGATATTCAGAACTTGAAAGTAAGATAACTTGAGTAAGCTGGTCTCTACTTTGAAGTTAGACCTGCTTTGAGCAGAGTGTTTAACTGGAGACCTGCAGAGCTCCTTTGCAGGCTGAGTTATTTTGTGAATCTCTTCATTATTCTCTTCCATATCCCAGAATTTAATGAAAACCCTGAATAGTGGCCCTGATCAGAGAGGTGCATTTAGTTTTCAGTCAAGGTCATAAAGAAATTGACACATTCATAGGATGCTGCTTGTGTCCTACAACTCAAACAAGAAAAGATCTTTATGCTCAGTCAACCTAAGTCCTGTCACTTCTCTACCATGAAGGACAGTACAAGCCTTAACATTCAGGTCTGGATACAATTATAACCCCCTTTGTAGCATATTTTACAGACATGAAATATAAGTATACTAACACCAACACTGTAATCCATACAGATGAGGCTGCCAAAGGAAAGTGTAACATATTTTAATGTATTTCCCTGATACATCCTCCCAACACCTAACTATTTGCAACTCAGGCTCACTCCTAAGCCAAATGTTACTTATTTATCTTTCATATCTTTCAATAGAATAACTTTTTCTCAGTTGTCTTGACTTTTTTTTTTTGAGCTCATGGACATTTTACCATGTACGGTATTTTGTGTTAAATCATCCAGTGAAAGACAGCCAATAAATAAAACATAGAATAACAAATCACATCACAGAAATAGGTCTTGGGTTTTTTGTGCATTGCTGGGAAATAATTCCCATCCACAGCAAGCACAACAGCTCCATCAATACTTGAACAAAAGCAGTTAGACTTTTGATTAACTCACACAATTTTTAGAAGTTCAGTTTAAAACAAAAAAAAAAAAAAAAGAAAAAACAAAGCTTATTAATTTCATTTCACCCAGAAGAAAGTGAAATATTACCCATGGAAATTAACACTGTAATAAAACTGTTCCAGTTTTCTAATTGCACTGGCACAGCTGTGTTTGTCTTGAAAATGTCAGATTGGTCTGAAAACCTCAGGCAGGATGAGTTCTTAGCCTGTCTTGATCCACATGACTGCACAATAGGTTTCATAACATATACTGAAAATCTTGAACATAACCTAGAAAAAACAAATGGATCTGGAAGCCTCAGAAGAACCACCATTTTTAAATCCCAGATCACATTTTCTGCTACTTTCTGCTACTTCTTCTATAATTTTTTTTTAGGTAGTACTTCTTTCTTCTTCACAGCTCAGGTTTTCACATCAATTTAGATGGAAAATCATAGCACACAGTTTTCACAAGGCCCTGAGTCATACACATGCACTTTCTGCAAAACATCAGAGGAAAGAGAAAAGCTAGGGGTGAAGCCTCAAACAGAAGCATGATGGTTAATACACTTTCTTGAAATCTGAGTGCTTTAGAAAACCCATCTCAGAGACATATACAAGGAATAAGTAGGGAGATGCTGATGGCAAAAGGGCTTTTGCTATCGACCCTGTATTCAATAATACAGGAGAGCATCTTACTCCTCTCAGATCACCAGCCAGGAGCTCTTCCCTGGAGGTCTACATATGGGCTCTATCTTGAAATGAGAAGCAATGATCATCTAAAAATGGTTTTTACACTTCTCCAACACCTCACTTCCAATTTCCCCACCACCCCTTTCATGAGCTTATGCAACTACTGCAAGCATCTGCTACATCTCTGCCTCATTCTGCTTTGTCAACAGATTTGTCTGACAGTTCTATACTGTTGCCATTCACAACTCAGGATCATCACCTGGCACATGCTATCTGATCTAACTGGCTCTGCTGGATTGCAGACATGCCAAACCCCTCATCATCTTGATACACACAGAAGCTTCTATGGGTTAAACAAGGTATAAAAATTCACAAGTCAGGTGTTGCCTTTGGTCCAGCAACATCTTTTCTCCCACCTAAACCTGATTTTGGCTGAGATTTAATTCTGAATGTTTTGAATTGTTTGTGAGGACTGCTTTCTATTAGAACATAGCAGCTGTTATAGCATATTTAGATATTTTATTTCTTTTCTAAGTTTTCTATTTTCTATTGCTATTTTTGATGATTTCATCTCATTTATGATGGATTTTCTTTGCTGATAATGTATAGTCCTGATCAATTAGCCAACTCAGACAGTGAAAATCATCAAAACTGAGGACTCTAAAGTAAAATGACAAGATAATATTGACCAAAAATATTCAAAACCAGCAAAGGCTGGACTCTTAAAAAATTGAGTGTAACAAAACTGTCAAGTAGAAATATGTTTCTGCCAATTGGAAATTAATAACAAAGCTGCAGCTTTTCTCTGCCAACTGCCAGTCATTATCACAACATGAATCAGCACACAGGAATTTCCCAACAAATAAGAAGCATTTTTCCTTTCACAGTTGTGTTAGTCAGAAAAGGATTTCATACCTGCTCAGGTGCAGTTTGAAAATTCTACTGTTGCAGCAGTGAGCTGCTGAAGCAGTACAAAGTGAGGTATAATTGGCAGTATTCTGCATTCATTTACATCACTTCAAATTTTTCAAAGATTTTTTTTTGCTAAACACAGATTTTTGCCAAGCGTTAACCTATAATTGATCCCACTGAAGTCAGCACAATAACACACTTTGCTGCAACTAAGGCAAGGACTGAGAAGCCACAAGACCCTGTAGAAAAAGGAAATTATTATTTCAGTTTGGTGAGAATTTTCAAAAAGAAAGCAGACACCTGAACTGTATCACTCCAGCGTTGAACACATGGTTGTGTATTCCCATGTAGATGGGTCATTTAGTCCATCCTACACTGTTGTTAGAAGATTAGTAAAATCTCACCCCTCATTGATATAGCAAGACAATCACAACTTCACAGGTGTGATGGAGCTTACACTTTTTCAGTTTAAGTAAAATGCACCTTGAAATTATTAATTTTGTCCAGTAATTAATATCCTTAAGGTGTGCAGAATGATAGCACAGATGCCATAATAGTGAGCCACTGCTAGATCAACAGGTTATGCTCAGAGTAACACATGAACATCAGTGTGGCTGGAGGTAGAGTGCGCAGAACAGTATCCTTCAGTGAGCTTGGGAACCTGAGATTAAATATATGTTGCAGGAGAAGTGAATAAAGTGATTTCAAAGATTATTTAGAAGCTAAGCAGCAGGAATGGGCCTGGACTGAATGAGTGTGCATGATGCTCTTTATATTTCTTATATGATATTCTTAAGGATAGAATTTATTATGATGTCAGAATATGATTCAGGATTAATTAATCTTTACTGACTTCGAGGTACAATAGTGCTTTAGAGGATGACATTATAACACTTTCTGAAAGAATAATCCTGACATTTGACGTATTTTCTCTCCCTTTTTCTTGACTAAAGTAGACGCAAATTTATGACTATTACACACCTTTCATTGAAAGGGGGAACAATATATTCAGAATAGTCTCTTATTACACTAGAGAAGGTGTAAAAAACCAATTTTGAACAACCAGCTCCTATTTCAATGTTTATATCCTGACTTATTTGTCAACTGTGACTGTGATAAAAAATCAACTCCACCCTAATCTTCAGGCAGTGCAAATCATATCTCAAAAGTGGGTACTTAAAAAATTTCAGGCACATGGTAACAGTGAGAGATAACAGTCACAAAGTTACTCCAGGCAAGAAGCTGGAAATTATCTCAGAAGCATTCCTTACATTGTAAATTAACAGGAAACATTTTAAATCATCACACATTGGCAAAATATGCAAAGAACAGCAATACAATTTATTAAATGATACATCCTTTTAATTTATAGCACTTTAAATATTTTAAAGCCTCAAGAAACAATACATTTCCATTTTGTGTGATGAAAATAAGAGTATTTCCTCCTTAGATATAGACAATCACAATTTTAAAAAATGACTATAATCCTCATCTTTGCTGGAAAACAGAACTGAGAGTTGAGATACAAGAAAGTATGCTAGACAATTTTCATAGAATCGTCGAATCACAGAATGGGAGGGGTTGGAAGGGACCTTTATCACAGAAATGTAGATAGCCTGGTACAAGAGGTCAGATCTCTGGAGGTGTCTGGTCCAGTCTTCTGTTTGAAGAAAAACCATCACTACCTCTAGATCAGACTTTATCTGGCCAATTATTGAAAACCTCCAAGGATGGGAATGCCAACACCTGACTAAGTGGTCTGTCACACTGTTACTCCATTCTTTTTCCTGATATACAATTTGAATAAGCTAAAGCACTGTCTTTGACTCTCACGTCATATCAAGTCACCTGTCACTACCAAGAAAAGATGGATGGGTATACCAAGAAAAGTTTAGCTTCATCGTAATAGCAAATTCATTTAGTTGCAGACTGTTACTAGGTAACCCTTTGGCTTCCTTTTTACCTGCCTCACTATTCATTAACCAGATTCATGTCCTGCCATTTTTTAACTCAGTTGATGTTGCTCAGTTAAATAGTAATTTCCTTGAGGCATCTACCACCTTCTGAAAAGGAGTCAATATAAAGGTATTAGGCCCTGCTAAAATTATAGTCATTGTCATTCCTTTCTAGTTTCAAATGTTCAAATTCTTCATAGCAGAAGCAGAAAAAAAATACATTAGTACATTAATAAAAATGCCTATCTGGTGTTAATTGACAGACTGTGTAATTTGGATTCTGAGCAGTGGTATAAAAGCATTTGGACAAGGCACGAAAGTATAAGTCCCTTATTGCCTTGATGCACTGAAATGTGAAAAAAACAAACCCATTTAGCCTGCAGTGAACTCTACTCTTAACTACAGTGAACTTACTCTGTAAGGCAATAAATTGTTGAACTAGTGCAAGGTGTGTTATTTCTATGGTGGCTACGTGAAATCTGGACAGATCCCTATGTAAGGTACACCTTTCCTCTTTTTCTATAGGATCTAACTCTTGTAGTAATTATCATAGAGTCATAGAATGGTAGGGGTTGGAAGGGACCTCTAGAGATCATCCAGTCCAACCCCCCTGCTCAAGCATCTAGATCAGGTCACATAGGAAGATGTCCAGGTGGATCTTGAAGACCTCCAAGGAAGGAGACTCCACAACCCCTCTGGGCAGCCTGTGCCAGGGCTCCCTCACTCTCACACTGAAATAGTTTTTTCTTATATTTAAGTGGAACTTTTTGTGTTCCTGCTTCATCCCATTACCCCTTGTCCTATTACTAGCTACAATAGAAAAAAGAGACGTCCCAACCTCCTGATACCAACCATTTAGATGTTTGTAAATGTTAATAAGATCTTCCCTCAGTCTCCTCTTTTCAAACAGCCCCATTTCCCGTAGCCTTTCCTCATATGGAAGATATTCCAGTCCCTTGATCATCTTGGTATCATCCTTATGGTCCAAGGCCTGGTCTCATTTAATCTACTACCACAGAGGTAGCTTGTATGACTTTTGGAAGGTTAGCAAGACTCAGATTCATCTCACAGAACCTTATATCACTGAGTTAAGGACACTGTTTCCTCCTCGCTTTGAAATACTTCTGTCATCACTGGAGAGAGACACCACAATTCTCACTTTGAAGGTCTGTCATATGACATAAAGGAAATCTTTGATGACTTCATCACACCCCTCAGAAAAGTCCCTAATTTTGGCTTTTCTTTTTTGTACTTAATAAAAATTTGTCCCTTACTCTTTCTTGTTCCTTACTTCTGTGATCCTCTCTGAAATGTCAATAGTTAACTGTGAGCTGTGAGACAGTCAGCACCACAACAAATGCAAGTTATGTACAGGGGATGAGATCCTGACTCACAGCGCTGCATTGCAACTCAGAGCTTTCTAATCTGTACTGGGAAAGTCCAAAACAGCCTGAACCCAAGAAAATTACTCTTGAATAATTCATTTTTTCATAAAGAAAGTTTTTCAGATGTTAATTTTCTAGTATGTAATGCATCTCCCTGACTTTTCTTCTGATTTATGTTTTACTTTTTCATAAAGAAATCATTGCTATGAACATTAGTGTAATTTGTAATTTAATCCCCCAGAATCATATGAAATTTTGAATGGAATCCAGGGGAAAGAGATCATGTTTACTCATGCACAGTATCTATTTCTGATTTGGTATGCTTTTTTTTTTTTAAAAAAAAAAAAAAAGCCAAAAATCTTCTTTGGGGAATATGTGGGCTTGGAGAGAGAATAGAAACTATTTTAATTCATTGCCATCTATATTTGATATGGTCTGTCATAATACCAATTCAAAGTGTAAAATTAAACAGTAATCCCTGGTCACTCAGCCCTCAGACACTCCTGCTTTGAATGAAAATCATGCTTCTGAAGAAACCTGTCTCAAAAACTAACCATTTTTGCTTTTTTTTTTTTTTTAACACACATGGTGAAGAGGAAAGAAACAATATCCTGAAAGGAAGAATATTATTTTTCTAATTTAAAAACAATTTTAATGGAAAGTTTCATTAAAAAAACATAGCTTGGGATTGTTGGGGTTTTTTTGTCCCCTTAGAGTGAAAAAGTGAGGACAGAGAGATAGGGGACATCAGTTTGCTTTTCGATTTGTGTATAAATATATATATATACACACAAATATATGACTGTGCGTATCTATTCTGTCTTAAAACTTTTTGTTGAGAAAGTTGATTCATCTTTCAGCTTGGGCAGGAAAATCAATTTAGTGCCAGATACACAATTTTTGCCATTTGTTTGAACAGCCCTCACCTTTTCACTAAATCTTGAAAATCACAAAACCTTTGGGTTGGCTGTACTTTGCAAAGTTCTGTAAGAGTCCAACACACAAATTATGTGCCCAGTCCAATCGCATTGAGCATGGCCAACCTGAGCAGCATGGAGAAACACAACCGCATCTGTATGGTTCTTACTGCCAGAGAGAGCAGTGATGTTGAAGAGCCTGAAG
>WBNH01008032.1:123820-165676 GCA_013401255.1 Urocolius indicus | reverse complement strand
GGTTTTTTTTTTTTTTAAAAAAAAAAAAAAAGCCAAAAATCTTCTTTGGGGAATATGTGGGCTTGGAGAGAGAATAGAAACTATTTTAATTCATTGCCATCTATATTTGATATGGTCTGTCATAATACCAATTCAAAGTGTAAAATTAAACAGTAATCCCTGGTCACTCAGCCCTCAGACACTCCTGCTTTGAATGAAAATCATGCTTCTGAAGAAACCTGTCTCAAAAACTAACCATTTTTGCTTTTTTTTNAAAAAAAAAAAAAGCCAAAAATCTTCTTTGGGGAATATGTGGGCTTGGAGAGAGAATAGAAACTATTTTAATTCATTGCCATCTATATTTGATATGGTCTGTCATAATACCAATTCAAAGTGTAAAATTAAACAGTAATCCCTGGTCACTCAGCCCTCAGACACTCCTGCTTTGAATGAAAATCATGCTTCTGAAGAAACCTGTCTCAAAAACTAACCATTTTTGCTTTTTTTTTTTTTTTAACACACATGGTGAAGAGGAAAGAAACAATATCCTGAAAGGAAGAATATTATTTTTCTAATTTAAAAACAATTTTAATGGAAAGTTTCATTAAAAAAACATAGCTTGGGATTGTTGGGGTTTTTTTGTCCCCTTAGAGTGAAAAAGTGAGGACAGAGAGATAGGGGACATCAGTTTGCTTTTCGATTTGTGTATAAATATATATATATATACACACAAATATATGACTGTGCGTATCTATTCTGTCTTAAAACTTTTTGTTGAGAAAGTTGATTCATCTTTCAGCTTGGGCAGGAAAATCAATTTAGTGCCAGATACACAATTTTTGCCATTTGTTTGAACAGCTCTCACCTTTTCACTAAATCTTGAAAATCACAAAACCTTTGGGTTGGCTGTACTTTGCAAAGTTCTGTAAGAGTCCAACACACAAATTATGTGCCCAGTCCAATCGCATTGAGCATGGCCAACCTGAGCAGCATGGAGAAACACAACCGCATCTGTATGGTTCTTACTGCCAGAGAGAGCAGTGATGTTGAAGAGCCTGAAGGAACTGACAGGCAATGCCTACAGCATAAAGACATTTTGCATGGTTAAATAACAATGGATCTACCGAGGCTGGCAGAAAAGCCTGGCTTGTAATCGCACACAGTGATTGCCATTAAAGACCAAATAGGAATTCCTATTGTGAATCCAAGAGGCTCTTAAGCTCAGTGCTGGTGAAGTCAGAAGAGCAGAAGAAACATAAGAGGAGAGCCAAATGTGCTAAAGCACAGCCTTCCTGCATCACTCCATCTCACCCATCTCGCAATACATTCTGTTTCCATTTGCTCCCAGGTAGGAATGCCAGCAGACATATAGCTCCAAACACTGATCTGCCTCCTGACACAACCTGTCAGGCAATGTCAGTCCCTAAATCCTTGCTAGTGAGACCAAGATGTCATTTGTGACCAGGCCAAGAGATATAACTTTGGAAGGGAGAGAAGGGGATGGAATCACAGGTAGCTTTTGAGGTAAAAAAAAACAAAAAAAAACAAAACAAAACAAATCGTGCTCACTAGGATGCACTGAAAGGAGGGAAAGGTGAGCTACTGGATTATGTTAATCACAGAGGGATGTCTATGTCTTGACCTCTTCCTTCCACCCTCACTCTGCAGGAAAAACAGAGCTTGGAACAGTAGCCTCAACATACTGGGGATTGCAGTCTGCTGGTTTGCAAATACTTGTGGATTTGCACCAAATCATGTCTTTTGAGTCCTATCTGATCCTCCAGGGATGTGGGGAAAGGAAAGAAGATAAAATATTGCAGAGAAACAGAAGCTGGACAACAAGGTGTCAAAGCTATTGAAGAAAGTCAGGCAGAACTGCCTACTAAGTGGATTTAGACAGTGAACTCTTAGAGATTTGAGGTTATTTAGAAAGTATGTATTTCCTGTGGGTCATATCCTGGGGGCATGAAGTAAAAGCACATTCATCTACTTTGACCTCAAAGGAATTATGCTGATTTGCATTTAAACTAATTAGTGAAGCAGAATATTGATCTGCCTCCTCACTACATATTCTTCAGCCTCTTCAGTAAATGTGGAAAGGATCAAATCAACCTACTGTCACAGTCCAAAAATCTTGAAAGTAATGCTTAATCTGTAAACCAAGCAAGTCATACCCCCACAGAACCAAATAAAATGTGCCCATGGAATTGTAGACCATCTTCACACATGGCCACTCCAGGGAGGAAAATTAAAACTTCATAAACAATATTAACTTTGTCGTTTGACTTTAACATTAACTTTGTTTTGATCAATTTGTGAGAGTTCCTTGAACACAGCTGCATGTGCATGAAGTTGCTCACATTTTATCTCCAGGCCTGAGTGTTTAAGATTGCAGGGTGCATGTGCAATGTCTGGAAACTAGATTATTATTATCATTAGCCAATTTTCTCCATGACAAAAGAGTAGTGAATGCTAGTTGTTTTTGTTTTCCAGATGCTCCATTAATTCTGTGCTTCACTGAATGGGGTGGCATCATTGATCACTCATTAGAACAAATATAAAGCTATATTCCCAGGAACACAGTGTGATTGCTGGGAAGGCTTAGTTCAAGAGTGTCTGAGAAACCTTACTGTTAGCCAAGCAGGTTCTTAGACACAATATTTGATGTGACAAGCAAGTGTGACTTATTGGTTACATTAACTGCAGGAGTGTAGTGTGGGGTTTTTTCTTTTAATTTCTTGTGCTGCTGACTGGAAATATCAGAACACACTTCAGAGACAATTTGGGATTGTGTCCAGTTTGCAGGAAAGCATAATGGCATAGATTCATCTGGGGGTTTAACAATTTCACATCAGCAGAGCTTGAGCAGTAACAGTAGTTATATGACCAGCCAGTTTGTCTCAATGGCCAGAGCTGAAGACCCCTGAAACCTCCTCACAAGTTGACTAAGTGTATGTGGAAAGGATCAAAATCACTGAATGGCAAAAGAGCAGTCAGGTGAACCTGCCAATAGGACGTTTGAGAAAGTAGAGAAAGGACACTGCTGTATCTCCTTAGCATGACAAGCTCAAACCTTCTTCAAAGAGTTCTTCAGGTGTCTTTGTACTGTTTTTTGAGTACTTTACCTGGAAGAATAGTTAGTATGTGCAGCCTTTGTCCAGTGTTTTGTCTATATCTCTAGTTCAGAGCTAATGAATGTCAGCCTAAATCTTCCCCTGAACCAAATTATTTAAAAGTTTTCCTTGTTTCCCTGTATATTCTTTTATTTCCCCTCACTCTGGTTCAGGTATAAGAAAAGCCACCTGTTCTGGCTTTGAAGATACCTCCGCAGAAAACTCTGTATTTTGTATTAAACCCTAACACCCATCCTTTTATCATGAAGTGAAAGAAAGAGCAGTTCAGTCTTCAGGCTCAAATAACATAGTGTTTACTTTTTCTAGTGAGAATAAAAAGAACAAAAAAGCACCTAGGTAATGTAAGATGTGATGCAGGCTTCACAATATGTACTTGTTTGCTGGGAGAAGAAACAGCACCTGGACTGAGCATACATTTCTTGATAAATACCAGAGTTGCTCAATTAATTTTGATTTTTCTGCTCAGGAATTATGAAGGAGAGGAAAGAAATAAAAATAAAGAAGTAAATAGATCTCATAGATATATTTATTACTTTCCTTTGTTCAAAAATTGTGTTCAGTAGAGTGGCTGATGATATTCAAAACTCAGTAGCAATGTTAAGAGGAGACGGGTGAGGTGAACATTTGCGTTAACAAGGACTAGTATCTGCCTTTCAGTGACTTCAATAAAGCCTTGTTGCTTTGTACCTCAGATTTCTCTTGTTTTGGAGGGGATGACTCAAGAATTATTATTGCACTTTTTTGAAGTACTGCTGAAGTTTGGTTTCGTCTTGTGTCGTCACATGACAATCCAAGATTTCTCATATCATAAGAGACAAGGTCTGAGAGGATCAGCAAAGAAGTTTCTCTACCAACAGGAAATCAAAGTTTTCCCATAAAAAAATCTTGAACTCAGAAAAATGGTACAGTACCCTTGAATGATTCAAAACATTTCTTTAGAATGATCAGAGAAAGCTTCAAGGTCTTAGTCATGCACAACAGTCTGCATCACTTTTATTTATGGACATTAAACATTCAGGTCATAAAAGGTGATGGTTATTATCTCTCTTTTTTTCTTCAGAACAAACCAATTTGTGCCAAGAGGCACACGGTGACACTGGAAAGGTGTCATATAATGGAAATATGTCATCCAAAGATGATGAATGCATATAATTAACTGCAGGAGTACACACCCTAGATTATGTAAATCTACAGATAAAGGCATTAGAGTGCTCAGGTTCAAATGTACCCTTCTGTCTAGCCTCACCCTGTGCTATTTCAAATGTCATAAAGATGCTGAATGAAAATATAGTTCCAAATGTGTGCTGAATGTAAATATAAAAAATAACCATCTTCACAGTATAATGTCATTTTTCACAGTTAAAAGTTTGCATCTGCAATTCCCATCTTTTCAGCAAATCAGCTTGGTGCTTAGCTTTACCCACATCCTTAAGACTTACTGAATAGTTCACACCTAAATATTTTCTCAGATGGCACCGCAGGGGAGACTGCTGTATCTGGAGGGCAACCAGAAGTGTTTAGTATATCCCATCTCTGAGAGAGAAATCTCTATTCTCTTCCCATTAAAATAAATGTCTGAATCTAACAACGCGCTTTCTTCGTATATGGCACATCCATCAAGCTGACAAATGATAAATATATGAATAGATGAATCCTGCTGCCATGCTCAGCAAGGAGAGAGACCTGCATTATTCAATAGCAAGTCCATTTCCTCAACCTGAGCAAAACTGTGTTTTGCAAGATCCTTGCCACCATTTTTCCCAGTTTGGTTTTCCTAAGATCAGGCTAACTTTGGCCTGTCTAAGACGATGTTGGCTAATCTGAAATCAGTGAAACATCCTGCTAAAGCATGATGGCATTTCTGCCCAAGACACCTTTTGGCTTTTTTAAAGCATTAGAAAAATGAGCTGTCCACGATGAAAATATGGAGAAATGTTTCAAGCTATGAACACAAGTCAGGACAAAGCTATAGGGACTTTTGAGTGTAAATAACAGTTTTGGTACCAAGTTAGACAGAGGTGAAAGTATGGGACTCCTGGTGCAAAAGCCACAAGTGACAGTACTCAGAAAGAAGTTCCCTTTGAAGCTAATAGGACTCTTGTTACTAGTCCCTGAGTGTGAAACAGTCAGAATTTCAGCTCCAGTAATGAAAAAATCATCTCTCATATTGAGCCAAACTGTTGACTGCAACTGTTTAACCAGACTTCTTGTATCAGATAAATGAAGTAGTACACCAGCAAACTAAAGGTAGTAGGCTCATTGTCAAACCATAGAGTCACAAATGTAACAGCAAAGGCTCAGAATGCTTCCCTGTGATATTAAAGGTAATTTTTTCTTTTTTCTTTCCCCTAGAAGAGGTCTAAATCAATATATCTAAAGCAGTTGATGAGTCACAGTGCAAATTGTCCTTTCACAGTAGAGATGTCTACCAGATCCTAGGCAAGAGTAAAACTCTTCATACTATATAAGACATAGAGGAAGAGCATATCTTTCTGTCATTTTAACATACTGCTGGTGAGAAAAGATGAGTGTGAGGACCATTCAGGTCATCTACCACCACAAGGGCCTTTGAGGGTCAGTTCCACCGAGTGACTTCAGAATTGTCTGTTTGTTTGAGGACTACATAAGCAGGACTGCTTCTTTTAATTTAACTTGATATCTCTGTCCTTTCTTTTAATTGTCCAGGAAGCAAAAATCAAACAAAATTTTACAAGGTGTAGGTGAAGGGAAAGCCTCTTCTGTAAAAAGCTTATAATTAATTTAACAACATAGAAACAGGTAGGGAAAAGGAAAGTACATCTAGCACTAAGGGACACATACCAAATGATGTAGATGATAATATTGCTAGTAGCATCCCAGTCACATTTATATCAATAAGCCCTGATGTCCAAATCAGAGTTATTATTTCATTTTGCAATCAAACAATCAGGAAGGGATATAGAGAAATTCCTCTGTAATACAAAAATCTCTGTAGTATTAACAAGAAATACAGAAAAAGTGAGGCCATACACATTTCTGGTAATATAAATGTTCACTTTTACAGAAATAAGTTTGTGAACATAGAGAGAGTAATTGTATCCATTTTTTACCAGCAGCTCTTAAAGTCACTGTTGGTTTTGTGTGTTTTTTTATAAGTAATATGTTGCTAACCACAGAAACACATTTATTCAGCACTTGCTGTGCTTGCAGTACTTTTACAGCACTTCTTCAGAATTCCAAACCAGACAGGTGCCGCATCTATACCAGTAAATTAACCTGGCCAAGCTCCTTCCTCTGCCCCCAAGGTCTGGCAATATAGCACAGCTCAGCAGTAGGCTACCAGAATCCCTGCCTCTGTTGTACAGTGTGGCCTTATCCGTATCATATACAGGGAATATTCCTTGTCCCATGACATTTTACATGTGTCTGGGCGTTGTAACAGTGCTAAAGCAATTAAGTAGTTTAGGTAAGCACACACTTGAGTCTGCACTCAAAATTTGTCCTTGTTTAGTTACTACTGTGAACTTCCCAAGCTTACTGTAAGTGTTAATTTGGGCAAATGACTATTTTCCATGTGCAGTTCCATACTGAATTTAGGAAATTAAGACTTTAATAGTATAAACATAGCCAGAAGATCTAAGAGTAGACAATAGACGCCATGGTACCGGCATCTTTTGAAATGTAGCCTGGGAGCAGTGGGCAAGGATCTTGGAGTGAGCTTTACTCCCAAAGGTCTCTTCCATTGACTGATATCAGAGCAGAAAAGTGCATACTTTACTTTTTTGCCTCCTCTCCATGTGCTAGGTGTTTATATAGGAGAATTTTACAACTGTCAAGTAAATGATGCCTCATCAAAGGAAATATTAGAAATGCAACAAGTGTAGACAGCATCTAATCTTGCAACATAACTCATTCCAGCTATCTTCAAACATTTCCCTCTGCAGCTCATTCACCTTGCTACAAGTTACACACAGTTTTGTTGCCAACTCAAAGTCTAAATTACTAAAATATTCAACCAAAGTGAAGGTGAAGAAGATGACCTCTATTCTAGTATCCTGAATAGTTAATGTTCTGGCAGTCCTTTACATATTTTTAATCTTCTATGACCTGTCTGAAATCTAAACATCTAACACTGACTCAACAGATCTAATGCAAACTGTCCTGTGCAGCTCTCACGGAGGCTGTGTAAGCCTCTGGAGCAATGTCTTCTGTGAATGGAGCTGGCATTAACTTAGGAGGTGCCTGCTATGGTTTGCTATGCTGTAGTATCAGTTAACTAGAGAAATAAAAACATCTCAAAAAACCATCTCAATTTTAATGGGCACTGAGTTACAATGAGAACTTTCATGATCTAGAAAGAGAAGCAAAGGGCTGAGGAATGGGAGGCAACTACACTAGTCAACTCAGGTGAGAGTTAGGAGCCTGATTTTCACCTGTCAGATGCTTTTTTTTCCCATGATTTCAGTGGTAACAAGTTCACATCCCATTTACCTCACCTAGGCAGTGCTTTGAAACGGCAAAATTAATCCTTCCTCATGACAATTAATCTCTCTGATGGTAATTATATTTATGCGTATATTTATATATAGAAATCAATATTTGCATAAACAAGGAAAGTGAAGATTGATCTACACCTTATTGGAATCTAATTGTTATTCTTTATACAAGTCAGAAAAACACTGCATTGCTGTTTACCTTAAAAACATCAGCCCATCTTTTCTTTTTTGTTGCATGTGCTGGTGCCAGTTACATGATTAAGTCACTTTCTTACAAATTTTGGATCAGCAGCCAATATTATCCCATACTAAAATTTCTTTTCAGAATTGTTTCATTTCAGATTTGTGTGTCTGGGGTAAATAAGCAGAATTCTTGAAAAGAAAATGTGTGCAGTCCAAAAAGAAATATTTTACTTTTACTGTGCCCCTTAATTCAGAGATCAATACATTATTAACCAATTTATTGCTAAACATTTGTGGGAATCATTTATTTTTCATCAAATGTGTCACCCTCAGCACTAGACAAATTTATTGTATCCTCCAGGTACTAATTTTGCCTTACTCATACACAAAAATTTCCAATAAATTGGGGTTTTGCATCAACATTTCAAAGAAAACCAAACCTTTTTATTTCCTCTGACACAATAAAACTTATAATCTCCAAATATTGGCTTGGTGGAGTTTATCCCGTTTATGGGAATGTGACTCTTCACCAATTTCTATTGTGCCTAATGCACTGATATGCCAAGTCATGTTGGGAGTGGTATATGATAAGGAAGAACCATCTTCTGATGTCCCCCTCTCAAAAAAGGCATAGGAGGTCTCTGAGCTTAAAGCACAGAGAATTCAGAAAATCAAGCAGACCCATGTATGTTTTCCCTGCTGTTAACCTATGGTGGAGGCACAGCACAAAGTTAGAATGGCCACTGGCCAGACCCCAGGGGGCAGGTCTGAGCATAAAAAGGACCCCCAACTTAATGTATTTGTGATACTAAATAGAGCAAGTCAAAAATATTGCTATTTTGGATAAGGATGATCACAAAGGAATAATCTGGAAAGATAAGGAAGGACAGAGTACATTGCTATTCTCTGCTTCCCTGAGATCTCCAGGAGCCAGAGAAGCTGGACTGTGACTTACAGCTCTCCTGAAGAAATGAGCATCAGGTCCAGGGAACTGGCATTTTTGAAGATCCTGTGAGCACTATTGTGTCTACTGTTTATCACTGCTGTCAAAAGGATGTAGCTTTTGGAGAAAGGTGAAACTTGCTACTGTGACACCAACACCTTACAGGACACAGATGAGACAGCTGCACTGTGAGATTAAAAGAGCAGCAGATCCTTTCATCTCTGGTGTTGTGCTCTAGTTTGAAACCACAGAGAGAGTGGGTGTAAATTTATTTTTTCTAGTCTTCCTTTGAGATAGTTCTTTTATTGTTTTCTACTTCACTTTCATTGTAAATTAAATGCAAATAGGTTTGCAAATGTAACAGAAGTATTTCATAATCAGCACAAAATCCAGGTGTTTGTGCTAGTGGAAACTGGTATAGCAAGATATATCTGTACCCTTTTGGCTCTATTTACCAAACCTCAAAGATTATAAAGGACCAAAAGACCAAAGATTTAAAGGACCAAAACACAAGGTTTGAAGGCACATGCATTCTAACAGTTACATGGAATAAGACTCACAACAGTACACCAACGTGTTGTTTTCCTTTCCTATTGAACCAAAGTTTCCTGAGTATCATCTTGGGTTTTTTTATTTTCTTTTTTTTATTGTCATTAGGCAAGCTGCTGACTCTCTTAGTGCAACTAAATTATTGATGAAAATGAGGAACTCAAATAAAAGTCTCCTGCCATCCAACACTTCTAAATGACGCTTTCTCTCCACCAAGCCATGGGCTATTCTCTGTGTCTTCTTCTCCTGTAGGACCAATGGAGAAGATAAACCTATACATAAATGGTGTATGAGAAAAGAAAAATCTTTAAAATATATGCACACATATCTTCTGAAACTTCATTTATACAAGCGACCTGAGACAACAATTAGTCATGGTGACTCGGCTAATGAGTGTCCATAAATTCAAACTGCTTATTTTTTTAATTCATCCTTTCTTGTCAGTCATAAACCCAAGAAAAACAGGAGCTGTCACATTTTTTCTTGTTAAATCTGCAGGTTAATGGGCCATAGTCAAGGCCTTCTTAAAAATGCTTTTACCTGTGAATGGATGAACAGGAGTTCAGTGTCCGTTGACACAAGGAACAGCAGAATTTGGGAATGTTCTTTCTTGGGACATTGACACCACTAGAAAGACATCACTATCCAGGCTGCCAAACTCTAAGCTAAGTGGTTCCAGAGTATGACCTGAGGTGACAGCCTCTGAAACCCAGGGTCCGAGAACAAGACAGACAGCATTAGCATCTCTGGGACCTGCATGTGACCTGCCTTCAGCTGCCACATCTGTATGCTGTCAAGGTCAGATCTCCAAATCTAATGCCCAATTGTACTTGAAAGGGGACTGCCACAGAATGGTAGAGGTTGGAAGGGACATTTAGACATCACCTAGTCCAACCCCCCTGCTAGAGCAGGTCCATCTAGATCAAGTCACACAGAAACATGTCCAGGCACGTCTTGAAGATCTCCAAGAAAGGAGACTGCACACCTTCCATGGGCAGCCTGTGCCAGGGCTCCGTCACTCTCACAGTAAAATACTTTTTCCTTATGTTTAAGTGGAACTTTTTGTGTTCCAGCTTCATCTCATTACCTCTTGTCCTGTCACTCGATACAACAGAAAAAAGTGATGCCCCAACCTCCTGACATTCACCATTTAGATATTTATAAATATTAACGAAATCCTCCCTCAATCTCCTCTTCTCTAAACAACCCCAGTCCCTGCAGCCTTTCCTCATAAGAAAGATGTTCCAGTCCTCTGATCATCTTGGTGGCCCTGTGCTGGACTCTCCAGAAGTTCTTTGTCCCTCTTGAGCTAGGGAGCTCAGAACTGGACACAGGACTCCAGATGAGACCTCACCAGGACAGAAGAGAGGGGGAGCAGAACCTCCTTCAACCTGCTGGCCACACTCTTCTTATTGTATCCCAGGATGCCATTGGCCTTCTTGCCCACAAGGGCACATTGCTGGCTCACGATTGGTTTATTATCAATCAAGACTCCCAGCTCTCTCTGTGCAGAGCTGCTCACCAGCAGGTCAACCCCCAGCCTGTACTGGTGTATGAGGTTGTTCCTCCTCAGATGCAGGACTTTGTACTTGTTGAACCTCATGAGGCTGCACTCTGCCCAACTCTGAAGGCAGTCGAGATCCCACTGAATGGCAGCACAGCCTTCTGGGGAATCAGCCAGTCCTCCCAATTTGGTGCCATCAGGGAACTTGCTGAGGGTACACTCTGTTCCCTCATCCAGGTCGTTGATGGAGATTGTTAAACAAGACTGGCCCCAGAACTGATCCCTGAGGAACTCCCCTGGCCACAGGCCTCCAACTCGATTCTCTGCTCTTGGTCACCACCCTCTGAGCTCTGTCATTCAGCCAGCTCTCATTCCACCTCACCATCCACTCATCCACGCCACACTGCCTGAGCTTTCTGATGAGGCTGTTATGGGAGACAGTGTCAAAAGCCTTGCATTGCCATCTTGTAATTCATATGCTGCCTCTTTACTCTTAGGTAGGCATCTTTCCCTGACTAGAGTACAGTGGGAGTAAGTACATTCACAATCTGTACATTTCTGCATAAATATTAAAATTCCTTAAGTTGTGTTTTTAAAACTCTCTTCCAGTAAATATTGTGCTAGAATGAAGGCTAGTTGTTAAAAAAAAAAAAAAAAAAGCTACTTTTTTTGAACAACTTCACTCAGGCTGCTTCTCCCAGCCTATAGCTCCACAGTATGGGGCAATGACCACTCCAGAGAATTCTATGTCCATTCTTCTGTCACAGGGAGTCTGGGAAATATGGCATGTACACATATTTTGTTCAGTCTTGGTTATGAGCCTAGTGGTAGGTGGGCACAGAGCTCACACGATGACCAGGAAGAGCCAGAAGTGAGACAGCTGTTCGTGGCCAAAGTTGTAGCTCATTCATCTGTCCTTAAGGTACAGTGTGTGCACAAGCTCCTGCCCTCCAAAAGTACTCTGATTTGGCTTAGATCCATGCTTGGTCACAAGCTTGAGTGTCCTGTGAAGGACAGGAGATGATGACCTCTAAAAGGTGCACTTAACTGTCCACAACAGTTGTTATTCAAAACAAAGAACCTATCCCAACCCCTATTTTTCACTTTCTATTTCTCTTCATGAGTTGTCTGCCCCTGAGGGAGTATTTCTGATGAGGACATGTTTGTTTGCTGTGCTACCTACTGATCTGCAACAGCAACTGTTTGCTAACTCCCAGGCTTGTTTTGCAACACATTTGCAAAGACAGCCTGAGTAGAGCTGAATGCAGCCATCAGCAGGTAAACGAACTTGCAAGTGCAAACAAAGGGCAGGCAGAAGCCACTGTATTTACATAATTAAGTATATCACTTAATGAATCCCCACTAGACCATGGTGTGGAAGGGTGATTATGAAAGAAACTGGGGAAAGATGTGCTTCAAACTCCAAAGGGGATTCAGCAAAGGGCCAGCAATTAACGTTTGGTAGCTGACTTACTGCCAGCTTGCTTGGAACTGGGTAAGGATATCTGTTTATGTAGAGTTTAGGGGTTTTCTACTGATCACCATCCAACCTGATCTTAGCTTCTAAAAATTAGTATCTATAAAGAATCTTTTCTTTAAAAAAAAAAAGAGAAAGAGCAGTGGGAGATATTATTTTCAAAGCAAAGTTGGAGAATTAGGAGGAATCTATGCCTTCCTCTTTCTTCAGAAAAGTAATTCAGGTCCTGAAGGATGTGGAGAATTGCCTTGACAATGTCATCATAATGAGCCACAGATGCCTCAAAAGTCATCAGGCATAAAAGAATAAAGCATTTGTTTCCCAAAACAATAAGCCAGAAGATACTTGGATCATTGGCATCAAAGGGAGCTTTAATAGATGATTCTTTACATACAGTCCATGAAGAACGCAATACCATGTGTACTGGCAACCACACTTAAAAACTGAGCGGTTTTGTAAAAAGAAGCAATGAAGACTTTTGTAGGGAGAAAATTGAAAAGAAATAGTAGACCAGCTGTTTCAAACTCATATCTTTCTTTCTAAACAGGCATTAAAATACAGCTAGGAGCAAAACTCAGTTTGCCTGAAGTTAGCAGCAAATACTCCTACAGTGGATCTTATCATCCACAGACAGAGATATGATGCCATCTAAAATGCCCAGCACACCTCAAAGGGAACACTGATCAGACTATTCAAATCTTGATGCATTAAGTAGTAAACTTGTATGGAACAAACCTCAAATAACATTCATTTCCTGCAGAAACAAAATATTTCAGCTCATGGAAGGACAGACTAAGTAACCTTTTTGGCTAGTTAATTCCAGACTTTTAAACAACAAGAAGGGATTAATTATTTCAAGCAACCAATGGACGTCCTTGCTCTATCAAAATGTATTTATCTTCCTGTCACTAAATAGTGAGTGGAGACTGTCAATATACAGATACTCCTGTAAGTATGTTTTTTTAAACCACTTTGTCATGAATTGAAAGGAAATCCTGAGCTCCTGAAGACAAGGTAGAAGTCAAGGCCTCAGTGAATTCTTTAAATCCAATCTGTATCAGTAAGCAGTCTGCAAAATACCCATGTTTTGAAGGTTGCCATGCAAACACTATGGGTCTTCCCACATCTATATATCTGGACTGAATTTTAATGAATCCTTTATGTATCCTCTTAGAAAGCACAGCTTCCAGTCATAGATACTGGATTTCAGTTTAGGTAACAGTTTAGCCAGGGACCAAAGCTCCCTAGGAGTTTGCTTTCTTCAGCCAATAAAGGCGATTATAACTTATTAGATTCCTATGAGGTAATAGCAAGGGAGCATTTTGCAACAATTCAACAATGAAAGACTAACCCTGATTATGTTACTTCTTTAGTGACAACCCCTGGCTTATCAAAATTGGTTTTGATTCCTCTGACACAAAGTGACACCAGCTACTCGTTATGTAAGACTTACATCCCGACCTTGAGCCTGAAATTGAATGAGGATTGATAAATAATGTATCAATATGGTAAATTATGCAAGGAATCATTCTAGAAAGCGTTTGAACTCATCAACAAATTAGACGAGGCCTTTTTTCTACTAACTTAAATTAGCAAATTGCAATGGGATTTCTTCAAAAGCTTCCTCGGCACTTTCTTGGGGTTCTTTAAAATCAAGACCTGCAAAGTCATTCATAAATCCAGAAAATCTTTATTTCATTTTCTCTTGTGCAATTTAATTTAAGACACTTCCATGCTATGTTGGGCCACCAGGCTTTGCAGGATTATCAGTCTTCCATTCTCCCCTTCTACATTGGAGGGACTGCATAGGAAATGTGAGAGCATCTCTAGAGCACCATAGCCCTAAGAAGCAAAAGATTGGAGGCTCATGCATTATACTCTGTTTATCTTGCCCTCCAAAGTGGTGGGCTGTCACCGAGGTTGACAGTATGTAGACTGCAGTGTTGAGAGAGACTTTTCAGTGACCTTGTTTCTAGCATCAAGCGTTATTACATTGCCATCACACAGGATCTCATATCTAAAATCCTTTTTAGAGAGATTTAAGCGTCTTGTAGGTTTGTAACCTTATCTCCCTTTTGCATTTAGAGAGAATAATTGTTCCTGCTGCCCTCATTAAGACACTCCTTTCTCCCTTATCAGAGAAGTTTGGTACCTATTATCTGCAAAATCATTCTGCACAGTTACCTCACACTCATTTTCAAGTTAAACAGCTTAAAATCTTCAGTAAAGATTATTTCCAGGTCTCAATTAATATATTTTATTTAAATGGCTTTTGTAAAACAAATAAAGCTACTGTTGCTACCATCTCAAAGACAGCTTGGAAGTTTGGATGGGTTTCTCCTTAGTCTACTGCCAGAAAGATCCTGGTTGACAGCTGACACTGAGAAACATCTATCCTAAATTAGCAGTAGGTACCCAAATCCCTCTGCAACTTAGCGGAGTAATGCCTCACATACTCCTGTGAGTCCCTGAGATTTGAATGAGCAATGTTATGTGATGGGCCAGTGCCTCCACTTCTGATTGCTCTTCCAACAGGAATTGAATTTCCATGGATTTCAAGCCATCTCAGATCATTCTGGATGCCAGGAAGGCTTTAAGAGAAAAGAGTGAATTTATTTGAGCAGAGTATAGACTAAAACTGTGATAATACTAATACTTTACTGTACTGAAAGATTAATACTGTAATACTACACTGTAGCCAGTGGAGTTCTACAGGGATCAGTCCTGGGGCAGTCTTGTTCAACATCTTCATCGATGACCTGAATGAAGGGACAGTGTACCCTCAGCAAGTTCTCCGACAACACCAAACTGGAAGGACTGGCTGATCTCGACCAGCTTGAGAGTTGGGCAGAGAGGAATCTCATGAGGTTCAACAAGGACAAGTGCAGAGTCCTGCATCTGGGAAGGAACAACCCCATGCACCAGTACAGGCTGGGGGTTGACCTGCTGGAGAGCAGCTCTGCAGAGGGAGAGCAGCTCTTCAGAGAGTGATCTGGGAGTCCTGATTGATAATAAGCTAGCCAGCAATGTGCCCTCGTGGTCAAGAAGGTCAATGGCATCCTGGGATGCATTAAGAAAAGTGTGGCCAGCAGGTCAAGGGAAGTTCTTCTTCCCCTGTCCTCTGCCCTGGTGAGGCCTCATCTGGATTCCTGTGTCTAGTTCTGGGCTCCTCAGCTCAAGAGGGATAGAGAACTTCTGGAAGGAGTCCAGCATAGGGCCACCAAGATGGTCAGAGGACTGGAACATCTTTCTTATGAGGAAAGGCTGCAGGAACTGGGCTGTTTAGTCTAGAGAAAAGGAGACTGAGGGAAGATCTCATTGACAAGTATGTAAATAGTGGGTGTCAGGAGGTTGGTGCATCTCTTTTTTCTGTTGTAGCTAGCAACAGGACAAGGAATAATGGAAAGAAGTTGGAACACAAAGTTCCACTTAAATATAAGAAAAAACTATTTTAGTGTGAAGGTGATGGAGACCTGGCACAGGCTGTCCAGAGGGGTTGTGGAGTCTTCTTCCTTGGAAGTCTTCAAGACCCGCCTGGACATGTTCCTATGTGACCTGATCTAGATGGACCTGCTTCTGCAAGGGAGTTGGACTAGATGATGTCTAAAGGTCCCTTCCAACCTCTATGATTCTATGATTCTAATAAATGCATTATTGGTACTTTTATTGTTATTTATGATATTATGTTTAGAAACATACAAACAGATTTCCCTCATTACTTGTAAGTAAAGGTGCACTTCCTCTGTGCGATCCCAGCAATCTATTTTAAAAAAATTAGACTCTGGAGAATCATATTTCTCTGTACTGACTCTACAGAGAGTACAAGATGATTAGCTCAGACTTTGAGAATGAGTTTTTAGATTAATAAAACAGGTGAGATGAACCTAATCCAGAGGACAGGAAAAAGTTTCGTGAGACTAACAGTTGACAACAATGATGGGGGAACAATAGTATTTTGGGCCAAAGTCTGATTTCAGTAGCCTGCAACTAGTATGTAATGTAATCTTTTCCTAAAAATAAAAGTGTTAAGGTGGCATCATAGGTTTTGCATTATAACTGTATGGTTGAGCAGTGCTAGTAACATATAACCATATTTCTCTTATGACATGCAGTGCTCTCAGCTTTACACATTGACTTTATTAAAGCTACTAGTATAATGGATAGCATCAGGGGATACATTGGTGTTAAATGGCCTGTAGTAATTGTGTCACTGAATTGAGCTAATAATCATCACACTGAGCCACAGTATCTTGGAAGAAGATCTTCCCAGCTTATCTAATACTATAAAAATGAGATTCTTAGGCTTACTGAAGGCAGTTTTCTCCTCATCTATGAATTTTATTTGCGTGGGATTGATGTCCTGATTCACTCTTTCCAACTCATCTTTTGAAGCCAGGATCTAGTGAGCAATGTAGTACAAACAAACTCCACCATGCAGCTTTTCAACACAAGTATCTGCAGCTCTTACAGAGGTAATGTCAAAGAAAATCTAAACTCTAAGTCTTTTCTCAAAATTAGTTCATTCATTACAACTCTGATGACGTTAGTACAGTCACATCCGATTAACAACAGCAGAAGCAAGTAGAGAAACAGACATCTTACATAAAGAATCTTTTTTTTTTTTCATCTACGCTGTAAATTTCATTTCATATAGCTGGAAACCAGCAATGATTCACAAGATTGAGCTTTAGTTTCTCCTTTCACTTTAGACCTCAGTAAAGGGGATTTGACAACATTGTCCAAAATTATTCTTTAAAAAAAATAACTCCATTAGGATTTTCCAGATTTTCCCTACAGCAGCAGTCTGAAAATGTGTTCAATGACTCAATGGTAAAGTGGGATTTTTTTTTTCAGAAATATATTGCACTCGGTTGTAAAAAATGTACTGTTTATTTCACTGAGAGCAGCTTGCTCCTATAAAGAAATGTACAGTCAGATTGGGATTTCTTTTATGTAAGAATATTTGAGATCAAGACAATAGAATTACCTCCAGTGTATGAACTCCACATTTAGGAATATTGTTTTGTTTTGCAGTGGAAAAACTGCCAGACCTTTGGGTTTAACTAGTTTCTTTTTTTCCTTCTTTTTTTTTAGTAGAGCATCTTTCAATAACTGTGCTTTCTCCACAAAATTTAAATGGAAATGGTAAGCAAATTCCTAATTTAAAAGCCACATGTAACCTTAGTCTGAGAAGATGAACCTACAAGACCCATCCTCCAGCTCAGTTTTCACTTTTCAGTCCGGCACATGTTCGGTGTTGATATTACGGCCTCTGTCAGTTATGTTACCTAAGCTGATAGAACCTGATAAAATTATTAACTAACTCTTCTTTACAAAGGTGTGTATATATTTTCCAGATGTTTCCAATTGTGTTCCTCGGTCTTCTCATTGTTGTCTTGTTAATTCTCTTTGCAGTAAAAAATACACTAGGTCAGGAACATGAGCTGTGAGTGCTCTAAGAATGTGGAGCTTCACGTTTCATGTCTGCATAGGAGTGGAGCAACGCTTCAAATCTGAACCATGCTATCTTAAATGTGTGCAGAGAAAAGATGCAGAGATGCAACACAGTTCTAATGGCTTAAGCACAGAACAAATCCACAGGGAGATTCCCCATATTTTCGTTGTATAGATGTGACAGTATTTACTTTTCTCTTTAGCCTCTTTTTCTTATTATTTCCCGTTTTCTCTGATACAAGAAAAGAAAATTATTTTCTGCTGGAGGCAAACAAATGCAATTATTGCAGCTGTGTTTTCAAACTGTATGTCTAGCACAATCATTTCCAATGGGATTTAGTTGTCCACAGTAAATATTAGTTGATTAATCCAGGTATGAGCAGCCAAAATAAAAACATTATATGATTTCTTCTCCAGTTCAATTGTTGATGTCAGTCAAACCAACTCATAATTCATAGCTTTTTTAAAGAAAAACAAACTCGTATGATTATGAGACATTATGAGATGGAAAGGTATTTGCTAGAAAAGCAGAGGCTTATAACAGGTTAAATTACAAAAAAAAAAAACCAAAACAAACAACAAACCCTGGCCACATTTCTGTATGCATTGCAAATTTAAAAAAAAAAAAGATATAAGAAAATGAAAAACCTTTCCAGGGCTTCAGCTACTTCCTGTGTTTGATATCCGGGCAGGGAAACTGGAAGCATTTATTCCAGCTGAAGAGCAGGAAACAAACTGAATTTGTCAGCAAAGGAGAAGCATGAGTTTAGCGCCACATTATATTTGCTTTCCCTCATGTCAGGGAGCTGCATGGTCTATTGCTGGACCATGCCAGTTAGCCTCCAGGCCAGAGAGCAGGTCCACATTTATTAATAACAGAAAAATGTGGTTGCATTTTCTGCAAATTTCTTTTTTTTTTCACATATCAGGCACTCTGTGCCATTTCCCCTCATCTTTCTACATTCACTGTGGACAAGGAGCACACCAGGCACCAATCACCTCATCCCAGTACCACTAGCTTGCTCTGTAACTCTTATACCCTGGAGTAACATCTACATGTTGCCATATCTCCAGGGTTTTTTTGCTGATCAAACAGCATGGAATTGGCTTGTAACAGGCAAAGGAAATGTCTCTAAACCTCTCCTCTCTATTGTGCTCCCCGTTCAGCATGTAATTTAAATCCCCTCATGAAAGGCTTTGGTAATAGTACAGGATGGTTTACCCAACATATACATGAGGCTGAAGCAGACCCATAAAAGGAAGGGCAGTGGTGTGACACAGGAGACGACACTGCAAAACAGGGAATGAAAACACCTCTTGTTCTCACTGATTTGCAACATTTATCAAGAGGCATACCACAACTTGGCCCTGAGTTAGTGATGTGGATAACAGCTGTGAGTCTGGCACCACATTGGACAGTTTCGCTGCCTGGCCTCTCTTGCTATTTCCTAAGCCTTGCCAAAAAGAGCTCTTTATTGAGTAAAACAGTTATCTGCGAGAATAATTGCTTAATCACACCCTCAACTAGGAAAACAGCATTGCTTGATGTCTTTAAGCAAATGGTAAAACCATCAAGATTTCCTTTCACCTGAATGCTGAGCAGAAAGCAGAGACACACGGACTCTAAGCCATTGAAACTCAACTGACGTAACTGGGAGCTGAAGAACCACAAAAACCAGGCTAATTACTCTCATTCAAGTAAGAAAAAGAAAAAACGAGGGCGGGGGGAAGCAAGAAGCAAACTTGATAGCTCTGTGCCCCCTGATGGGGTCTGATGATATGTTTATCATTATTTTCCTGTATGTATTTCAAGCTCAAAATATGTGAGGGTTGTTGCACCCCATGAGGTTGTTGTTTGGGTAGCATGAAATTCAGCATAGGTGTTGTGAGTTCTGGCATCAGCTTGATAATGCCTCATCATAAAGCAAAGAGACAAAGCATGCTGAGGTAACTTTGGAGTACAGTGTGGAAAGGTAGAAACTGAATTCAGTTTGATTTTTGAACGTACAGCCCAACAGGGTTTTTTCCCCAATGTATGTTATTCCGCTAGCCTTACCTAGGCTTTGCTCAGTGGTCACTTTGACACAGGATAAAATCGTGCCAGG
The DNA here is from genome assembly GCA_013401255.1 of Urocolius indicus. NCBI lineage: Eukaryota > Metazoa > Chordata > Aves > Coliiformes > Coliidae > Urocolius > Urocolius indicus. Next base: position 145,873 of record WBNH01008032.1, on the reverse strand, counting down.
GCACATGCTATCAGTTATGTAGCATGTCAAAAATCAGTAGTACAGGGCCCTAGCTCATATCTCAGCCTGATTTTCTAACTAGCATAGTTATATCCATGGAGAAGAAGCAAACATCCCAAGTAGGAGAGGAGTTGCCATGTGAAGAACCTGGTAGACAAAGGAAAACAATTTAGACAAGGGATGGAGCAAGAGGCACCTAAAGCAGTGAATTCCATTTGGGTGGGAAAATCAACATCTGGTACCCCTAATCTCCTGGAAATAAGGTAGAAACAAAATATGCAATAACAGAAAAGATGTGTCAAACAGGAAAGAGCAGCATTGGGTGAGACGTTGACAATGGGGTAATAAAATTCAAGAAAAATTAAATGTTTTGGCAAAACAAGTGAGTGAATTTAAAAAAATTAAAAGTACAAAGAAAAGAAATCAAAACAGAAATCAGAATTTCCATCCTAAATAACCCATGATCTCAATCTTACTTTAAAACAGCACTGTGTGTACTCTTCCCTTCTCCCAGCCCACCAATTTCATCAGACACACTGTCTTCCCTTCCGCTCTCTTTGGCTGGGGCATTGAAAAAGTCACTGATGTGCAGACCTTTGTTTTTCTGTTGTGGGTATAAGAACATTCAACATCTCTTGTTTTGTTTCTCTACAAACCTTACATTCAACAATTTTGTTGACATGTGATGCAGTAAAGCAACTACATACAAGGAACATTCCATAGTTACAGATGCATCTGGTAAATTCTCCATCTGGTCCAGCAATATTTTTCAGTACCTTTTTTTTTTTTTTTTGTTAGTAACTGAAAAATTTAATTGTCACGAAGCTGCATTTTCTCCATTTTAGATACCATACATCACTGCTTTGAAAATTACAAGCTAAGGAGATACAGAGGAGGCGGTCACCACAGTAAGGTATTTGTCATACGATGCACCTGCTTCCTGTCAGACTGTCAAGCCCACAGGGTACAAGAGTAATCAAATCTGAACAATAATTTCCTTCCCCCACATTAGATGTGTGCTAGTGCTAAAAGTGGTCCTAAATACTGCAGTAGCAAGAAAAAAGTTCATTTTTTTCTGTTAGAAAAAGGAAGACATGGAACAATTGCAGTCACAAAGGTGTGACCTTTGGACAAGGAGTTTGAGACTGTGAGTGGTCGCATCATCCCTTCCCAAAGGACAATCCTAACCTGAAGGTGTGGAAAAGTAAGATCATGGTGCAAGCTTGCTTCCAGGTCTAGTTTTAAACCTGCAGAAGCTGCAAACCACAGTGTTACCCCAACCACTTTTCAGTGTCCAGAGTAAAAATCTACTGGCCCCAGTAATCTACGGGTTGAACTTACTGTGTAAGAGCATCCAAATCTGTTAACAGACAATGTAAATTAATTGAGATGAGGATCCTCTGTGAACCTGGCTTGTCTGGACATTGATAGAACAGGAATCAACTGCACACAATACACAGGCAATTGTAGGCCATGGTAACATCTAGCAGAGATAAATAGCTGAGATGAGCACAGTGCTTTTTGACCAACACAGCTGGGGCACCTGAAAATGGGCCACTGGGCCAGAGGATAAGGAAATGCAAGTGAAAACTCACTTCTTTCTCCAAAAGCACTCTGAGAGTAAAAGAGTACCCCAGTAACTGGATCTCTAAGCCTGCCTAGAACAAGGGAGCTGGGTCTTGAAGAAGAGGAGACCAAGGGATGATCTTATTAATGTTTACAAATGCATTAAGAGCAAGTATCAGAAGGATGGAGCCAGGCTGTTTTCAGTGATGTCCAATGATAGGGCAAGGGGCAACAGGCACAAGCTAGAACATAAGAGGTTCCAAAGAAACACAAGGAAAAACTTCTTCACTGTTCAGGGAGGGAGCTCTGGAACAGGCTGCCCAGATGAGTTGTGGAGTCTCCTTCTCTGGAGACAATCAAAACCCACCTGGACACGTTTCTGTGTGAACTACTTCATAATGTCCAGTCTAAACCTGCCCTGGATCAGCTTTAGACCATTTCTACACATCCTATCAAATCATATCACTGATTCTCAGGGAGAAACAAGGGAGAAGATGACTAATGCTTGAAGGCTACTGTGCTATGGGCATTGATAGAAGGTTTTTTACAGAATAGGTCCAGAGAAAGTCACTGTCTTCTGATGCTTAGAAAGACACAGATCTATAAACAACTTTTCACTAAACTGAAATTCTGGTCCAATGTCTAACTGCAATGAAGAAATTTTCACACTGATCTCTATAGGACTTTCAGCACTTGCTGTGTTTGCGATAATTACACTATTTTGGACAATTGTATATAGCAGAAAAGTGATTTCTGATGAAACTCCTCAAACGCAGCAAAAATGGAGTGGATAGATGAAATAGTAAAAAAATTGTTTTCTTTCCTTCATGAAACCATCAATACATTTGATTCTTCAGAACAGTCTGTGAGAGTCCGTGAAAATGCACTTGGTACAAAAGTGACGACATAGTCACCATTCAGCTGTCACCTACACAAGAGTATAATAACCTATAATCTCTCACATAAGGTACCTTTCAACAGCTCCAAGAAACAGAGAAACATCTATTTTATTGAAAGTGATTGAAAATAAAGGACAGGAATATGACAGGTACTCACATGTTTAGTACCTAGGCAATGACATTAAGTACAAGGCCACTACTAAGCAATGAGGGATTTGTTTAGACAATCTTTGTCCCAGTCTTTTATATTTCTTGCATCTTTTATACCTTCAAGAATGTTTGTCTTAGCTATGATAAATGATAAAGTATGAGAACTCAATTTCGTTCACAAAAAAATCTTTTTTCTTTCTGTTCTTCATCTAGGCCTTCCTTCCAAAAAAAAAAGGGAACATGCAGAAAGCAAGAGTCCTGAAGCCAGGATAATCATCTGGGAAGTAGGTGATTCAGATATAAATTCTACCTGTAAGATTTTAGACAGTGGATTTGAACTGGTATGTATGTGAGCAGTGCTCAGCCACTTTTAAGGTCCAGTTATCAATCACTAATCAAATAAATATCTCACCGACTCAAAGCAGAGTAGCTGCAACCACAGAAATTGCCTCCATAAGCGAGTGTCTGCCCTGGTTCAATTCTCTGCTGCAAATCAGTTAGAATTCATACCTTCATCACTTTCTAACCAGGGAACTCTTTCCTCATCTCCTGAGGCATTGCCGCTCTCATCTCCCAAGCCAGACAGAGCAGAGAGTGTCCCTGGGCCTCAACAGGCAGTGCTATACGAGAAGACTCCACACACAGCTGACATATTCACATCCCGGAGAGGCCAGAAAGCAGTTTGGAACAGCAGACACTTTATCTGTAGGAACTGGACTTGCAAATGTGCCTGGTCTGTTCTGCATCAGCTACTCCTGATGGTAAAGCACATAGAACAGATGGAAGTATGGGCAGCTCGGGGCAAAACTTGAGCAAAGCAGACAGTTAAATCAGTCTCTCCCCAGTCAGGCTTGCTCTCACTATATGTTGGTTACTCTAGTGGCTGATCTGTCCTTCAGCTCTGCCTGTTGGCATAGGCATTAGCTGTATTTGTTTGGTGAGATGCCACTTTTCTTCTTTTTAAAAATAATTGGACCATTCAAAAAAAACCTCGAAAACATTTAAATAAGCAAATAAATAGGCCGGCTCTCCACTGTCCTGCACCTTCAGCCTGTTTTTGACAACTACACAAAGTAGATGTGAAGTGACACCACTTGGGAGATGGAGGATGGACAGGATCATAGCCAGATCCTGAGCAACGAAGGCTGGCACATTTCCACTGAAATCATCGTGCAGCTCCAACAACAGACACCATACGAGCTTTTACAAGGTGAGGGTCTGCTCACAGCCTTAATAGCTGAACTGCTCTTCACATTTATCTTCTTTCTTATGGAACATGTCCATATCTAGAGTGCTTGTCACCCTGAATGCCTAGAAGCAAGAGAAAGACTCACACAGCATAACCTTCTCAAATAGATGTAGCCTCTGGTGACACAGCAAAGCAAGGTAGATTTGCTCTCAGCAGATCAAAGGAATCACCTGACAGTTACTTTCTCATCTTCATCTTTGGAAGTTCTGGTCATTTTTATTGCTGAGACCTGAGTGTCTCACTGACTGCTCTTCATTTTTGCTCACTGGTAACAGCTCCAGAGGCAGAGACATCATTGATCCCTTCCCCACATGCACAGACAGGCCCGCTTCCAGAGGTAGTTGCTTTTCAGCAAAAGGTCCTCAATGACAGGCTCATCCCATCACGTAAAGTCCATGAAGAAGCACATTAAACATTGAATCTACCCAAGCATGACCCACCACAAAGTGATGTGGTTGTTTTTATTCTCTTGAATGTGTGGCCAGGGCACCAGCAGGGCGGATGCAGTGAGGGGATGCCACATCTCATCATAACAGTATGACATCTGAACTGCTGTGCAGTCACACTGCCAACATGCTTAGCAGCCAAACCAGGACCCTTCAGTGATGCTCAAGGGAAAAGATAAAGTGTGCTTCATAGCTCCCACTCCACCACCCAGGGAGTTTCAAATACAGCAATGCCAGCTCTGTGGAATGGGGAGCTGCCCACTGTCATGTCCAGGGTTTCAAAACAGCCCCTCAAGTTTACCTCTCCAGTTGGAAATGGGATGATTCCTGATGGTTCAAACAGGAAGTAGTTTTCTGTGACTTTGTAGCTCACTGTAGCATATCAATGAAGAAATAAGAAAGGGAATATCTTTATCAGGAATTAAATTACCCTGTGCAAGGAGAAGATATCTGATACAGCAAAGCTTTCTAATATAACTGATGAAGGTCTAATCAAATCTAATAGATGAATCTCAACCCTCGAGAATTTCAAACTGCAAACACAAGCATATTTTTTATAGTCAAAGCAATTAAAAGCAGTTAACAGGGAAATGTGATGAGCTCTCTCTTAGAGTCCTGAAGTTGGGTTCGATTCTGCGACCTCAGCTTACATAAACCATGGCAGATCTTGGATTTATAGTCATTTATACTGGTTACTCCTCTAGCCATACACATCTTACTAAAAACTATGCTCTATTTCATCTATAAACTACTGGATTCAGCACAGGAATTCCTGGATGAAAGTCTATGGCCTGTAGTGTCAGACTCAATGAACATAAACTTTTCTAGTCTTAAAATAACCATGGAGCAGTTAGTGTAAGTCGGCATGGTTTTACTAAGATCACTGGAATTATATTAATTTACACCAGCTCAGAATATATTCCATTTTTTATTTCTTCAGTGTTTCAAACCAGCATGCTAAAACTGGTATAGGCAGAGAGTGAGCCAAACCGTTTGCATCCTGTGGGGCTATATTGAGGAGCAACTCTTACTGATCCAGATGGTAATTCAGCCCATTTTAGAAGCATAGATTTTTTTCTTTCCCACTTTGATTCAGAATTTGTCAGTCATTGTGGGGAGAACAAGGCTGTGAGGCAGGTGCTTAGAGAACCGTATTAAATTACACACAGCAGAAAATCTGCAAAATGTACTTCAAGAGCTGGAAACTTACCATGTGTGACTGAAAATTGCAGAGAGACAGAATCCTAATTTCCAGATTAACTATTTCATCAATTAAAGCTGCATTCACAATCCTTTATTATTTGTCTGCCAATCTGTGACTACTGCTAATACAAAGCTATCACCATAACAGAAATCAAAGTGGATATTTATGCCTTCTGCATATGGCAACCTATGGCTTTTTTTCAAGCGTAGTAGTTCCACCTAATTAGTTTTTTAATGTATTTGCATTAGTTTGTAGAATTCCATAGTTCCTATTAAGCAGAGACAGGTAATCAAATGAGAAAATTAAGTGAGGCCTGGTGCATGCTGTGTGTTTACAAAGTAGAGAAAGCTAGTTTTATAGTCAAGACAGTGTTGTAGCTGTTTACACAAGAACATAACATCTCCTACAGATCCACTCAATTCTCAATACATTTTGCAGAAGTATTTCAGCTCCTAAATCTCTCATGAGTCCAGCTACCTCCTAACTGTGCCCCCCAGCTCTGAAAGATGCAATATTCATTGTTGATGTGCTAGGCTGTGGTCTATTTTGCTTCAATTGAGAAGCTGTGAGCTACAGAAGTCCAGTGACATCAGACAAACTCCTAGAAGAAGTATGATTGTAACATTAGCAAAAAGCAAGTCAGCAAATATGAGAGAAGCAAAACTAAAAGCAAGACCAATGGTATGAATCTGCAGTGTTCCCAGGTGGCCACGAAGGTCAATGACATCCTGGTTTATATCAGAAATAGTGCGGCCAGTAGGACCAGTGCACTGATCGTCCCTCTGCACTCAGTGCTGATGAGGCCACATCTCGAGTGCTGTGTTTAGTGCTGGGCCTCTCACTACAAAAAGGACACTGATGGGCTGGACCTTGTCCAGAGATGGGCAATGAAGATGGTGAAGGGTCTGGAGAATAAATTTGATGAGGAGCAGCTGAGGGAACTGGGACTGTTTAGTTTGAACAAGGGTGAGGAGAGACGTCATTCTCTACAACTACCTTAAAGGAAGTCGTAGTGAGATGGGAGTCAGTTTGTTCTCCCCAGTAATGAACAACAGGACAAGAGGAAATGAATTCAGGTTGCACTGGGGGAGGTTTAAATTGGAGATTAGGAAGTTTTCCCTGGGAGAATTGTTAAGCACTGCACAGGCTGCTTGCAGAGGTGTCAGAGTTCCCATCCCTGGAGATATTTAAAAGCCCAATAGATCTTCCTTATGAGGAAAGGCTGTGAGAACTGGAGCTGTTTAGTCTACAGAAGAGGTGACTGACAGAGGATCTCAATATTTATAAGTATATAAATGGTGGGTGTCAAGAGGTTGAGGCATCCCTTTTTTCTATTGTAGCTATCAACAGGACAAGGGGTAATGGGATGAAGCTGGAACACAAAAAGTTCCATTGAAACATAAGCTGATCTAGGTTGATCTGCTTCTGCAGGGGGGTTGGACTAGATGATCTCTAAAGGTCCCTTCCAACCCTACCGTTCTATGATTCTATAAGAAAAAACTATTTTACTGTTCAGGTGAGGAAGCCCTGGCACAGGCTGCCCAGGGAGGGTGTGGAGTTTCCTTCCTTAGAGGTCTTCAAAACCTGCCTGGATGCATTCCTATGCAACCTGATCTAGGTGGACCTGCTTGAGCAGGGGGGTTGGACAAGGTGATGTCTAAAGGTCCCTTCCAACCCCTACCATTCCATGATTCTAGATGAGGTGCTGAGCAACATGGTTTAGTGATAGGCTTGGCAGTGTTAGGTCAGTGGTTGGACTTGATGATCTTAAAGGTCTTTTCCAACCAAAATAATTCTATGATTCTGCACCCTTGAAAAACACACCCAGCCCTATCTTGTATCCTAACTCAATTCCTTTACTGTTTCTACAGGAATTTTCAGCAGTGCCACTGAAATTGTATCCAGAATTGCATCCATCCCCTCAGGACTGAGCAGTTCTGCTCATCATCCATGCTACAGCCCATTGCCTGAGTGTTGGGGCAGTGCTTTTCCATATTGCAGGTACAACTGCAGTATTTCTTTCCCAATATAGCCCCTTTCTCAAGGATGGGAGCAATGAAAGCAGAACATGTTAGGATAGACCTCTAATATTACTTTGCAATTGGTTTACAGCCCGTTTGTACCTTCTGGCATGCACAGAGGTATAAATCCCAGCTTGTGAATTCTCCTGCACGCCCACCAAGCCAGACATTGTCCTGAAAAAAAAAAAGTGCAGCTCTGACAGTAAATCGTGTGAGGCTCTGCACACGCTGACAGCCCAGGCAAGGCTTTAAGCCAGATCAGGACTGCTTCCTGTCATCTCCACACTGGCAGCAGCTCCTGCCTCCCAGCCTTCCCAAAACTGACAAGTATCCCCCAGGGGACAGGGTACTACCTTCAATCTACAGATCAATCCCAAGGCAGTGGGAGGACTGAGTGAGAGCTACAGCTACTGGTAACTGAACACAGAATCATAGAATGGCAGAGTTGGAAGGGACCTTTAGACATCATCTAATCCAACTCCCCCTGCAGAAGCAGATGCACCTAGATTAGGTCACATAGGAACATGCCCAGGCGGGTCTTGAAGACCTCCAAGGAAGAAGACTCCAAATCCTCCCTGGACAGCCTGTGCCAGGGCTCCATCACTCTCACACTAAAATAGTTTTTTCTTATATTTAAGTGGAACTTTGTGTTCCAACTTCTTTCCGTTATTCCTTGTCCTTTTGCTAGCTACAACAGAAAAGAGAGATGCACCAACCTCCTGACACCCACTATTTACATACTTGTCAATGAGATCTTCCCTCAGTCTCCTTTTCTCTAGACTAAACAGCCCCAGTTCCCGCAGCCTTTCCTCATATGAAAGATGTTCCAGTCCCCTGACCATCTTGGTGGCCCTGCGCTGGACTCCCTCCAGAAGTTCCCTGTTCCTCTTGAGCTGAGGAGCCCAGAACTAGACACAGGACTCCAGATGAGGCCTCATCAGGGCAAAGGAGAGGGGAAGAAGAACTTCCCATGACCTGCTGGCCACACTTTTCTTAATGCATCCCAGGATGCCATTGGCCTTCTTGGCCATGAGGGCACATTGCTGGCTCATGATTAGTTTATTATCAACCAGGACTCCCAGGTCTCTCTCTGCAGAGCTGCTCTCCAGCAGGTCAACCCCCAGCCTGTACTGGTGCATGGGGTTGTTCCTTCCCAGATGCAGGACTCTGCACATGTTGAACCTCATGAGGTTCATAGCATCACTTGTGACTGAACATCTGCTAACTCATTACTTGGTGCCCAGAGCTGCCTCTTAGTTACTTGTGAGTGCTTTCTGTCACTTTAATAAGGTACAGAGTTTTAAGGAATTATTTCTTCATTCTAAAATAAGCTTTATATCTCACTTCAAATTGATTAACTTTTTATTTTGATTAACTTCTTTTGAACCTTTTGCATATCCTGAACTCCATATTTAAAGACTCTGTGTCTTTGAAATGGATATTGTATATTCTACCACTTTAAAAGTTACATGCCAATTGTCTACAAGCTAGCAATACTGCACCTCTGAATTTATGTCTCCTTTTTATAAACACACAAAAGAAGAAAGTTCATTGAAAGTATACTTCCTGGAATAGTTATATTAGGGCTGTATATCCCAGAAATTGTTTGTAGCTCCAACATAGTGAGGTTTGTTACAGTTTGGCAGCTATAGGAGAAGTGTGGTGTTGAATTATTTTCAGAACATTTGTGAGAACCAGACACACGAGAATTTTTGTTGACGTTACTGTAGGGGGGAGAATATAGAGTGGTCTTCCTAAGTTCTAGAAAATAATTAGATGAGTTGCTTCCTTATAAGTAAGTAAATAACGTTCTATATTTGAACTAGTGAAAACCCACAGGTTCCTGATGAGATTAAGTCCTTATTGTACAGAGAAGCCGCAAGAGATAATACCCATTCTTAAGAATTTATGATCTGCATGAGCAAAATATTAAAGGCTATCATCAGTGAAGCTATTCATACAGAAAGCTATGGCAGAGGGAGCTGGGGGGTCTGGTTTTAATTCCCTCTCTCTGAAGTTCACCTTTCTCTTTGAAAACTTCCATCTCTTTATGATCTCATGAGAAGTCATCCAGAGTTCTCTTAGGAGAATTGGGGGACAATACCCTGTCCTGGATGTTATGGAAACGCAGGTGCTGCACCTCTCAGGCCCAGCTGGGATGAGAGCCCTGGTGACACCAGCTGCAGAAGGGACTTTTAGGACTCACTCGCTAAGGTCCAGAAAGGATATTAAGAGCATTTATGGACAGGAGCTGTAGAAGCAGAGACTGTCCCTTGGGAATCACATTTCTTTCTTCATCCAGGCTGGACTGTTTGCCCATTCTCTTTCTCGGTAACTCCCCACTTGCTTCATTGAAAGCACAAGGGCAGCCTCACCTCACCACAGCATGTTGGAGGGTGCTCAGCTGGCGAGGGAGGATCTGGGGTCCGAATGCCCTCAGGATGTTCAGAAGATGCAATAGAACCTCTGTGGCACAGAGGCTGGGAAGGGGAAAAATAAAATTAAAAGAACAGGAAAGCCAAGAAGAAGCAGCAGCAAAAGAAGATGAAGGGAGATGAGAAGGGTCATTCAGCTCTTCTTTGAAAATATATTTTGACAGAGGAAAGTGACAGTCCATGAGCATTCTTTCTTGTAACTGTCAAAGAGGCTAGGGAGGAAAAATAATTGTGTTTTCTGAAAATTTCAGGTATCATCATATAGCACTAATGTGTTACAGATACCATATAACATGTGAATGTCATAATTCAAATAGTATATATGTTTTAATATACTCTAATGCAAGTGAAATAAATAATACACACATGATCATGCAAGTGCTTATCACAGAGTATTCTGGTTTCTACCTCACTGCTGTGTTTCAGACTACTTTAATAACAGAGGCAAGGAGAGAAATCACCTCTGACACATGGGTACAAAAACTATGGGCCTACAACTCATACTTGCTTTTCCAGGGCTTATTTGGCCTTCAGCGCAAGCCCTAGGAGCCTTGCAGACATGACGAGGAATGAAAAAAGGATGATTTGGTTAAGCCTTGAAGGAGGCTGAATGTCCCAGGTCAGTAACCATGATTCCAGGCAGATGAGGCATGAACATTTAACACCCTCTGATGCAATAAGCTGTGTCAGGAAGTGTGTTTCTACACTCACTGAAGGATTTCCCATACCAAAATCTACAGGTGTGTGCCCTGCATGTGATGTACCGTGTGTACACCTGCTGTGTGATTCAGGGGACAATCAGACCAGGAGGCTTCCAGGATACATCAGGACTGACTGGTTAGTCACTGCAAATGTATAGATACAGAACTAGGGAAGTATTAATTTCCCTAACACTACAAATGAACCCTGCCATTACTCTCCTATGTGTCTGAGTAACTCATTAATACAGCCACAATCAGATTTGTTTCTTCCCAGACTTTGTTTGCCTGAATGATTTAGATATGAAAATGTTTTTAGGATGATGGCTACTCTAAGCATTCATACAACACCTAGCAAGGTAGGGTTGTGGTCTCAGCAGGTAGGTCTCAGTTGACAGTAATACAAAAAACATACAATAAACCAGAAGGAAGAACCAAGATCAATTTTAGGATGTACAGACATAGTTCTGATATAGAAAAAATGGCTAAAAGCAAATCCAGTTTCTATATTGAACTGAAAAACAGAATAACAGTTGGGCTTGGAAGATTTAAGAAAGCATCTTTAAAGAAGCACTGTCATTTTCTGGTCCTTTTTCTAAGTACAGTAATGGGAAAAAGTGCAGTCTTTTAAAAACAGATATGTACACCTAAAACAATGGCTTTCCTGTCAGAAAAAAATAAAATTCTGCATCTATCTCTTCAGCAGGAAAAAAATAAATAATGAAAGTTTTTGTAATGACAACAGATTTTAAGAATAAAATTTTTAATTGACTGTATTAGAATATATTTAAGACATTTTTACTCTTTTTGCAAATAGCTATGAAAAACAATTCTAACTTAAACAGACACACTATTAACTTTTCCCAGTTTATTTTGAAATTGGAGTCACAATATGATTTTTACTACAAATAAAATTAAATACATTAATTTCAAATAGCTAATTTTTCTGGAGTCAATGAAATGCTTCAGAAATAACAGCACAAAGAAAATCTAAGCTGGTCATAAAAATGAATCAGCTGACTCAAAAAATATTAGCAACAACTTTTATTGTCCAAAAGGGTAAAACATGGTTCCCTTGATAGACTATTTTGGCCAGCATTGGAGGTAGAAGACATAGTCATTAGGCCAGGAAGAGACAACAACAATATTAACAAATAACTCATATTTGTGTCAATTCACTCTGTGCCTCAAGAAAAGTCTAATATCATTCTCCTGTTTGCAGTTCAGCATTGACATCAGCACTCCTATAAATGGCTTCCAAACAGCACATAAACCACCTCACTTGTAGAAAAAAAAATTCTCTCCAGCAACATGGCTTGCACAAATTAAGTTCATGATCGTTTCCCACTGTCCATTAGCAGATGTTTTTTTGAAGAACAGCAGGAAGACTGCACTGGCTGGGCCCTCAGGATGGCCCAGAGATCACCATCTGGGCTGCTGAAAGGCAAAAACAAACCAGAGGCCAAACTGCTCAGGTGTCAGTGGGTAAAGTGCTCTCAGCTTTCATTTGGCAGAATGTATTAGAAGAGATTCAAGGGAGATATCTGATCAAAGCATTCAGCCTGGAATAAATAAAAATTGCACAAGCCTTATCTCTTCTGCAAAATGGCAATTCAAAGCTTGTCTGAATGAGAATCATTTTTTATCTCTGTTATTTGACTGGATTTGAACTGGTAGATTTTATGCAGTTTGCAATTAGGATCTGTAGTACTACTTTTAGAAGCAGGGAAATTTTCTAGGCTAACAGGGGCACATACAATACTTAGTATAGAAAACATCTATATAAAACAATTATGGAGAATGCTACAGGTCCATTACTTCCTTATGGAGGTGCTAATAGGAGCCATTAAGCAACACATTGATTTAATGTTAGCAGAGATTTCTCATTTTCACTGTTGCTGTAGGATTTTAGAATAAAGAATTGCGAAGAGATATCACAGTAGAGGAAGATTTGTGTCCCTTTAACACAGGCTTCTACTAGAAATGGTTTTTAACATGACACACATCACATAGATTTCTTTACACTGACTTCACCTGTCTGCTGGTTTTATGTGGATTCCAAGATAACATGCATATAAACCACACATTTTAAATTAACTCCCTTGTTTGTGATTGCTGTGCACAGATTCATGGAGGACATTACAAACATATATTAACTGGTGCCTGTGTGATTCTCTTAGTAGCCAATTTTTAAAGCACTGTGTTATTGAGTTATAAATTCTCCCATAACAGAAATTGTACGTTCTGAAATGTTTCCTCTGGGACGTTTTTAGCTTTTGCCTGATGAAGTCAATAAATAAGGTAAGTAATAGTAAGGTAAATAGTAGTCAAGAGGAGAATGCATTTGAGTGAAAGTATTACATTAATAGGTTCCTCATTGAACTACAGAGCCATTAGATGTTACAGTCTTCTTTCACACTGGCAGGTACAAACGTAACCTTTACCCAGACTGGCAGTCTTCAGATGCAACCTGTTCTCCATCTCCTGCTTCAGTCTCTGACCAAAAACACCAGGAGGATATTTGCATGGAAAAAAAAAAAAAAAAATAGGTGCTTTGGAAGGAGGAGACATTCTGGATCTCTTCAGGCAGCAAGATCACTATTTACCTGACCAACACCCTGGGTGGTCTTGCAGGTGGCTAAGAAGGATGTGGCTGGGCAACACCACAGCTGCTAACCGCCCATGCTTCCCAGTGCTCTCACTAGCCATAGAAGAGCAACTCCAATGCTCTAAATCAGCCATTGAAACATTGCATCTCAAGGCATCGCTTTCAGTGTGTTTTCAGGATCTTGTTTTTCACAGAACCACAGAATGGTAGGAGTTGGAATACACCTCTAGAGGTTACCTGGTCCAACTCTCTGCTAAAGCAGGTTCCCCTTGATAAGGGGGCACAGTAATGTGTCCAGGTGGGTTTTGCAAACCTCCAGAGGAGATTCCATGCCCTCCCTGGGTGATCTGTGCAAAGGCTCCCTCACCTGAACACCAAAGAAGCTTTTCCTCATGTTCTCGTGGAATTTCCTGTGTTCCAACTTGTGCCTGTTACCCCTTGTCTTGTCACTGGTCACCACAGAAAAAAAAAAAAAGACTGCACAGTGTCACTCCCACTGGGATTCTCTGGCATCCAGTGAGGACTGAGCGCTTACTGGTTTCTCTGAACCATTTCAAGTGATGAAAGGATGTGGTCTGAGAAAATCAAACATTTCTCTTTTTAAAATAATATGGTATATTTCTGGTTTATATTTATTTGAAATTTCTTTCAGATGTTTTGAAATCAATCCAAAGTCATGATAAGCATAAATGGAACATTTGCTAAAATCAAACAAATTCTTCTCATCGGACATCATATCATTTTAACTTTTTTTTTCAATTTATTGATTTCTTTACACAAAAACTTCCATTTTTATTGTTGTCTGTTACTAACCAAATATCACAATACTAATTCAGAGATCTGATTCCATTTTCCAAACAAACAAACAAAAAGTTTTACACCAAATAATGACCAAAAAAAACCTATACTTTGTCAGAACATATATTTCAATCTTTTAAACCTTTAAGTCAATTTCACTTACTTAGAAATGCATCTGTGGTATTTCTTCTAAAATTCTCAGTATGTGACCAGGATATGCACCTTGTGATGTGCAATCAAAAATAGATGCCAGAATCAGATTATGAGCCCAGCCACTGTGGAGCAAAACTGAAATCAAAGGACTTCCTGAGCCAATGAGGCTGGAATCTCCCACCTACCTTTAGTTTAGGGCTTTTTTACCACATGTACTGTTTCTGTTTCACTCTGGCAGAGGGGTTGAACTAGATGATCTTTCAAGGTCTCTTCCAACTCTTAAGATTCTGCGATTCTGTGATTTGCTGACAGCTTTGCTGGAACAGATCATCAGAAACAGGTGAGATTTCTGAGGAAAGGTGAGAGATAAGTTAAATTAAGAATAACATCTGTATTAAAAATGAAAACCTTTCACCGTCCTTCACTGAATATATGTTTTGAGATGTTATATCTTTTCCAAAGAAGTGTGAGTTTCAAAAAAATGGATATTATGGGACTGAGGTTTAAAACTGTATCTACTTGTTAACATTATCATTGCTCAAACTGAAAATTCTGCAATAGGCTGACTTGATAAATAAATCAAACTACTAGGTTGCAACAAAAGCACAATGGATATACTAACTTTCACTTCCACTTTCCCAGTCTATTGCACATGTGCAAAGTTATTTGATCTCACTGACACCTGTCAAGAAGTATGCATTTTGTCCTCTGCATTAGGGAAGCACTCGAAGTCATGAGCGGAGGCAGGTCATGCATGGTGCAGTGTGGTAAAGAGACAATGAAACCGTCTGAACTTCAAAGAGCTACAACTCATTGAAAAATGACATAGCAAATGAGATGATGTAAACCTTGTCTGACTTCAATACATCCGCAGCAGTCATCTGTCTGACAAAGTTAAAGCCCCTAATTCAGCCAGATTAGATTTCTCTCTGGATGCTTCAAAGGCGGCTTCCCATGTTTATAAAACTGTAAGTACCTGTATGTGTCTGAGTGTTTTCTCTGCAAAGTCTGCACATTCATCTTCCCTAGCAACTTCCTAAATGAAACTTGAATATATATAAATTAATCCTGGGTAGGTGTTATTTGAGATAAAAACTGGGCAATACAATCCATTTCTATGGCACCACAAAAGATTGTTTTATTTCAAAGAAAATGGTATCCTTGTTATCTTATTCCGTTGACAGCTCTAAGGAGCTGCTTCTACAACAAAAGTGTCTCAATACATCTTTAAGAGTCATGAGTAAGGTATGGTCAATGAAACTTTTGCTATCACAGTGTTTAGTCTGTAAGACCTTGAGCTCAACAGTAGATTACTATCCTCCGGTCTTCAATTCAGCCGTGATCAACAATATTTAGTTCACTTCTAAATCATAAAACGAAATCTAATTTATATGCAAATAAATACTGTTACCACCTTAGCTCATGTTGGAGCCTGTCATGGACACAAAATTGGACTGATTTGTTATTATTAGATACAATTGATAGATATGGGATCAAAATAGCTACCTTATTTGGGAGCTTTCTGGTCAGCAATGTCTCTACTTATAATCTTAATATCCTA
This sequence comes from Urocolius indicus, assembly GCA_013401255.1. NCBI lineage: Eukaryota > Metazoa > Chordata > Aves > Coliiformes > Coliidae > Urocolius > Urocolius indicus. The sequence goes on along the minus strand of WBNH01008032.1, from coordinate 130,085 downwards.
TTGTATGTTTTCTCAGCACAGTATTCATACTTCTGGTCTGAATTTAGTACACATTCATTCTAGTGCAGAAATACAAGGAAAGACTTTGGCTTCCTAGATCAGGAGATAAAAACCTGGAAGGTCAGTGTATTGGGCTATGTATTTATTGGATTAGCAGTTCTGCAAAGTCATCTTAAGAAATGCAGAGAAACGCTTGTATCTTACTTGGCTTGATGCCTTGCTGTTCACAAAAAGAGAGTTCACGACCCTTTCATTTAAAGGTTTTCCTTCCTACCTAAATCTTAAATCAATCCTGTTCCTTTCAAGCATTGAACATGTAATTCTAACATCTCTTCTTGAATTTGTCTTGAATTCCTCAAAGTTAACACTGCCTATACAGGCAACCTCTTTCTGTCTCAGTATCTGAAAACAATAGAAACATATTGTCTAGGGTAAATTTCTCTCTTACCTGTGCAGAAATAATTTTGGATTTTCCCAGCCTGGTTTATGCTGCACAATGTCTCAGCCCACTATAAATCCCAAGGCTTTAACCATTCAGGCAAGAGTAGGATGCTTTTAATCAGTAACAAATCCAATCAGGTTCAGAACTGTCGTAGCATATGGCTTTGAAATGTAACTATACTAACACACACGGATCAGGACTGAACATCTAGAGTAAATTTAAAATTCTGGATAAGTGATAAGGAAGCAATTTATGAGGTGTGTTGAGGCAGAGGTTCTGGCCAGCTCAGTGTGTGATATGTCACCTCCTGGAGATGCCCATCTCATTTTTTAAAAAGCTTATATGCCCTGTCTAGACTAGATGTCTGCTTTTAAACAGGTAAATTTAGTTGGGATGATCCGTACCCTTAATGAAGAGTAGTATTTTATATGAAGTGCAAACAGGAGGAATTGATAATGGGTTCATTGACATTTAGAAACAGACTAAATGTACCACCTTAGGTACAATTACAGTTGACATGTGTATAGATAAGGAAGAAGATTATTAAAATGTTATCATCTCATTATTTGGCAGCTTTCCTCAAGGACAGCATTTAAAACTGCAGAGGTAACGAATAGTCCTGGAATTTATAAAAGAAAATAAAACAGGGCTTGGTCAAACTATCGGTCTCTCCATTAGTTAGTTCCATCAGTCTCTCCATCAGTTAGTTCCATCAGTTCACAGGCTGGTGTGACTGGAGATGACTGAAATTCACCCACTGTGATGACAAAATTTGGGATGTAAAGGATCATGATTCAGTACTTCAGGCCTAGGACTTAAGATTAATATAAAGCATAGATTACTATCAACAAGTGATTGTTCCCCTGTATTTGGTGCTGGTGAGGTCACACTTTGAATACTGTGTTCGGTATTGGGTCTTTCACTACAAGAAGAACATTGAGGTGCTGGAGTTTGTCCAGAGATGGACAACAAAGCTGGTGAAGGGTCTGGAGAACAAGTTTGATGAGGAACAGCTGAGGGAATTGGCAATATTTAGCCTGAAGAGGAAGAGGGAGATAAAAGAGATGTTTTCACTCTCTACAACTACCTGAAAGGAGATTGTGGAGAGGAGAATGTGAGTCTCTTCTCCCAAGTAATAAGTGATATGACAAGCAGAAATGGCCTAAAGTTGAACCAGGGGAGGTTTAAGTTGGATATTAGGAAAAATTTCTACAATTTGAAAGTGTTTTCAAGCACTGGAACAGGTTGCTCAGGGAAGTGGTTGCATCTCTGTCCCTGGAGGTATTTAAATGCCATGTACATGTGGCACTGGGGGACATAGTTTAGTGGTGAACATGGTAGCATTGCTTTAATGGTTGGACTCAATGATCTTAATGGTCTTGTCTAATTTACATGATTCTATGATTCTAAACTTGCTTATTTGAGTACTCACTATAAACTATGGTTGGAGAAATGATTTTGGCTTTGGACAGATCATAAACTGTTCCAAAGTGAAAATAAATGCTGAGCTTCACATCAGCAGTTTTCATCTTGAAATTATGTAAACATCATACTCTAAATTTGAATTAGAATTAGATCCTGTTTGTATGGTGACTATGGAGATTAGGGAATGTGGTACTGAAGATATGTGTGGTGCTACATCATGAGTGTGGTACTACACTATGAGCTGTTCAATAATTTCAGTAAACAAAATCAAACCAAGATCTGGGTAAACTTAAGTTTCAAGGTTCAACCTTGTCCTCAGACATCCAAAAACATTGTGACCTTTTGGTAGTGCCTTTCAAAATTAAGAAGCAGAAGAAGAAAAAGAAGAAATTTCTCATACCAGAAAGTTTTAAATCACCTGAAAATACTAAAGTCAGTGAGAACAGGAACAGACCAGAAGAACAGGAGAAAAATACAGCAAGCAACAAAGGAGACTTTGTTTGCTGTGTTTTCACAGTTCTATTGCTTTCACAGTGGAATGAATCCCTTAGAATCTAGAATGATTTATGTTGGAAGGGATCTAGTTCCAATCCCCACTGTTATGGGCAAGGACACCCTCCACTAAACCACATTACCCAAAGCCTTGTCCAACTTGGCCTTGAACACTTCCAGGAATGGGGCAGCCACAATCTCTTTGGGCAACCTGTGCCAGTGCCTCATCACCCTCACAATGAATAATTTCTTCCTTACATTTAATCTAAATGTAACTTCTTTCAGTTTGAAGTCATTATACTTTGTCCGATCATCACTACATGCCCTTTTCAGCTTCCTTGTTGGCCTCTTTAGGTACTGAAAGGATGCTTAAGGTCTCCCCAGAGCCTTGTCTTCTCCAGGCTGAATAACCCCAACTCTCTCACCATGGCAGAGGTGCTCCAGTCCTCTAATCATCCTTGTGGCCTCCTCTGGACTCACTCCATCAGGTCCATGTCCTTATGTCAGTGCCCCAGAACTGAATGCAGCACTGCAGGGGAATCTCATGAGAGCAGAGCAGTGGAGCAGAATCTCCTCCCTCAACCTGCTGCCCACACTGCTCTGGATGCATTCCAGGATATAGTTGGCCTTCTTGACTGCAAGTGCAGATTGCCAGGTTGCATTCTCTTTTATTTCACTAGCACTGAAAAGTCCTTCTAGACAGCCATGGGCTGTGGGTCCACTGAAGACTGTGAACCAGCTATGTAACTCCTTCTCTGCCTCTCTGATGTTATGCAGCCTTCTCACCATCTCCTGTAGTTCAATCTCCTGCAGCAGGAGGTTCTCCACCTGGGCACACCTTTGCAGGCAGGTCTGCTGCCTGTCTTTGCCTCAGTGGTGCACTCAAGGAACAACTGGTAGCCCCTTTGAATGGTGAAAAGATGAAGTGCCAATTGCAGAATGTTTCCTGTAATACAAGGCAAACTAGCCCAAAGCCAAGCTCTAATGCGCTGTCATGCAAGCTCACATTACATATCCACCACACCACCCTCCAAAGTAAAGGATCAGAGGACTAACTACATCACTGTCTTTAGTTCCCTTATTAAGTGATACAAATTAGCATCTTCCCCACTGACACCTAATTGACTTTTTGGAATATTTTTTGGAATAGAATCTGTTCATTAGTTCAAGTATAAGATTGCCAATTTGGATATGAGCTGTTTTCCATTCCCCTGGCACTAAAGAAAACAAGCTAAAAGGCATATATGCTGAGATCTGTCTTCAATTTGCTATTGGCAGAGTAAAATTCTGCCCCTGGTAGGGGTAGAGGTATCTTTAACATTGATTTAAATGGAGCTCAGATTTAATGACCAGAAAAACACTTGCCAGATCCTCTTGAAATGGAAATATTCTCCATTCTTCCCCAAGGATGGTAGACCCACTGGAAAACTCCCAGGAGGCCCAGGGAGATGTGCTGCACAGGAAAGCAAAGCAATAAGGGGAGTTCATACTCAGACTTTACATCCACAAAACAAGGAATATAACATGAACCACAGCTGCGGAAACTTTACAGATAAAAGCAGCCATTCAAATGCAATCATCTCCATTACATAAAAAGCAGTGTAGAATGGGACAAAAGACCCATAACTTCAGTTTCTGCACCAACAGCTTACTCTTATGTATTGTTATTTGCTTAACAATTGAATGATAACAGATAATAAAAAAATGTGACTATAAAAATTCATCAATAAAGCAAGATACTTGCACTAGACACTGCAACAGTTTAGGATACTTGTGTTAATATTTCTATGACCTCTCTAATTCACGTAACTCTTCTTCCATTTTCTGCAGTGTTGAAGAATTGAACAGTCTGAAGCAACAGTGAGGCAGGTTTCAATTCGACTAGCTTCTTCACAGTACTCTTGACTTCCGTTAATTCTTTCTGGTTTTATTTCACATAAAAAGGCACATCAAGGACAGAACACAAGCAAGTTATATGCCAAGATTACATTATATGAGTGTAGCTTTGTGAGTTTTCATTCCCCAAAAAATACAACTGGTGTTACACTTGATGTCAGAAGGTGGCAATTCCACCATTTCTGTCCACATTTAAAGCTTGTTTGTTGCAAGTTTTCAAGTAAAGAATTACAATTTCAACTCACTGATCTACCTTCTAGAAAAAAAGATGTTCCTCTTGCCCCCTGTACTTGGCAGTGACGAAGCCACACCTTGAACACAGTCCTGGGCTCCTCACTACAAGAAGGACATTGAGGTGCTGGAATGTGTCAAGAGACGAGCAACAAAGCTGGTGAAGGGTCTGGAGAACAAGTCTGATGAGAAGCATGAGGAAGCTGGGATTGTTTAGCCTAGAAAAGAGGAGGCTGAGAGGAGACACTCTCTGCAACTACTTGAAAGGGGTTTGTAATGAGGTAGGGAACAATCTCTTCTTCCAAGTAATGAATGATAGGGCAAGAGGAAATGAGCTCAAATTGCACCAGGGGAGGTTTAGATTGGACATTAGGAAGAATTTTTTCTATTGAGAGGGTTGTCAGACCCTGTTCCAGGCTGCCCAGGGAGGTGGTAGAGTCCCCATCCCTGGAGATATTTAAAAGCTGTGTAGCTGAGGTGCTGAGGGATATGGTTTAGTTAGAGATAGGCTTGGGAGTGTGAGGTTAGTGATTAGACTAGATGATCTTAAGGATCTTTTCCAACTGTAATGATTCTATGCCTCTCTTGAAAGTTACATGTATTTTCATGTATTTTATAAGTTAAGAAATGCTATTTTTTGCAAATTTTATTTTGCTGTAAGTTTAGTAGAATTCATTGTGTTCTCGTTTGTAAGGCATTTAATACTTTAATTCCTTCATGTCCTAACAAGCTTAAAGTCTTGACAAGCTCCATTTCAAGATGTAACACCATAACTCTGAAGCAGGAATCAGCACAGAAAATTTCATCTTGTTTCAAATGAGCAACCGTAAAATAAGTATTGTAAGAAGGGGGACAAGATAAGTACGGTAACAGGTAGGTGATTGGCATAAATACCTGTAATCAAGGAGTGAAAAATTAGCCTAGTATCCTGAAAGGTTCCTCAGAAACACTGCTGCCAGAAAAGATGAAAAACTGGAAAAATTACATAACTCCATCCAGTTCAAGATTTCTAGAGATTTGCAGCAACTGAAAGTCTGCTCCTGAATGTCATAGATGCCCTAAAACAAATGACTGACCAAGAAACATCCCTGCTAAAAATCCTGAAAATGGATTAGCTGACTTGAGGATTTGAATACAGGGTTATAAACGTCCTCCTTGAGAATTTGGGGAAATAGTGCAGCTGATTCCAAGTACTCCTGCTTTCACTGGAAAGGCAAGTATTCATTTTGGAGGACTTGCAGATGAAGGAATAGCTAGGGTGGACAATTAAGATTGACACTTCTATGGACATGTCTATAGACAGATGTCTCTTAACATTGGAAGTGTCTAAGCATCCTCTGCGTCTTCAGCACAGGTCTCAGCTCTGAAACATAGCTGCCTAGTTGTGGTGGTTTAGCCCAGGCTAGGTGTCAGGGACAGGGAGATCACTCAGTAACCAGCTTCACAGGCAAAACAGACTGAACTTGGGGAGAAAAAGGTTTAATTTATTAAATGAACCATCACAACAGGGAGATGACAATAAAGCTGAATCTTAAAATATCTCCCCCTACCCCTCCCTCTTTCCAGGACTCTCCTTCCTTCCTTCCTTCCTTCCCCAGTGGCACAGAGGATGGGGGTTGGGGCTTGTGGTCAGTTCATTACAGATAGACTTTGCCTCTGCTTCTTCTCATGGGGAGGCCTCCTCACACTTCCCACTGCTACAGTTTGGGGTCCCTTCCACAGGAGACAGTCCGTCATGAACTTCTCCAGTGTGGTTCCTTCCCATGGGCTACAGTTCCT
>WBNH01008032.1:0-117030 GCA_013401255.1 Urocolius indicus | reverse complement strand
TTTGTTTTGTTTTGGTTTTTTGGGGTTTTGTGTTTTAGTTGGTATTAAATTGTTTTCTGTTTTTCTTCCCCAAGCCGATTAGCCTGGTCTGTTTTGTCCTGCACCTTAAGCGGCAATTAAGCCCTCCCTGCCCTTTAGCAATCCTTAAGTCTTCGGTACTTGAGGCTAATCGTGGTCTTTTGTTCCCTGATGGGCTGAAACCACGACACAGGGGAATAGAAATTTTATCAGAATCTTCCAAAGAAAAATGGTTATCTGTAAAGTCATTAATCACATTTTCTGCAAGGAATGTAATTTCTTTACAATATCTGTCACAGAATCACAGAATCTTAAGGGTTGAAAGGGACCTTGAAAGATCATCTAGTCCAACAAGAGCAAGAGCAGGACCACCTAGAGTAGGTCACACCGGAACTTGTCCAGATGGGTTTTGAAAAACTCCAGTGAAAGGGACTCCACAACTCATCTGAGCAGCCCATCCCAATGCTTAATCACTCTCACAGTGAAGAAGTGTTTTCTTATATTTCTTTGGAATTTCTTATGCTCTAGCTTATACTCATTGTTCCTTGTCCTACCACTGGACATCACTGAGAAGAGCCTGGCTCCGTCCTCCTGACACCTGCCCTTTACGTCTTTGTAAACATTAATGAGATCACTCTCTCCAGCAGCTTCCTGTCCTTCTTGAACTGAGGGGCCCAGACCTGGATGCAGTGTTCCAGATGCAGTTTCCTGAGGGCAGAGTAGAAGGAGAGGAGAACTTCTCTCTACCTACTGCCCACACCTCTTCTAATACACCCCAGGATGCCATGGGCCTTCTTGGCCATGAGGGCACGTTGCTGGCTCATGCTCATCCTGCTGTTCACCAACATCCCCAGGTCCCTTTCACCTACACAACTCTCTAGCAGTTCGTTTCCCAGCCTGTACTGGTACATGGGGTTATTCTTTCCCAGATGCAAGACTCTACACTTGCCCTTGTTGAATTTCATTAGATTTCTCTCTGCTCAACTCTCCAGCCTGCTCAGGTCTTTTTGAATGACAGCACAGCCTTCTGGTGTGTCAGCCACTCCTCCAGGTTTAGTATTATCAGCAAACATGCTGACAGTGTCTCTGTTCCCTCATCAAGGTCATTAATGAATAGATTGAACAGTACTGGACCCAGCACCGACCCCTGAGGGACTCCACTAGAAACAGGCCTCCAACTAGACCCTGTCCCATTGATCACGACTCTCTGCCTTTTTCCCTTCAACCGGTTAACAATCCACATCACAACCTGGTCATCCAGCTCAAACTTTCTCAATTGTGTTGTGAGGATGCTGTTTTCATTAAAATAGACTAAAAATCGGGAGTTTGGGGGCATGCATTCTAGTTGAAATCATTGTGTTTGAACATCCTGTTTCTAATCTGGCTCTCTTAAAAAGTTTTATTGCAAAGGATAGAACCAAATTAGAGATACATTTCCAATTGCATTTCAGCTATGTGATGTTATTACATTCACTAAAAGCCAATTCCAAAATGGCACAGTGTCTATATTGTTAATTATATTTTGTGCACAAGTACGAGCTTAATTGTCCATATCAAATGGCATCGTCACGATTAATTATGTAAAATATAAAGCATCACTAATTCATGATATGAACTGAGATCTCCTGAATATGAGAAATGACATCTCTGGACCAACTGCAAAACATGCACATCTGCTAAAGTCAATAATGTCGTTTTGTACACATTCATAATGTTCCTTCTCACTGAAGATCAGAGTATTTGAGGATTTGATGGTCAGCTAGACAGAAACGGGGCAAATCGAGAACTGCATTTGTGTTATAAGAAGTTATTAAAAGAAAGGTTAAAATTCAAACAGCTGCAGTGCAGATAGAGTTAAACGTCTGTCTGAGTTCATGGTTCTGTATGAGTCAGGAGTTGATTATAAGAAAGGACAGACAATTATGATTTCTTGCACGATTAGAACTTGCACAGCACATGATTTCTGGCTCCCAGTCTGGTGCTTCCTACGGCAAGGAAGAACATTTCTATATGTGGATGTGAATGCTCATAAGATAGCACAACCCAGAGAAAAGAGCAGCTCACAGGCTGGTTGATCCACCCTATTCAGGGGCAGCTGAAACAAAACCTACAGGCACTCTGGGTCAGAAGCTACTGATCACACTCGATAGAAGCTCCTAGAGTTTCCTCCGTCCCAGACCTTTGTGGTTCCATTACCTTGTCATTATCTGCCAGCATATTCACAGTTCTTAGAGGATTCCTATGCATTCCCCAGTGATCCTTGCCCCTGTTCCCATAAGATCCAGAAGCTCCCAAAGCAGAACTCAGAGGCTGCTGCACAAGATGCTGCATCTTGTGGCTGCTGTCTCAGCTATCTTCATGAATCTCAAAGAGGTTCATGCATTTTGTTTGGAAGTCTTTAAGAAAACAGCTTAGGAGCAGGCAGCAGAACCTGGGATTCTCTGATCCTGCCTCGTATCTTGGTTAAAGAATAAAATTTTCTCTTGCTTATTCCCACTTTGTCCCCATGAATTTTGGTTTGTCTTCATAGTCTCGATAGGAAGGAAATAGGAGGTTCTTACATGTGTGTTCAGTTAATAGCTGGTGGGTTCAGGCACTTCTACTGGAAAAAGGTGTTGCTGAGCCTGAAGAACTTCAGGCTGGGGAGCTCAGATGTCCTCCATCCTCATTGAAAACAATACCCATCACAGTTCTTATTCCTTTCTTCGTTCCCTCTCTCAATGGAAAATGTTCCAACTCTCTGTATTCAAAAGCAGAATTTCAGGTGTCTGAATCTAGTTTTTGTGAATATAATTTTTGAATAGATACCTAAATCTAAGAGAGATGGAGGACTTTAAAAATACTACTTTCATCAATATTTCCTACTAAATATCTTTTACATCAGCATACCAGTGTGAAGTGTCTGTATGATGCCTTGCACTGTACTTGAAGTTTTTTACATGGCAGTAGATGTCAGTGATTGCATTCCTCTTTCTGTATTTGGCTTTTACCTATTTGCAAACAAATCTCAGATGTTCCCTTAATCATCCCACGTGGATACTATATTGCAGGAAAGGAAAGGCCTGGGCTTAGAAGAGGAACTCAAAGAAAAATCAAGTGTTGTAAGAGAAACTATTGTCTGGGAAAAAAAAAAAACATGTTTGCAGCAGCTCATTGAATGGAACCGAATGGTGCAAGTTGGATTACTATTTCCTGAACAAGCATAGCACTGTAATTTGACAAGCTTTGATGACAGTCTGAGCAGGAGTTCTGCCAAGGAAAACATCTGGATCATATAAGACACAGATGTAGCCAGAGGTTATAGAATGAAAAGTGGCAAAAGTGACACCCAGCCAATAGGTCTTAGCGAGTATGAAAATAACAGCCTTTTAATCATGACAAAAACCTTGAGATTAAAAACTCGGCATTTAATTATACTATTTCCAGTGGCTGTAGGTCTGTTTAAGGACTCATAAATGTGAAGTAGATATCATACTCATCTTGTTCCTTAAGTCAATAAACCCCAGATTACCTGACCCTGTCTGAGATTAACAGGGGAAATACCTTCCATATTTTGCTCTTTTTATTTGCCCTTCCTAAGCATTTAGTTTTTAACCCTACTGGAGATAAGACATGCTTGTGCTACACATAGATTAGCACAGATCAGGGACAGTTCCTGATGTTGCAAAGTTTGGATGTGACCACTGCTTTTGAAAAGCAGGGAGATGGAAGCATTAGATATATGAGTGCAAAGGAACAGTCTCAAATTAATTAACTAGCTATAGCTATGGCTAATAGGTATTTGGCTTAGCCCAGAATGATTATTCTTACATTTTAAACTTCTGCAAATCCATAAAACCATGAAAAATAGGGATGAAATATACTTTTATGTGTTACCTGCTTTATGCTTGTTCCAAGGCAAGATCAACATCACATAAACCGTGCCACAGATGATTATCGAACCCATCATTGTTACATAGTAGCATAATACGATGACATTTCTGCAATCCATTCATCACAGGCTTTTCATGCAGGAAGAATTACACTTGGAAGTGCTCTACTAGTGCTGAACTGCCTTTTAATTGCTTATTTCAGTATATTTCTCTGGAGAGTCAGTAAATGCAAGGATTTTTACCTTTTTGTTTTCATGTGATGAAGCTTTGAAAAAGTGCAAGGAGAAAGGTGATGATGGCTGTCTGGATTTGGATTCAAGGTCATAGCTAATGCAAAGTGAAAGAAGAAAAGAATCAGATACTCCCTAACAAAACTGAGAACAACTCTGGTTAAATATCCATTGTGGTTGATTGGAAAAACAAAGCTTTTCCAACTTTCCAGATCTGCTGAGGCTGTCTTTGCTTGCAGCAAGCAGGAATGCATGGTCACAGTCTTGAAACCTGCTGTGTTTCATTTTGCCACTGTTGAGCTCAGCATAGCAGTGATTTGGTCTCTCTGGCCCTGTAATACATGTTTGAGCTTCACCAAATGCTTTCTATTACCATTTCAGTTTCAGAATGAAAACTGCCTTCAAAAATACAGATTTTCCTCTCCTGCAAAACAAAAAATTAATTCCCTCCCCTCCTTTTTACTTGGGAATCGGATCCTTAGAAACCACTCTTTTTTCCATTCCAGCCTACCTAGGAAAGGCAAATAGAGGCTAATGTTAAAATTTATAACTTAACCATTAAATGAAAGCTATTTAGAAGCCAATCTTTTGGGAACAGTAAAAAAAAAAATCACAGGATTCCATTCCAAGAACTTTGCCAATAATGACTGGAATTGAGAACACTGGCTTTGGTGTGGTTTTTCTGAATATAAGTGAATTGATCTATTCCTGTGGAAAGTTTTTGGAATGATGAAATGGTATTCTCTTACTAAAAGTTGCCAGGTCTAGTCCTGAGCACACAGAGTTAAGTTTTTACAGCATCTCAAAAGAAAATGATAGATTAAATCATCTTCCTACCCAGTAGACAGATGTCAAAGATCAATACTACTTCCAGCATTTAAACTTTTACAACATCCTTTAGCAGCTTGTGCTTCAGCATCTCTGTCTTTTCATTTAACATATATGATGCAGTGGGATCAAACTAAACAAAAATCCTTTGTGTGACACACTGCATAACACACATTTGAAAGACATTATTTTGCCCACATCAGGAGGACAAGGGCAGAATGAAACAAAAACAAATGTAGGATTGCAATGAGGACTTTCAGAATTCTCCTAATGTTTATCATTGATGGGCAGGTGCTAGAAATATCTGACTGCACACATACACCAGAACATTTCATGTCAGTTCAGCAGTATTTCTGCAGTCTTTAAGTATATTCTTCCAGCCAGAACTGGAGTCTCTGTAATCTTCTGAAGTCCTATGTAAATGGAGCTCCAGTTCTGACTGGAATAGCAGCCTCCTACATTTTTCTGAAGTTTATCGTTGCTTTTCAAGAGACAAATTAATGGTCTGGGCTGCTGGACCAGCGGCAGGAAATGTTCAGTGCCTGTGCTGCAGCGCAGTCACGAACATCTGCTGAAGAGAGAGCATGCCATCGTGTGGTAACATAGCCTCACATCAGTATAATTTTTCACCACTCTATAGATGTAACCAGAGATAAGCATCCAGTAGGGAGTTTTTTGCTGCACTAGGCCACAGCTTTTAGAGGTCACCACCAGAAAAATGCATACTGAGGCTGGAGTGCCACCATGAAGATGTGATTCAGTCCCCTGTGATGCAAGAAGGGCCCCTAGAACTTCTGTCACCTTCTCTGAACTTTACGAGCCTGCTCACTCTCCCATGAGCGTGTTTTCTCCATGCCACAAGCCTAGCCAGCTTTAGAGAGCCCAGGTCAACTCACAGGCAGGGCCTATTGGCTTTCTCGCCTTCACTGCACGTGCATGGAGCTGGACCAGCATATGCAGATTGAGCTAGGCAGGAACACTGAGCTCTGCTCTCTGCACCAACCCTTTTTGGTGTCTCTTGGGCATCATGCAGATTGGAGATGCCAGCTTAACCAATACAGGTCTGTCAAGAAGCTCTTGGCAAAGTGAATCTCTCAAAGTGACAGTTCATTCTGGCTGTGGATAGGAGTGTCCTGAGCTTACTCACGCATGACTCCACCCTACCTCATCTGTGCTTCTCCTAGCTAACTGGTGCCCACACTGGGTCCTTCCCAAAAAGGCACAGCAGAGCAGCAGCATTGCCATGGGGAAAGCACTGCAGACAGAACCTAGACAGGACTGCACAGCACCCCAGAGCAATTTAAGTGCAATAGACAAACAAAGCAAGGCTGTGAGGATGACCGATGTCCCAGCCTTTTATCCGAAGAATACCTCAGTAACAACTTCTGTCCTGAGATGCACAAACTCTGAGAAGCAGCCACACTCAAATGACTATTGCTCATTAGGAAACTAGACATAACCACAAGATACCGTCTGATCTTGATAATATTACTTTCATATTATAAAATTTCCAACATCTAATTTTGTCTTTTGTCCTTGATATTCAATTATAACACTTCTACAGAGCTTCTTAGAAATGCAAAAATGTGTTTCATACCCTGGAGATCAAACAAGGCAGGGCAAGGGCCATGATGGGATATAGGTGTCAGTCATCAAGGGGAGGTGAGAAGAATTACTGGAGGAAATCATTGATCTTTCAGTAAGTTTTTGGAGCTGGAAAAAAAAAACAGAGAGACTGTCCAGACTTCTCAAGAAGTTGAAACATCTTTAGAGGGTGACTTTCATGAATACTTTCTTGCCCAAGACATTTCCATCATCTCCAGACAGATTGTTTCAAATCTAATCCTTGAACCACTGCATTATTGATCGTAGACAGCCACAGAGAAAGTAATTGGATCTGTTTTATTCCTCTCACAGTTTCCTTTCCCTCTCTTCCACCTCATAAAGCATCTCCTCTGATTTTCCTCCAGCCTATCTCTATGATCATTTAACCTTTCAGGTGTCAGTATTCCTCACAAGAGAGGAGACATCATAACCCAGAATAACTACAGTATTTTCTTCCTCCCTCTAGATGGTGCCATGAGCTCTCCTTGGTTTAATTACACCTAAAATCGAGGCTTCTGTGGAGTGGGATTCACCCAACTGCAGGTAAACCTCAGAGGCTGCTCTTGCAGAAGCTGTGCTGCCTTATGGCTGAGAGATGACATATAGATAGGAAACATAAACATAAGGTTTAAATTTATTTGTCTTTCTTAACTGAATGCAGTCTGGGATAACTTGATACCTTTCTCTGTTGTAAGATCTTTGATCTCTTCCCTACTTTTTCATTGGATTTCACTTTCTCGCCATCCTTTTTATACTGCCCAGAATGGCCCCTCTCAGTGGAACGTAAATCATATGAGAGAATGGAACTGACCTTTGAGACCCATGGAGTAGGAAATATCTGTAGATAATGCTACTTGAACTAATCAAAGAGGTTTTTGTGGTCAAAGGAAGGAAACAGAGGTAGTTCCTCCTACCCTAAATTAGTTACCTGAAACAGGACAGTGCTGCCACCACTAGAAATGCTCCATTTCTATCCAGGGACTGGAAAGGGAGCACTAGTTAAGTAGTTCAGGTGTGTATCTGCACAGCTGACACCTAAAGTTAGGTGAGATTAATAACATCTGGAAGTTCCAAAGCAGCTAAATAGCATTTATCTAAGTACTAGGCACAACACAGGCAAAGAAGAGACAGAAATTAATAGTATCCCTTTTTTTCTTGCAGTAAACTGTAATCCCAGCCTGCAGGAGTTGTAGATTCATTTTAGTAATGAAAATATTAATTCTGAGCCAAACTAATTCTGACCCAGAGATGGTTCAGGTGTGGGTCAGAATCCTCTTTCAGTGGTTGAGGCTTTCTCTGCTGGCCTCCAGTGAGATCCACAGGCTTCACACTTGGATGTTCAAATTTATTCCTGCGTAGATTTGTTCTGCTGTGACACATTATTAGATCCAGAGGAGGAGATGCCAGAGAATCGGGCCTGAGGTTTGCAGCTTTTTAGGTCTGGGAATTATAGTGAGCGGGAGCAAGCACCGCTGTAGGCAGAGAGCATGATAAAACTGTCGAACTCCCAGGCAGGCCTGGGATGGCAATTGCAACAATTCCCACTAAGGGGTGCACTTTGCCACCACATTTTTTCCTCTCCCTTCCTTCTAGAGTTGTCATGAGGCAATAAAAATAAATAATCCTTTCCAAGAAAGGATTTGTATGTGTAGTGAACCTGCAGCTGCAATTTTAACAGGGAGGCACATTCTTCCCTTGTCATTTGTGGGTTGTTTTTTTTTTCTGAGAAATGGATGAATTGCTGTTTTCTGTGTCATTCTGAAGTAATATCATCTGTAACGTTTCTCCTCTATTGTAAGTGGGGGAGTAGGAGGAAACTGCTTGTCACCCAGTGGCGATATGTAGCTTTTATATACATGGGAAAGCAATAAAATTGGTAGTTTCTGAACTGAACATGAGTCACTTGGCTGGAGTTCAAAGCAAAAGGATATGTGGGCAACATTGCTTTCTAATCCATAGAGGAGGGGTCCACTTAGGCACCAGTCTGGTCACTGCTTGGGCAGGTCATATACCTACACACATTTTATTTCACTCACATGAAAACGAGGCTTTTAACATGAATTGGTTTCATAGAAGTCTTGTGATATTTAATTAAATGTTCTTGTAAAACTCTAGAAGAGCTCTGAATGGCACAGGGGGAGTATCATAGAATCACAGAATGGTAGTGGTTGGAAGGGACCTCTAAAGATCATCTGGTCCAGCCCCTCTGCTCAAGCAGGTCCACTTAGATCAGGCCACAGAGGAACATGTCCAGGTAGATTTTTTTTAAATCTCCAGAGAAGGAGACTGCACAGCCTCCCTGGGCAGCCTGTGCCAGGTCTCCCTCAACTGAACAGTAAAATAGTTTTTCCTTATGTTTCAATGAAACTTTTTGTGTTCCAGCTTCATCTCATTACCCCTTGTCCTGTTACTAGATACAACTGAAAAAAAGTGATGCCTCAACCTCCTGATATCCACCCTTTAGATATTTGTAAATATTAATGAGATCCCCCCACAGTCTCCTCTTCTCTAAACAGCCCCAGTTCCCGCAGCCTTTCCTCATAAGGAATATGCCCCAAAATCTTGATCTGATAGGTTAAGTATTAAAGGCAGAATTGTCCTGAGATTACTAATAGAGCACTGCACAGTCCTGACACAGCCTGATTTTAAAACCACATTAAAAAAGCAACATCAGTAAGCACAGAAAAGAGCCACAGATTCAAGGACCCATTGCACTGGGAAGCCTTTAAGAAATTTTACTGTGTAAAGTGTTGGAGAGTGAGAGTACAAATACACTTATGACAAAATAGCAGAAAACACTGATGAGCTCTTGGAGCTCTTAAGAAGGTCATAATAGGAATCAATGTGTGGAAACTAAAGCTTAAACAACCTGTATTCCTGAATCTAGGCTGGGTTGAGAAAGTGAAGTTTCAAAGGAAAGAGACATCCAGTTCTCCATTCCTGAGAAGTACATTCTGCTGCAGGACACAGTGGGACAAAGAGAAACAAGTTATCCAGTAACTATCCTCAGAGGTAAGTCAATTCTCATTCGACTGGTGCTGTGCAGAGTGAAGGCTAGCAGAAATCATTAAACCTGCACAATCAGTGGCTTTGGTAAACCACCGGAAACTCAGAAAATCAAGTTGAGCCATCGAAAGATTAAAGAATTCTCCTTCCCACGTTGTGACCCAGTAATGAGAGAGCAAGGCTGGTTTGCTGACAGGAATGTTAAGTGCTGCGATTTTTGACTGAGACAAAGTTTGTAGGGAGAGTTAAGATCTTTTATTAGGTCAACAAGTATAGCTGGAAAAATTAGTTAGATATTCAGGCAGAGACACTTCTTTAAGTCTAAGCACAGACCTTGTCTCTTTTTACCAGCTGTAGCACTCTAAAAATATTATTTCTGTCCACAAACTTTGTCCCAGTTGTGTCCTGAGATCATGATAGCTAACCTTGGAGACTTTAAAGACCATTTTCATCCCATTCAGTCTCTTTTTCTTCCAAGTTAGGTATTTATTTATACAGATCTCTTAGAAATAACAGACTTTTTTTCCCCATTGTGATTTGAAACCCACTTACACAGCTTAACTTTGTTCTGGCAAATGCCATCCCACTCCCTTTGGCTATAACCACCACATGCCACCAAGGTTGAGCTGGCGAGCAAAGACATCTCAGAGCTGGCAGGGGAGCAGCCCATCTGTTATGCCCAAAGAAGACCCCTGAATAACAGATTTGCAGGGAATTTGTCTTTCTGTGAAGCAAGCATATCCTAAACAGCCTGGGCAACTCAAAGCCTGGAAGTGCCTGGGTCCCACCTCATTTTTGTCAGGGCATTTTTAGAATGAGTAGCTCAGATATATCACTTTGTCCTGCAGAGAAGTGGTGTTAGAGACATATATCCCATCTCGAGCATTCACTGCACAGTTACTTGTCACAGCAGTTGTTAGACTTTCTATACTGATGTCCTCCTCTCTCCAGCTTGCCCAAAACTGTCTGAAAATGTGACTCATTACAGCCAGGCTCTCCCATGTTTTAAAGAGGTAGAAGGAAGCATGAAGCATGATACATGATAACCAGAGCATTCACATTTGTCAGTAGCTGTCAGAAGAATAGACAAGCCAGCAAAATATGGACCTGAATGTAGCTACTGTATTTTCTGAGGAACCATTTCTTTCTGCAGAACCCATAAAATGTGTGCTGCAGCTGCAGCAGACCTCCATAGAGACGAATGGCATCTGAAAGCATTCCTCAATGCAGCAGCACTACCGAGAAAGCAAGTTCAAAGGCATCCACATCTCTCTGGAGGATACAACTATGTTAGACCCTGCTGGACAGATGACTAGGTACCTGTTTTAGCACCAAAATATTACAAAGAGCTTTTCTGCCTCAAGGCAGTAATTTGCTGAAGCATATAAGACACATTTCCCATTGGCAGGATGAAAAGAAAACTTTCACCCCATTTTTTTTCAAAACGTTACATTATGTCATCTCTGAAAAGAGCTCTATTGTATGTGTGAGCCATGGCAAATATGGACGGAAGAGAAATAAAATGACAGCTTGTGGAGCTTGTATAAACATACATTAACCCTGCATGTCCAGGATTTCAGTTAGTCCCAAAGCCTGGCTTATACCTCACACCTTGAGTTACAGTCAGTAGGTATCATGCAGCTTTCTTGGTGTATTTTCTTAGTTCAAAACTACCGAAGTGCCTTGTCCATTTTTGTTTGTTTTATAGCAAGACTGAAGTTCAGAGAAAAAAATGCCAAATTATCCCCTCCTGGAGAGATAGTGTGCTCTATCAGCTTCCCATTTGTACATGTTAGTGAATATTTTTAATCTAGATTGCAACTTGTAAAGATACAGAGGAAAAAGCAAATTAGATTTTACTCAGACTGATTCTTCTCTCATTTCCTCCAATTTTACACCAGTGACATTAACATCATTACCTTTTGATTTACACTGGTACAAATGAGAGAAAAAAATAGGTCTTTGAAAGGTTGTCTTTAATTCAAAGCAGCTGGGCAGAGAAAAAGATGAAGTTGGAAAATTCTATTTTCCAGCAGGAAAATGAGAGCTGACAGAGCCATTATCAGTCCCTGAAGATATCTGTTTTAATGCATTGCTTTAGAATTGTAGTTAGAATTTTTTGCTGCATCTAAAATCCACAATGAATTGCTGTTTCTTTTTTTTTTTTAAACCAGTAAGTTAATAAAAAGCCCAGAGCACGCTGGAAAATGCTCACTTTTAACTAGAGTTCACACATTTTTAATCTTACCCACTTCTCAGTGTCCAGCCTGGATAACCTAACAGGGGAATTTGTTTATTTCAAAACTACTGAACTATACAAACTAATGCAGCAGATAATATTTAACAATCAAAATCATGGACCTTGTTCTATATAAACTGGGAAATGGTTTCTCACACATTCTGTCAAAGCCACAGCCTTTGCAATCTGGTAACTTGCTGAAAATTGCTGTTAGCTCTTAATAAGACCTGGGGGAACTGAGTAATTTGCTGTGTTGATTAACATGCATTAAGTAGAGAGACAATAATTCTTTTGTAGTAGAAGATGTGATTTAGCAGATAAGAGCACAGTCAAGGTGTACGAATTGGTCTGAATCTGCACGTCAGTTTTATATTCTCATCTTTCACAGCCACTTAGGATGTTCAGTATCTCGTACTGTGAAATCACATTCCTTTAGATGCCTGCATATGGGTCTCAGGGCCTGCCTTTAAGCACCAGATTTTGATGGTTTTTAATATTTTTTTAATCTGCTTGGCATCATTTCACTACGGCAGCAGTTTCCATGCTTTGGACCTCTGTTCATCCAGGATGGTTTGTGAGGGATGCTGTCATGCTGCACAGCACATACCAACAGCTTTTTATTCCCCTTGGACTGAGAATAATCCACATTTATGGATCTGAGATCAGGCTTTTCTCTCGAGTGGCTGCTATTCTGCAAGCTGGTCAGGAACCATCTATTATATAGGGCACAGTGCATTTCCATAAACAAGAGTACTGGAAGATTTTTCTATCTGGATGTGTCTGACAGGGAACCACCAGAGAAGGATGGCAAAGACAGCAGCACAGAGGCAGAAAGTGTGATACAACAGGCACACAAACAAGAAATGTGGAAAAGTTCTTGGGGGTTGCATAGGCCCTGCTGGTGCCATCAGTGGGGACCAGCTGAGGCCAGCAGTGAGTGGAAGGAACCACGTTGGTTAATGATCAAAGCCATGATAACAGATGTGCTGACTCTTGCAGTCAAAAAGTCAGACACCTTGAGCCAATTTCATCTTTTTTATCTACTTTTTTAAATAAAGAAAGCAAAGCACTGTTGCTTATTGATAAGCCTAATATGGCAGGCTGGGAAACAGAGAGATGGTCCTTTTCCATCCTTCTAGCCCTGACAGTCAAACATGGAAATGGGTTTCTCAGGTGGTACCTTGGTTCCTTGGCCATGAGCACGCTGTGTACCATGGGCTCCCTCTTGTGATATAAATAAGCAAGAAGAGGTTAAGTCATGAATTACATTAAACAAAGTATTTAGTGTATTTGGGTAGGGTCACACAACCCATAAACTCCCCAGGGCTTGTACAACATACAGGTCCTATTTGGGAACCCGTCACACACTGGCAGAGCACATTACAGTCACAGAATCACTGAATCTTAAGGATTGGAAGGGACTTTAAAAGATCTAGTCCAACCCTCCTGCAAGAGCAGGACTACCTAGAGTAGGTCACAGAAGAACTCATCCAGGTGGGTTTTTAATGTCTCCAGAGAAAGAAACTCCACAACCCATCTGGGCAGCCTGTTCCAGTGCTCCGTCACTCTCATTAGTGAAGAAATTTTTCCTTGACTTACTTTGGAACTTCTTCTGTTCCAGCTTGTACCCATTGCCCCTTCTCCTATCACTGGACATTATTGAGAGGAGCCTGACTCCATTCTCCTGACACCTGCCCTTTACATATCTGTAAACACTAATGAGATCATCTTCCTCCTTGTCTGGCATGTCCCCAAAGCCCCCAAAAGACTGTCAGAGTAAGCTAGTTTAGATATGGCTACTGCATGTGGTACACATTACCAAATAGGGCATTTTGGACCCATGTGGAACCCCTGTGGTTCCTTAATATTGAATTTACTGTGGCAAGGGCAACAAACAGATGGTTTTACTCATTGTGCAGCCTGTTCTGCAGCAGACCCTTTAACAGCTCAGGAGAAGCACTGGATTTTTCAGGCACCTGAGGGAATTGTCAAACCCCAGATCCAGACATCACTCACCTTGCTCACTTCCTATGTGCTACAGCCCATTAACACCACTTCTCTCCACCCCTCAGCTCATGGCAGCAATGAGTTACACAGCCAGCTCCACTGCTTTCCCTTATTGCGCCATCATCTGCTAAGTACCTCATCTAAAAGGTTATGCAATTCAAAAGCCAGAAATAACTTATTTCCCTGCTCTTTAGGGTTTTACGGTTGACTGATACAGAGCAAAGCCTGGGACCAAGGGACAGAGTGCAGATTAAACTGCATATAGACAACAATTATTCTTTTCCTCTGCAGAAAAGCCACACAGGGAGAGATGGTATTTTCTCACCTTTGTCTGGCTTGCACTCTCATTCCAAGGGAGGAGAGAGGATGTGTTGGTGCCTCAGCAAACCTAGGGAAGTGAGCTGTTACTTCTTTTTCTTTTTTTTTTTCATTTAAATCACAGTTCATACAACCCTGGAGTGAATGAGCTGCTACCTGAGGAGTCACAGCCTTCATGCAGCCATGTGTTTTCGGTTGCTTGGCCCAATGTCTTCTTACTCCTAAAATATTTGCAAGTGTTCTCAGAGTGAGAAACATGATTTTTTTAAAAAATGATGTGACCCTCCAGTTCAACAGTACCTACAGAACTGTCTTCTTAGCAGCTCCAAAATGCTGAATGAGACAGGGGCAGCTTCCAAGGAAATACTTGACTGGGGACATTCAACGGAAGATGATTCCTCTTTCAGAATTGAACTGAATCCTCAGCAGAGAGTAGAGAAGTTCATGAGACCATTTTTCTCTAGCAAAATCTCTCACAGTTTCTTTTTTTTTTTCAGTCCCTTCTGGGATGAAAATACAATGCTCTAAATTTCATAATGGAATAGAACTCACCCAAGCTATTTCCCTTTGAACAGTTTTGAAGCTAATACTCTCTGATATACATCACATCAGCAACACAGAAGCATTTCATATCAGGTTTTGTTTTCTTTACTCCTCACACTTCACTGGCACCCAGCCAATAAAAAATTATGCAGCAAAACGTGGGAAACACTAGCAGAAAAATGGAAGCAAAACCCCAATTCAAACATATCAGTAATAATTCCAAATAAAGGCAACGTTTTTCAAAAACTGAGTATATTTCAGAACATTATCCATAATCCTTCAGACAATTTCAGGAGGATTTAATAGGAAATTGCCTTCATATGACATGTAAGACAGTTACTTGTAATAACTATACATCTTAGAACTCCTGGCACGTTTACCTTATTTAAGAGCATCTGAATTCATATAATAATAGCATTATATAATAGCTTGGATTGGAAGGAACCTTAAACAATCACACAGAACAACGCCCTTGCAATGAGCAGCCACTCATTGTTAGTATTTTACTAACAATTTTACTGTTTAGGAGAGGGAGCCCTGGCACAGACTTTCCAGGGACGGTATGGAGTCTCATTTTCTGGACATTTTAAAAACCCATCTGGACACATTCCTATGTGATCTAATCTAGGTGGACCTGCTTTGGCAGGGGGGTTGGACTAGATGATCTTTAGAGGTCCCTTCCAACGCCTACCGTTCTGTAATTCTATGATTCACTGTGAGTTTACTCAGATTGGTTAGACACGTAGAAACAGGAAACCACATACACAGACACTTGCACCCTCAGATGTCCTCAAAACTCTGAAGCCAAGATAGAAAAGGGTCTTCAAAATAGAGTATTTTGGTGGGATTCCCCAAGATTTTTCATACGTGACTGCGTGCATATTAATGTTCAGCTAAGAATCATTAGGTAGAAACCAGAATAATAGCCACAAAATGCAGCGTGAAAAACCCAAAATGATTTTGTACATCACTAAAACACATGAAGCAACAGAGCCATCAGTTGTATTTGGAAACCAAAACTTGCTATTATGTTGGCCATTCCAGACAAGAGCTCCTATAGCCTTTTATAAAATACAAACGTTACTGTTTGAATCGGATAAAGGCTTGGTTTTGTACAATGGTGTTAGGCCTGCAGAGCCCTGATGATCTTCAGATGCACAGCTAGAGAAACAGAGGACCCTAGCCTCTGTCCATCCACAGCCTGCTACCAAGGTGCTTCAAAACTGCACTTGTCCTTGTTGAACCTCATGAGGTTCCTCTCTGCCCAACTCTCAAGCCGGGTGAGATCCCGTGCTGAATGGCAGCACCGTCTCTGGGGAATCAGCCAGTCCTCCCCTTTTGGTGTCATCAGCCAACTTGCTGAGGGTACACTCTGTCCCCTCATCCAGGTTGTTGATGAAGATGTTGAACAAGACTGGCCCCAGACCTGATCCCTGAGGAACTCCACTGGCCACAGGCCTCCAACTCGATTCTATACCACTGATCACCACCCTCTGGGCTCTGTCATTCAGCCAGCTCTCGATCCACCTCACCATCCATTCATCCAATCCACATTGTCTGAGCTTTCTGATGAGGATGTTATGGGACACAGTGTCAAAAGCCTTGCTGAAGTCAAGGTAGATGACATGTGGTGCTCTCCTCTAGCCAGCCAGTTATGCACTCATAGAAGGCTATCAGGTTGGTCAAACAAGATTTTCCCTTGGTGAATCCATGTTGACTCCTGATAACCACCTTTTCCTTCATGTGTTTATTAACAACATTCAGGATGAGTTGTTCCATCACCTTTCCAGGGATGGAGGTGAGGCTGACCAGCCTGTAGTTTTCTGGGTCATCCTTCCTGTCCTTTTTGAAGACTGGAGTGACATTGGCCTTTCTCCAGTCCTCAGACACCTTGCCTGTCCTCCAGGATTGTTCAAAAATGTTGGAAAGGGGATTAGCAATCACATCAGCAAGCTCCTTCAGCACTCTAGGATGCATCCCATCAGGACTCATTGACTTATGAATGTTAAGCTTGTCCGAAAAGTCTTTAATCTCTTCCTTATTCATCTAGGGCAAGTCCTCTGCTGTCCAGGCCATCCTACTATCCTTGATAGTCTGGGCTTCCCAAGGCCTGGCCTTAGCCATAAAAACTGAGGCAAAGAAGGCATTCAGCACTTTGGCCTTCTCTGCATCCTCAGTTGCCAAGGCACCCTCTGTGTTCAGCAGCAGGCCCACATTTCCCCTAATCTTCCCTTTGCTGCAGATGTACCTGAAAAATCCCTTCTTGTTCTCCTTTACTTTCCTGGACAGGTTCAATTCTTAAAGGGCTTTAGCCTTCCTAGTTGCACTCCTACATGCTGTGGCAAAGTTCCTGTACTCTTCCCAAGAAGTCAGACCCCGTTTCCACCTCTCATAGATGGCTGCTTTCTCTCTGAGTTGTCCCAGCAGATCTTTGTTAATCCATGGAGGCCTCCTGCCTCCTTTTTCTGCTTTTCTACTTGTGGGCTTGGAGGAAGTGGTGCTTGAAGATCAACCAGCTCTCTTGAGCACTTCTACCTTCT
Source organism: Urocolius indicus (assembly GCA_013401255.1). Classification (NCBI taxonomy): domain Eukaryota; kingdom Metazoa; phylum Chordata; class Aves; order Coliiformes; family Coliidae; genus Urocolius; species Urocolius indicus. The sequence goes on along the minus strand of WBNH01008032.1, from coordinate 99,824 downwards.
AGGATGCTATCCCATGATAGGATCCTATCCAAGTAGGTCTTTGCAGAGACGAAAGTCCTCTCACCTGAAATCCAGGGTCACAACCCTGCTTGGTATCCTGCTTCTTCCAAACAGGATTCTGAACTCTATCATCTCATGATCACTGCAGCCAAGGTTGCCTCCAGTCTTCATATCCCCAATCAGATTCTCTTTATTTGTTGGCACCAAGTCCAGTAGCACACCCCTGCTCTTTGGTTCCTCAGTCACTTGTGACAGGAAGTTGTCATCAACATTCTGTAGGAACCTCCAGGACTGTGCACACTTGGCTGAGTGGCTTCGCCAGCAAATGCACACTAATTGCTCCCTCACATAGAGAGCAACTCCATCTCCTCACCTCATTGGCCTCACTTTCCCAAACAGCTGCTGTTTCACAGGCCAGGTAATGTCATGACCTTTCCCATATATATTTGCGGTCTTTGCTAAAAATACCATGATTTCTTTCAACTCACATGCCCTACCAGAGGGAGAAGCACTGAGTGCCAGCCCCCATGCTGTAGCAGAGGGTGCTGATCGAGCTGAGAGGACAGCATGTGTGCTTTGATGGCCAGCAGCTCTGAGGCAGATGACAGAGAAAAGCAGTTGTCCTCTTGGTTTTTCTTCCTTCACACCACTGCATTGCTTTAAACCACTCCTCCAGGAATTATTTTGAACTTGATGTCAAGTCCTGTTTTGAGACTTTTTTCCAGTGTTTCAAAGGACATTGCCACTTTCCCTCTTTGAAGAGTATCAGGAGGGAGTAAGCTATCTGGAGGAAAACGATGGGGGTGTTGGTCAACAGCTGCCTGAATTTTTTCTCTCAGAGGATTGTTAAGCATTGGAATAAGCTGCCCAGGGAGCTGGTGGAGTCACCATCCCTAGAGGTATATAAAAGCTGTGTAGCTGTGAGGTGCTGAGAGACATGGCTTAGTGTCGGGCTTGGCATTGTTGAGTTAGTGGTTGGATTTGATGATCTTAAAGGTCTTTTCTAACCAAAACAATTCTATGATTCTGTAACTGCAGCTTCTGCAACAAGAGCAGCTCTGCAATTTCCTTGCAAATTTACAAACCCAAGATTACTTGAAAAGTTTCAAACAAGCTTGCAGCTGCAAAGGGACAGGCTGATGTCTCTTCTCATTCAACTACTCTTCTCCTCAGGCCTGAGCATCACTTCAGGCTCTGAAAGACCTTCTGTAGGTGATGAGGTTTCCACTACATGGAAAGAATGAAACAGCCCTCAAAGAGTCTACAAGTCAGATGTGGAGCCACTTGACTTGGTCTTGAGAAATACTGAGCCTGCCCACCAGTGTGTGCTAGTGGGAAGAAGGAGCATTATCTACCTGGCTGTGAGTATAACATATTTGGTAGTGCACCAACGCAAACACCAAAGGCCTTGAGTTTATAGGCTGTGGGAGGAGAGCTGAGATTTTCTCAGGCTTCCTCACTGGGTGCTTGTGTTTGGAAAGCAGATAGTTACAGGAGTGCTGGCACTCCGACTGGATGTGGTGCCCACACATCTGCAAAAACATGTGGCATCAAAGATGGAGCATGTATTGGGTAGCACATATTGTCCACTCCTTGGAGAAGGAAAGGCATCTGAGTTAGTCTTGTTATGGGTGGCTTAAAGAACAGATCAGCTCCTTATAGGAGCAGAGAGAATTAGGAAAACTTCTGGGACAGAAAAGCAATCAACCTCGACAAAGTAGGCTGAGTCGGAGGTCTTTTAAAGAGTGACTCAGTCAGCATCTAGTGATGCCGGGTAAGAGTCCATGCTATAAAGAGCTCCTAAGTGGAAGTGCTGAGTGATTGTTTTATTGTTTCTTACAAACCTTGCTGTGAAATCCCTGTAAATATGTTTATGAGCTTGTTGGGGCAGCTTCCTCGCTGCTGGCTGTGCTGTAAATAAACAGGCATGCCTTTGATTCACAGAAGTTCATCTTCTGGACTCCATTATGGTCCTGGCTCTGCTTCCAGTTCAGTTGTGGGGCCTCTCCTGCTCTGGCTCACAAGGAGCATGACATTTCTGCTCTCCAGAGAATAACTAGAAATATCAGTGCACATGTTTAGGATTACATATCCCCATATGGCGACCTCGCTTGGCTCCTCCTCCCTTCTACTTTCTCTCTAAATAGCTCTGTGAACCTCACCAGCTCTGTAAAGCACACTGTAGAAAGGTTACCAGTTCTGGACACAGTTTCCATGCATGATCCTCATTCCTCCCACTTGGCAAGAACATTTGTACATGACCTTGTGATCTTGGGTGGGCAATGCAAGATTTGGGGGATCCACGTTGCCCATATCCAAGGTAAATGCTTACAAGCATGTGGTGTCTCTGCGTTTGAGGGCCACCCAAAGAAGCTCCATGTATTTTGGCTTCTACCCTGCAGTTTTTGGAGCAACCCACGCCAACTGACAAGTCTGCCAGTCCATGCTATCTGCCCTGTCCTCATGTACAGCAAAGTTGCCTTTGCACCATCACAGCCTTGTTTTCAAAACAAGGTGAATTTGTTGCTCTTTTACCCTAAAGGCTAGGATTTTGTTATGCTGAGGATGTTCAAGCACTGACAGATGAGTGACCAAGACAACTGTGCAAAGGATGTTCAAAAAAGGGAGTAATATTCTGCTGTAGCCATCCAAGTGCAAGCTGTCCAACTCTCAGAGGATTCTCCAAATCTCAACACAAACCTAAACACAGGTAATTTTTACACATAGTTGGGAGTTCCCTGCCATTCCAGTGTGTCTCTACAGATAAACAGTTCCAGCAAACTGCTCATACCCATGAACTTCAGTGAACCCTCCACAGAGGCAACCTCCTCTCTCTAACCAAACCAGCCCCAAGTCAAGGCTTCTTCAATCTCAGATGGTGTAGCACTAAACCTGGATTCCTAACCACAGTGTAAAAAAAAAAAAAAAGAGAGAGAAAAGAAAAACAAAATTAAAAAAAACTGACAAAAACATCTCATAAATGCAACAGCAGCAAAAGGTGATTTTACCAGTTTCTCTGCTTCCACCCACTCTGCTATTATGGAGTTCAAATATGGGGCTGGTCCAGGAAGCAGTATACATCAAAACAAAACAACCAGGATACTTGCCCATTAGTATAAACCAAATGAGAAACACATCAAACATTACCAAGAATCCTGAAAGCAAGGAAATATCTTGTGCACTCAACAAGTAAAAGCTCCTATTTTGTGTAATGTCTTGTAGCCCAACTGTGATCTGAAGTGTTTGAAGCATAACTTAATAAATTGTCATAGGCATAAACAGGAGACTTGGGAACTATTTCTTAGCTGGCTTTTGAAATTAAACAGAATGAGTATGGCAGGAGAGCAACTCCAGAGGATGAAACGCTGAACATAAGTTTCTCTTAGGAAAAAGAAACAGGACTTGCTTGTAAGCAAGGACCTTCAGGAGATTTAGTATTATAAGAAGCTGAAGCCAAGTAGGGGTGAAAGGTTTAAGCTGATATACACCTACATATCAGCAGGACTATGTCTGTGGTGCAGAGTTAGTTTACACAGAGAAGTGGGTCTTAATCAAACAGCAGACAGTGACCCTGGAAATATGGCACTCTTCCAGGCCTCTGGAAGCTAGCTCAGGTCAGGGCGTATTTCAGCACATTATTTTCTGTAAGACCTGGGTGCTGAATTTCTACACATGTCAGTGGAGAATTAGGTGTTGGTTTCAAGTAGGAATGTGAGTCCCTAGCTTTCTGAGTTCTCACAGTCATTCAGGCCCTTTGTATTCATTTTGTGGGTCTCCTTCATTTATAAGACAGGAATAATTGTCTCCCAGTTCTCCTGTATACCTTGGTTATTTAGGTTGCTGGTGTCACTGAGTAGAGATTGTCTCCCATTATAGAGTCTTATTCAGACCATGCCATAGCAGGATAAAGCGAAAACCCAAGAGTAGTGTGCCAGACACTCCCATAGCTTCCAGACTTTTTCTTTGCCCAGGCAGGGAGAAAAATAATTAGGATACCAGTCTGACATCAATAGCAGATAGATCTCATTTGGACCACCTACATGGTGCAAGGATAAGGAAACTGTCTCCAGTCTCTGAAAAAGTCAGAAGAAACCTACCAACAGATCTCCCTAACTTTTGCCTCTGAAAAAAAAACCAAACTATTTTCTGCCTCCTTTTTCTTTATTCTTCATTTTTTTATTTGTGTTTTTCCATTAAACATGAAGCATAATCAAGTAAGATGAGTGATGAGGAGAGGTCTGGTGCTTGGTAATTTAGTTGAATGATTTAATCGTGAGGGAGCCAGCCCGGTATCTACAACACAAAAGTTCCCATCCAGTCCCAGCTGACTGTGAAGAACAGTCTTGTAGGGAAGAACAGAGCAAGAGAGGAAATCCCAAGGATAAGGAAAAGATGAGGAGAAGAACTTGGGGGTACTGGTGGATAAAAAGCTGGACATGACCCAGCAATGTGCACTTGCACTCCAGAAAGCCAGCTGTATCCTGGGCTGCATCAAAAGCAGCATGGCCAGCAGGTCAAGGCAGGTGATTCTCCCACTTTGCTCTCGTGCAACCCCATCTGCAGTGCTGTATCCATCTCTGGGACACCAACATAAGAAGGACGTGGAGCTGTTGGAGTGAGTCCTGAGAAAGCCAGAGCCAGAGAAAGATGATCAGAGGACTGGAGCACCTCTCCTGTGAAGACAGACTGAGAGAGCTGGGATTGTTCAGCTTGGAGAAGAGAAGGCTCCAAGGAGACTTTAAGCAGCATTCCAGTACCTACAGAGGCCAACAAGAAACCTGGAGAAAGACTTTTTTTTCTGAGGATATATAGGGATAGGAATATGTGGCCGTGGATTCAAACTGAAAGACAGTTGATTTAGGTTAGATATGAAAAAGAAGTGAGGGTGTGAGGGTGCTGAGGCACTGGAACATGTTGCCCAGAGAGGCTGTGGCTTCCCCATCCCTGGAAGTGTTCAAGGCCAAGTTGGATGAGGCTTTGAGTAACATGGGCTAGTGGAAGGTGTTCCTGTCCCTTCAACCCAAGCTATTCTATGATCCTATGGAGCATTGCTGAGACACGTTTGCAGGGACATCCTGGGAAACCATAAGGCCTTGTCCATTCTGGCAATTTACAGTGACAATGAACATTTTTCCAAAGAATGCATCCAGAGTATTTTTCCTGATGTGTTCTCCTATTACATCTCTGTCTCAGTCTGCCTCCAAAAACTCCCATTTTTTTTTTTTGGAGAAACTTAAATCCTACTCTCAACTCTCTGGTGCAGTACCATCAATTTTAACTTCTAGTTATCTGCACTATACAACTTCGGTGAAAAGGAAATTAGAAGGATTTCCCTCTCCCAACACGTAGTTGTCAATTGAGCCCAGAAACAATTCAGATTTACTGCTCCTATTTGATGGCTCGTGGGAAAAGGGCTGGCTCCTAGTAGTAAGTCAAAGACAGGAAGAGACAGTTGCTTGAGCAGTATGACTGATGGCCACAGACAGAATACTTTCCTCACTGTTTTGCGGGTCAGTCGCTGCACCTTAGATCTTAAACAAACATATGGTGACTGACCTTAGGATACCCATCTGGAGCCTCATCTCTCATCTCTCCCCATTGTTCATCTTTTCCTTACTCTGTTCTCATCCAAGTCATTGCAAATATTCCTCTTTCCTTTTTCTCTCCCCCTTGCTTCAGCTTAGACAGGATCTGAAGACTCTAGACAAGAATTATTCAGTGTAATTCTATACCCGGTGTTATGCAGATAGTCAAGTGAATGATCTAGTAGTCCCTTCTGGCTTGGAAATCTCTCCAGGTTAAATCCGTAACAGTAATATTAATGCAGACATTTTGCAGATGCTTACTTCAGGATATGCATGTTTTCATTTCCCTTTTTTGGTGTCCAGGAATAATTCTGCTCACAAACCAGCACTGACAACCACATTTGTTAATTTACTAGCTCTTCCAGCTGAGCAAGGCATTTTGTTATGGCATTAAGCTGTTGCAAACGTTATCTGTTCCAGAAGATGGTCATCCAGAATTAGGTCTAAAACAATCTGGATTTGAGTGCCCGTTCTCAGCTCAACAGGATTACATGCCTTGCAGGATTTACTCTGTAAAAATTGAACTCAAAGTAGCTTATGAATTTCTGAGACTTACAGCTCCTTCAAGTGGAGGTGACTTGTCCCTCTTCTGCCAGAAACATCTCCAAAATATTTGGTGTCAGGCTGCTCCCATAACTGGACACAGAATCAACTCCAAAAAGGAGGAAGTATGGAAGGAGAGAGGGAGAAACATTTTGTTAATCCATACATGACTATAGTTCTCAATCCAGATGCTTAAAAAAATTAACAAGGCGAGAGCTGCCATGTAGCCTGCACATATGTGCAAGATGATGGTTAATGTGGCCTAAGGTTTGATAATCTGAATAAAAATGGATTTGAGAAATTGATTTGGATTAACTTGATCTGCTTTTTACTGAAAAGATTTTGAATCTGAAACAAGAAGCTTAGCCACGATTAACTCTTTTAAAAACATTCACAGCTGAATGTATTCTCAGTACACCAAGCTGCAGGAGCTTTACCCTTTGGGGATTAAGCTGAACCTCATCTGGGGTTCTCCTGACCTTTTCCATGACTCCTCATCATATCACCCCTTTCCTTACTTTTAGTGCAAGGGGATGGAGAAATCAAGATGTGGGAATTTCTCCCCATCCAGTCTCATCTGGTTGTGATTTCCTCACCCTATTGTCTGCTGGTAAAAAAGATGATCCAAGCCACACTCGATTTGCCAGGTCACTGCAGAAGCCCTACAATGGAGAGTCAGCCATGCAGCTGCTGCTTTAGACTGACATGCAAGTCCTGCAAGGATAAGGGGGGACCTGGGTCCAGCTTTCTGCTTAGAGAGTATCCAGTAATAAGAATTAGTCCTTGAATGAACACCCAGAACAGTTCTATTGTTCTCTCTTTGCCTCTGGACCTGTCAGGACTCATTGTCTGTGCTTATACAAGTAAACTAAACTAAATGAGGACATGAGCCCAAAAAGTGTCACACAGCCATCCACACTGATATGTTATTTGCATCACCCTTAGCCCTAGTCAGACGTAGGCCAACTTCCAGCACATGGGCATGGTTCACAGGTTAGCACAAGGTCCAGTAGATTTGAGGATTAGAGGGATTAATATAAGCATAAATTGCACAAATTGGCCTCAGAGCCAATGACAGCTTCTCATCCACTTTATTTGTTAGTATAGATGGTGCTGCTAAGGGCGAACTAAGGATCTGCCTGCAAACAACTAATTTTACAGATTGCAGTGCATGTGGGTTGTTTTGAGACAAGGAAGATGGCTACTTGCTCACAGGTAACTCAGAAGAAGCTAACACTGAGAGCTGTGAACTCCTCTAAAGGTGAAATATTTTCCATTCATTAGATAAAATGAGCTAAGAAATACCAGACTCAGAACTCATCAGAAATAGTCAGGTTTTCCTTTTTTTTTTTTTTTTAATAAAAGACCAATTTTTTAAATCTCCACAGGAATGTTCTGGGATTTGGTTTTGTCTTGTTTTCTTTCTTTCCCAAAGGAGGAGGAAGATCTGCTTTCAGGACTAAAAGCACCTGGAAATAAAATGCATTATTTATACTGGACCTTAAAAAATTTATGCTTTGGCTCTTTGCATTTTTTGAGATGTACCGGTAAAAACTGGCATTTTGTGTCCAGATGTAGCCTATTACAAGGCAGATGTCTAACTTTAAACTGCTTCTCAGTGCAGACACACAAGCTGTGCTTCCTTATCCAGATCCTTTTGCTTTATTTTTTCTTTTTTTTTTTCCTTTTTGCTTTACTGCTTCTTTTACAACTTTTCAACATCTTCTCAAACTATTTAGTAATATCTTTTTAAGATATGAACCAGAACAAAGTCTTGTGCAGAGAGCACAGTCTGAGCCTCTCTGGCATGATTAAGCTGCTCTAGCGCTGAATGGAAAAAGTTTTGCTCCAAAAGCCCAGGAAAGACAAGTTGCATTGAAAATGAAATCTAATTAGAAAAGTAGCTTCGTTTAGTCAAAATGAATCATGTCACTTTTATAGAAACTCAATATTGCTACACCAGTGGGCTGATTCAGTCCAACAGCTAGGAAGCTTTCTCTTTCAGTTGTTAAAATATTAATGCAAATGCAACATTTGCCAAAGCATTGGATTCACTGTCCTCTGGGATACAATGCTACAAAATGTAATGTAAAGGCAGTCAAGAGCTGCAGAGAAAAGTAGGTTCCTACTGTGAACAATTAACACTGCTGTAGTCCTCAAAATCCACCAGGACTCTGTCTTAACCATCTCCATCCAAAGTCCTCTAGAACCCCAAATTTCTCTCATCAGCCGTAAGCAAAAACCACTGAGACATTGTATCACCTTCCAGTACTTGGATCAGGGGCAGAACAGACCTTGGAGTCTCTGAAGCTCACAGGTCCAGTTGAGACATTGCTCTGTTTGGTGCCACCATGAAGCAGGTAGAAAATACATCGTTTCAGACTCCACAGGCCAAAGGGGACAAGTACCAGATTACAAGAATGGTAAAAGGCAAGAGTTTCCCTGATAGCTGGTACTATCTGTGCTCTTGTGTCAGCTATGCTGTGCCACTCTTTCTTCAATGAATGCTTGGTTTCTGAACATAGATGAGTAAGAAGAGAAGAATATTGCACCTCAGTAGTGTAGGATATGGACCTGGTACATAAGTAGGGATGCCTGATTAGCAAAGCTATAAAAAAATAAACATGGATACACAGGTAGAAGATCCTATATGGAGAAGATTAGAGACATTTGCCTTACAGCACTATACAGTACCCAGGATCTCCTTTCTTATGTGGATAAACTCACAGCCAAGCCAAGTGAGAACTGAAAGAAAAATGATCCTATAGCAAGGAAGAATAGTTGAACTACTAATGTCTTCCTGCGTAGATTTGAGTCAAAACTGCACATGTCTTTTCACTGAGCCTGACTATAAGATCAGCCCTGATCACCACTAGCCTTATCGCTGCAGACCTCTGGATGTAGTCATGGGCAGCATCAAAGTTTAGGAAACTTGCCTCCTATAGCCTTCTATGACAGTGTGGAAACTGATCAGAGGCTCTTGATAAAAGCCCTCAGAGAACAATTAATCTGTTTTGCCTTTGATATCCATCTCAGGATGAGCTGAATCACCTTTCAGAGATTCTGACTTTCATACATCGAAAGAGCCAGTAAAGACTAACCCATACTTCAACATCTTATCTTTGGCCTAACTTAGGGCAGATGGGTCCCACCTTTATGTGCACCATGTCTAATGGTTAGATAGTTCCTTCGCAACATTCTAGTGACCTTCAGTTACACTTGGATTAAGTATTCAAAGACAATAGTGCCTATTCTCCCTAAATATACATATATGACCACCTTTCTCCTGACACCTCCAAGATGCCTGGAGCCTCAACTCTTGCCAGAAACTCAACAATAACTTTAACATTCAGTTTCCTTATTTTATCAATAGAACCTGAGGCAGTGCTTTTCCTGAGCTTACCTACCACATTAAGCCTTCTGTAAAATCCAGAATCAGGCACCAGCTAATTTTGCCTAGTACCTGAATACCTACCAACAAGATTACTGTTTTGCTTTCAAAGCCTTATTCTAGTTGCTTGGAAGAAATATCTCAGTTGTCCACATCTTAGGCCACCTCATACAGTGGTTTTATGACGGTGGGTTGTGTCTAATAGAGTCTTGTGATCGTTCTGTAGTTGATACATACATGAGCAGCGTGGTGCAATAGGGAAAAGACTGCAGCAGATAGATTCTTTTCACTCTGAGGCCTTGCTAGAAGGTGCCACAGTCTGCCCCACACAAAACATAAGGCATAAAATCCTCAGAGTATATAAATATTGCTTTGATCACAGAGTCTTAGAGCAAGTAAGAGACAAGGAGGCAGTTCTACAGATATATATTTTATCAGAGATCTAGACTTCTGCCCAGGGCTGTCAATTTACCTAGGTTATGTGTTAGCTAAGAGTTAGGTATTACAGGGCCTAAAACACATTATGGGCACATCTTCTAGATCCTTCACGAGAGGATTGTGAAAAAAACAATGAAAGCTTTCCAACATGCTGCTCCAAGACAAAGCTTAATCCTGACATGCTCTGACTCAACAGTCACAGAGAGAGAATTACTTCGTATTTTGCTTGCACCAGCTCAATTTCGAGGTTATTATTCAGAGAACTTCACTTCCTCCAACCTAAACCAAAGCACTGATCTCTTTAAGAGAGATCAGAGAGATAAAGAGATCAGTGCCCATGATTCCTTAGTTCTGTTTTTACGCTTCTGCTTTTTAAAGACTTTATTTCTCCCCACAGCTCAAGATGAGCATTATAAATTGCTGCACACAAGGAAATGAGCAGTAAGTTGTGTACAAAGCTTTTCCTTTGGAAAAAGTTGGAACAGAATTTATGAGAAAACTCTCAGGAAACCAGTCTACTTAGTGATGGCCATGCCATGTTTTTCTGGTTATGATTAACACCGAAGAGCTGACATTGCTTAGCTCAAATGGTGCTTTCATCAGAGATCTGGGAAGGATCCAAAGCTTCTTTATGTTAATTTGTCAGAGTGGATTAATTTTTCATCAGCCCATTACTGAAACCCAGCCTGCCCAGCTTCAGGCTTCCTTGTGAGAAGTCAGTGATACCGAGCTGACAGCAATCATGGGTAGACAGAGCCCAGATGTGATACAGAGCTGCAGAAACCTACCAATGACATCTGGACATCAGCTTGCTGCTCATGAGTAAGATTTGGAGCATGTATTTCAGCCAAAGCCTATCTACTTCCAAGCAATCAGTTCCCAAACAAATCAGTCCCAGAATCACAGCTACTGGTTCTTGGAAATTATCTGTCCTTACATTGCAGCTCTAGTGGGGCACCAGGAAAGGCAATATACAGCATAACCGTTACTTCAAGCACTGGATACCAACACTGAAATATTCTACTAAACCATCTCCTGTTTAGCACTGAGTCTCTCACTCAATACTAGTATGAAGTTCTGATGAGATCAAGTCCTAGGAACCACAAGGGATCCAGAAGAATCTTGGTCTGAATCCAGACTTTGCATCATTGAGATAGTGAAGGTCAGAGGTACCATCATACATTGTTGTTATGAGCAGGACCAAGAATTTTACATGCTTCTCACTCCATGTTCTGAATTAGCCATCTCTCCCACGGTGCAGAACCGTAGCATGAAAGAATTGAATTGCTGTCTCTATTTGACTTTTTAGCTCAAGGACATAACAGTAGAAACAATGTCAATATAGCCCCAGCCAAAAGGTACAGGAAGCATGTGTTTGCCTGTCCAATACTCTGCAAAGATATCTCCAGCTACACAAGTGTTGCTACTGTCAGAAACCACCATCCTCCAGTTTGTACACACTAATGGTCATGTCCCTGTTTTCTGCCTCTTGTTTGCAAAGCCAGAAGCGAGTCTAACAGACCCATGTTGTTATTCTGTACATGAGGTATCTGAGAAAACTAGGTCTGCTTTGGACACACAGGTAGGTTTCTCTTCAGCAAAGCCAGAACATTACTCTTTTCACTCCTGCAGATTCAGTGATTGCAATGGAGTTTTCACTGATTTCATTGATGCACTTATTAGCTACCTTCTCTCTTTTACAGCCTAAAGGACCACAACTCTACTGAAGCTGGTATTATTGTATCTTACAGATAGAAGCTTCTCTGTAGTTCATTTGTATTTAATTAATGGACCAGTTGAAAGGACCTTATTCACCTCTTACATGTACATTTGCAAAACAGATGAAACATCAATCACTACAAATAATGTGCTGGAAAAAAAGCAGCATGAAGTGAAAATCAAACCTTTTGCCATCTGTTCTCCCCGTTGTTCTTTATTCAAAACAATAAAAGATCTACTGCACACACATCTGCTTTACCTGAATGAAGAACTGTTTGCATACATCAGAATGCATGTTGAGGGGGGTTAAGCATGAAATTCATGAGTGAATGACAATGACAACTGAATGAATAATGACAAAGGGTCATTGGGAAGATTGCAATGTTAAACATGAGGGCAGTTGGTTCGGGGAGACCATCAGTCAAGCCCTGATTTGGATATACACTTTTTTTCTGTAAATGCAGGGTCACATTCTCAAATGCCAGACATTTATGTGATCAAAATCTAGACCTTTATGCAGTCAAAACCTGCTTCTTACAAACCTCAACAGTCTTTGAGAGAAGAGAGTTGTTTGCTGCTGCTACAAAGGATGCTGAGGTACCTGATTCTCCTCCAACAGAATTCTCCTGCTCAAAATAAATGTTGCTCTCTAGTTTTGGTGTTAAACTCATTCCTGCTAAACTTTACAGCTTTCCAGTAATGAAATCCTTAAGCATAATTTATATAGAAATGCAAAATCTTACTAATTGTTTAAAGAGGATCATCATAAAGCAAAATTAAGAAATTATTGTTTAACCTACAATGTCCATTTCCCAAAGGAGTGCTTAATCATCAAGATATTGGTCAAATGTGCTTGTTTGTGTGTACGTATAAATATACATGCATCTTAATATGCCTCCACTTTTGCAGCTGAATTTTTCTTTTCTGCATGGGATAACAAAGGCTGTGAATGAGGTAGAAGGATGTTTCTGACCTTGCTTTTTCCTTTCTCCATGGCTCTGAGATGGACACATTGATCAAAGCAATGTGCTTTTGTCCTCATGAGCACTTTGTGAATGTATTCTTTGCGAAGCACCTGACATCCCCATGACCCTTCAAAGAGGGTGGAGAAATGAGTCATTGCAAGATGTGTTGGAGTTTTACAGGTGGTTGGCACATGGTGCCAAGAAATGAAACCTGAGGGAGCAACATCTACAAAGACATACCTTATTATTTGCCATTACAGTCATGAAACCGGATCATGTAATCATGTAATTAATGATCACAGAATCACAGAATAGTAGGGGCTGGAAGGGACCTCTAAAGATCATGTAGTCCAATCCCCCAGCCAAAGTAGGTTCACCTAGATCGGGTCATTCAGGAACACACCCAGGCAGGTTTGGAAAAAGTCTGGAGAAGGAGACTCCACACCCTCCCTGGGCAACCTGTGCCAGGGCTCCCTTACCTTTCTTCCTCTTCCTTGTGCTCCAGCTTTTGGACATTATCCCTTGTCCTATCACTGGACACTGTAGAAAAAAAGTATTGCCCCATCCTCCTGACATACACTATTCAAATATTTGTAAGTATTAATGAGATCCACCCTCAATCTCCTCCAGTCTGAACAGCACCATTTCCTGCAGCCTTTCCTCATAAGGAAGCTGTTCCAGTCCCCTGATCATCTTGGTGGCCCTGCGCTGGCCTCTCTCCAGAAGTTCTCTGTCCCTCTTGAGCTGGGGAGCCCAGAACTGGACACAGGACTCCAGGTGAGGCCTCACTAGGTCACAGGAGAGGGGGAGAAGAACCTCCCTTGAACTGCTGGCCACATTCTTCTTAATGAATCTCAGGATGCCATTGGCCTTCTTGGCCATAAGGGCACATTACTGGCTCATGTTCAGTTTATTATCAACCAACACTCTCAAGTCTCTCTCTGCAGAGCTGCTCTCCAGCAGGTCAACCCCCAGCCTGTCATGGTGCATGGGGTTGTTCCTCCTCAGATGTAGGACTCTGCACTTGTCCTTGTTGAACCTCATGAGGTTCCTCTCTGCCCCACTCTCAAACCGGTTAAGATCCCACTGAATGGCAGCACAGCCTTCTGGGGAATCAGCCAGTCCTCCCAGTTTGGTGTCATCAATGAACTTGCTGAGGGTACACTCTGTTCCCTCATCCAGGTCATTGATTAAGATGTTAATTAAGTGTGGCCCCAGAACTGACCCCTGTGGAACCCCACAATATTGTTCACTGAGGTACTTGAAGGTCAATGTCACCCTTCATTCTGACTTTTGCTTAGTTTCTGAATGCCTGATGCCAATAGCCTGGAGGTCTTTCACAGATGTAGGAGGAGAAGGGACACATCCTCCCTTACATCTTACCTCTGACACACCATGAGTCTTCACTGGAGAAGACTGGCTAGACAGGTCTCAGTCTCTGAATGGTGGCAGAGGAAACATCCCTCTCGCAACATCTTCTTCTCTTCCCTCCTTCCTCTCTCTCTTAGCCTCAAGGTGTACATATCAGATGTAATTTCTTCCCTTCTGAGCTATGTGAATGCTGGCTACAAACCCCAGTGAGTGCTCACCGGACTGCTGGGACCCATGGCATATCAGAGGTCCTCAGCAAGCATGTCAATGTCATATCAAGAAAGTGAACCTGGGACTTTCAGCTCCTCAACCAAATAAGTAAAGGAAAATCTCCAGTGACAACTTCAAGTCAGTTTTCCTTATTTGGGTCAGCTACTGCTTAGGGACAAAAATTCCCCACCCTGGGTAGGATCACCAGCTGGAAGAGGGTGTTGACTTTCTCTACACTATTGTTTGGTTCTGTTACCAGTACGTGGACCATAACACATCCCTGCTTTTAGCTGGAAGCAGTGTGTCACCTGTGGGAGAGGTTGTCAGGACTATACTTTATATCACTGGCAGGAGCTGTTCGTAACCTTTCCATATCACATATATCAAGGCCCTTCTCTGAATTTCCATCTGATCCAGAATGAAGTATGTCATTCAGAAACCCCTCACTTTGATTAGAAATTTCCCCATTCACATAGAAACCATCACATGCTAATTTCTGCCAATCCCAAATAATTGCAGTTATTTTTTTCAGTCTATTTCATGTCCAGTGTGACTTTAGTTCCAGCTTCATTGGCTCTTGGTTAGTAGAATTAGTCAAGAAGTTTTCAGCAAAACATTTATTTGCTGGACAAAAATCCAGACAGATTTGTGGAAAAGGGCTAGTTGTGATGGGATTTCTCAACTCGTCCTTGTTAGGCAATTTTCAGTTGAAACATTCCAGATTACCAGTCAAAAACTATGGGTTTTTTTTTCTGGAACTTTAATAATTTAGTATAAACTAGAAATAGTCCAAATCAAAATGACACATTCAGATATTATTTACTCCTTCATCCTTTCATTGTGTCTGTGTGGGTGTACAAGGCATAAATATTGACTGTTGCTTTTGCTTTTGAATGACACTTTACAATAAGTGAGTAAATATAATTAGTTCACATTCAAATGGCAGATTTCCATCCTGGAAAACTGACCATATTATATAGCCAGTGTATAAATATACCTGTGCTAAATCACATCCCAACAGTGAAGTGAATTGGCCATACAGCACCAGCCACGCTGATCTGTTTACAAAAAGAAATTACATATTTCCTTTGTGGAAGATACAGAGAACTTACTGTGCAGAAACAACCAGTTTTCCCTGCTAAAAGTGGGCTATCTTCTATAAAAATCTTTTATGGCTTGGACTCTCATCCTGGAGAATGTGTCATGACCTATATTCTCCAGACAAACCAGCCTCCAGAAAGACTACTGCTGGGAGGGATTTGGGAGGGCCTTGATGTTGGGGAGAGGAACATGGGAAGAAGAGTGTTTAAAGTGAAGAGACTCTCTATTTCCCAAACCTCTTGTTGCTGACACCTTCTCCTCTCCGCTCATCTCCTCTCCATCAGGAACAGAAGGTGATGACCACATCTATATCCCTCAGCCTTTCCATGCTGCTGCCTGCCTTCTTGCTGCAGACAGCCATTTCCCTCCTTTTGTAGGTACTCTTATACAGGGAAAGTCATGATCCTGTCACCAGAGCTGTAGTTGGGAAGGCAATCTCAGAGGGAGCTGGAAGTTTGTTCTGCTGGTTGGGGCAGGGAAAGACAAAAGAAGTGTAGACAGATGTGTTTGGGATAGGAGGGGGTCACCAAGGAGCAGTAGCCCAGTCCCTTCTTGGGCTGGTGGTGTTTGTACTCCACTGGTCCACAAGGGACTCTGATAAGGGATCCATCATCACTGTACTGGAGTCCCTGACACAGATACAGAAAGAGAAGCTTGTTGAGATCCTGTCATAGTAGAGGAAACATGAGAATCTCAAAAATACACCAGGATTGTGAGTAGCACCTTTAAGAGTCTTCTCAGAGGGCATTCAATCTTCCCTTCCAGTAAGAGCATCCTCTGGAAACTCTGTTTGGTGAGCTCTTTAGTCTTCAGGCTTTAACACTCCTTGTTTTTCAGTCAGTTCTCAGAAGCAAACTAACTGATGCCAGATCATTTCCAGTTCCAGGAGAAAAAATCTTGCATTTGTTTTGGATGCAAAGTCACTATTTCTGACTCATATTGGTTTACTCAAGCCCTCTTGAACTTTTTCTCTTAAATTGTTCTTTGAAAAGATGCCAGAAATACACAGATGCTTTACTGGTACTGTAATCACACTGGGAACTTGGACACCTAGGAGAGCTATGGGCTGAAACAGCAGCACTCATGGATAACTGCTGGGTCTGTTACTTTGGAGCAGTGCAGTGCTATTTCCAGAAAGGAAAGAAATTCATGCAAAGAACAGTTTAGAAACAGCATCAGATGCCTCTGAGCTCTGCTGTTTCTGGGTGGTCTAAAGCCTCCAAAAGGGTAGGAGCTGGAGGAAGGAGAACTACTTCTGTCCCCTCTAATCAATTCATTAACTTATACAAAAGTCAAAAGTCCCCTTGCACCAAAAATGATCTATTCCACATAAAAGGGGGTTTTAAAGACCTTTGCAAGACATGGAATGTACAATTGCTGCTCTTCTAAAAGCCAAAGGATGACTTTCCAACATGGTACCACATCCCTAGAAAAGCACTGTGGGGAGTTTGTTTCACTCATGATACCTAATACTATCAGACTCCAAACACAACCAGTGTCAGGAACTGTAAAGAAAGAACTGCCTTTTTGCTTTGATGTACCATTTCAGGGGGTTTTAATGCCACTTTCCATCACATCACCATAGCTTATATTTCTTCATGAAGTCATAATAGAAAGAGAAAGGTGTTTTCTCATAGCTCAGAGAAATAAGTTTGAATTTGTTCCCATCTGCTGTCACGATTTGTTCTCTGAAAGTGTTTGCCCCTAAAACATAAGTTTATTATGCAAGAGACGTGATTGAAGTTCTCAGGAGGTGCCAAGGTGGCAATGTTTGAATTTTGGCAAAAGATGCAAACCCTTGACAGAAATAGGTCCCCCTCAAGACTGTATTTGCCCTCTTCAAGCTCAACCATCCAATCCACATGTTACTCGAGAGAAAAATGGCAGATAAACTAATAATATCCAAGATCCATTCTAGTGCCATGGAAAATGTTGAGTTTCCTCAGCAGTTAGCAGAAACTGGATAGCACTAGACTCCAAGGAGATAGGAGAAATAGAGAAGGAGAAGAGAGAGACACAGGAATGTGATTTGCCACAATTTACAGCCCTAGCATAGTTGAACAATCTAAGGATGAAACAGGAGGAAGACTCTAAGAGGTTACTCAGCAAAGGAGTAATGTAGGAGGGATTGGGACATCTCAAAGAAAAAATGCTTCCAAAGAAAATGATGGACTTAGGTCTGAGGAGAGGATGCTGAGGTTTTAGTTTTACCAATTAATTTTGTCGTTGGGATGGAAGGGAGAAACAGAAAGTAGATGAAACAAAGCATAAAACTAGGTAGCAATTAAAAACTATAAATACATCCATAGTTTGAAATGTTTTCTGGATGATTGCAATGATATTAAGTGGTTTGGGACGCAACCATATGTTTACAAGCTCACTTTGTGTGAGGTAGTACCATTCTATGATTCTACCTTACACAAATGCACTGCGAAGCCATCACTAACACATGCATGTAGATGAGTGATTTTCCACCAGACTTTCCCCAAATTGGTGCCTTCTCCAGCACTGTAACATCAGACCATCCCTCAGGAATTGGTCCCAGAATACCAGGCTTTCAAATCTTGCCATTTTTGACAGGTTGTGGTAATAGTATGGTCAAAAAAAATAGTATGGTTATGATCATGGTCTTGGCCACGGTGTCCCAGTACTATGTCAACAACCTATTGCCAGTAGACAGATGGTAGCTCCATTCCCTTGGGTCTTGTCAGAGCTTCACCAGTAGGAAA
Organism: Urocolius indicus; assembly: GCA_013401255.1. Classification (NCBI taxonomy): domain Eukaryota; kingdom Metazoa; phylum Chordata; class Aves; order Coliiformes; family Coliidae; genus Urocolius; species Urocolius indicus. The sequence continues at coordinate 81,772 of WBNH01008032.1, read as the reverse complement.
CTTTGTTTGGTGAGGGAAATGCTGGCAAGAGGAGTCTTCTGCCCTCCTCCCAGTTTGCCAAGGGCTCTTCTCAGAGGTTCAGTGTTGAATGCATTCATCCAGCATCTCTTCTTCTGAAGACTTTCCTGAGCTGCACACTGGTGATCAGAGAGAAGGAAAAGAGAACCAGTGTTGACATCCATCAACCTGCCTCTGGAGTTCCTCTGGACATATTGCCCCACATAAACCCTCACAACAACTGATCAAATTACACATCCACTCAGACTGGGTGAGGACCTTCAGACCAGGGGCACAGCAAGTGCACACTTTTCACAACATAAAGGTCAGCTGCAGTGTGATGAACCAAAACTATTACTGCCTTTTCAGTAAATTATGCTCAACTGTAACATTCCTTGAGAGAACCCCACAATTAGACCAATAAACAAAGAGAAAAGTGAGGAAGTGAAGAGACAAGCTGCACCAATTCCAATGAGCAGACAAGGAAAGGTAAGCAATGCTCAGCTTTTTTTAACTATTATTGTTATTTTTGATATCTGAAGGCACTAGAAATTCAGATCAGATTGTTAAATCTTCACTATGATGGCAAGCTCAGTAATGATTGTGAACAGAGGATTTCTGGACTGGTCTAAGATGATTAATGGCTTGTGACGTCTCCAGAAACTTGTGTCCATGCAGCTCAAGAGGAAGCTCAGTTTCCCCACAGCACCAAAAGTATATACTCTACATCCCGGCAATACAACAGCTAAGTGAGCTCACTTTATTTATGTGGCTCCTAGGGTGCTGAGAAAGATGGCAGGCAAGGGGTTAAGTAGTGGCAGTGTGGTTTCTGGAAGGGAAAGGCATGCCTCATTAACTGACTGGAATTCATGGAGTGTATGAACACCAGAGTGGACATGGGAAAGGCAACAAACACCATATTACTGAGATTTTCAGGGTACATTGAACATAGGCCCACAGGAGAGGTCAGTGTTGATGGACCAGACGATAGCAGGGACTGAAAAAGGCCTTGAAAAGTTAAGGGCAGTGGAGAGCAAGTAGGAGAGCATAGTGGGTGTCTAAGTCGAACAACCTACCTCTCTACAGTCTCTCCGTACACAACTGTCACTTCTTCTGTAACTGGACCTATCTGTCCCACCAGACAGGAGGAGAACACGTATGTGGTTGACTCTTTGAAAATCCAACTCTTCTTTTCCATGTATTATCTTCTCCCAGGAGTATCATCCTTAATTTTCCAATCCATCACATTCACTGACAAAGTTAACATGGTACAAGTCAGAAAACTGTTAATTTAATGACTCTGTGGCTGCCAGTCCAAGTATCCCGTAATTTATAGCCCAGCAGACAGTACACAGTAACTGCAATATCTCTGTTAAGTACAGTATCACGTGCTTCCCCATATTGCCACCTGGCCAAGCAAATCAGAGTTCAAGACTGCTCTGCTGTCCTCTGTCATAAAATTATAAAGGCAAACTGAGACTTAAAGACTAGATTCACGATGAAAATTACCTCAGTGTCTTTTTTCTCCAAAAGGTCACCAATTAGGAAATTCATTCATGAAACAGGAAAAGTTCACAGAATCAAAGACTCTACAGGGCTGGAAGGGACCTCGAAAGATCATCTAATCCAACATCCCTGTCAGAGCAGGACCACCTAGAGTAGGTCACAAATGAACTCGTCCAGGTGGGTTTTGAATGTCTCCAGAGAAGGAGACTCAACAACTCATCTGGGCAGCCTGTTCCAGTGCTTCATCATCCTCACAGTGAAGAAATTCTTCCTTTTATTTCTTTGGAAACTCTTGTGTTCCAGTTTATACCCACTGCTCCTTGTCCTATCATTGGTTATCACCTTTACCTGTCTTGGGGAATTTCAATAGTGTTACTCTGTAATTTTTCTCTTCAATGTAAGAAATTAAATTAAGGAGGAAGTAAGAGAGTAACACTAAGTGTAACCTCCTACAAGAGGGATTCACATTAGACTGGCAGAATAAGCATTTATTCTCTGCACTGTATGCTCAAGACACTCTTTTGTGGAGTGAGAAATATGGATTTAACCCCCTCCCACAGTGAATCAAGTTCTCCTATGTTCCAGGTGAGTGGGTTTTGTTCCAGTGCTTCGTGGGGCAAACCACCAACTCACAGAATCACGGAATGGTAGGGGTTGGAAGCGACATGTAGAGATCATCTAGTTTAAACTCCTGCCCCACAAATCTTGTATTTTTTTCCCCCAAGCAAACTACTTAGCATTTCTGGGACAAATCCAGAACTACTTACAGAATGACTTAAAGTTTTTACTTATGGTAGTTGAAAAGATGGTATTTTTTCTTTAGTCAAAGGCTTCTTAGAAATGCATGACCCTCAGACAAAAGGAGCTGGAAGGGACATAAAAGTATTGCATTCATTCTGAAGACAGTGAGTCTACTTTTGTTACATCTTGTTACCTAGGGCAAGGCTGCGCTGGGCTTGTCTGCTCAATTCAGGAAAGCTACATGCACAAACTGCTCCTTTGTATTGCTAGCTTCGGCTGGAAGATTTACAGCAGCACTAGAAATTCTAAGGGAGGATTGTTTATCCATTTATAACTTGGGTTTAGTTGTGATTTACATTTGAAGCAGGTATTTTAATCCCTCAGTTGTACATGAGGTACACTCAGACTTAGCACACTTGCTCCTTCCCCTGGTTAAAAAAATTAGTTTGGGAAAATCATATACATAAATCCATTCATTTATAGCATTTTTTTTCCGATCAGTTTTGCAAGCTCTCTCCCAGGACACAGCACTCTACATCTGCAAATTTGTTGTTTCTTAATCACCAAGACTGAGGAACTGTATCTGGGTTTAAGGGAAAACACACTACAGGCAAAACTAATCCTGCTCACCTCACCCTGTCATTTTTATCCTCAACACCCTCGTCAGAGTTCCTTCAACATTACAGCTAAAGCATAGCACCTGGCCATACACATAAGGTTTGAGACCTGCCTCCTGCTTGACTTCTAAATATCAGCTCCAAAATTATGTCCCAGGTCAATACTGAGTCTTTCCACTTGAAGATGTAAGGGCCAGGACCAGGAGTCGCTCTGTGATACATAGAATCATAGAATTGTTTCAATTGGAAAAGACCTTTAAGATCATTAGGTCCAACCACTACCTTCACACTGCCAAGGCCACCACTAAACCACATCCCTCAGCACCTCAGCTGCGTATCTTTTACTAGGTCCAGGGATAATGACCCTACCGTCTCCCTGGGCAGCCTGTGCTGGTGTCTAACAACCCTCTCAGGAAAAAAGTTCTTCCTAATGTCCAACCTAAACTTCCCCTTTGGGGAAAACTTCGGGGGCAAATAGAGCCCATTTCCTCTTTTCCTGTCATTCATTACTGGTGAGAGGAGATTGACTCTCACCTCACTACAACCTCGTTTCAGGTAGCCGTAGAGTGATCGTGTTTCCCCTCAGCCTCCTCTTCTCGAGGCTAAACTTCCCCATCTCCCTCAGACACTCGTCATCAGACTTGTGCTCCAGACCCTTCACCAGCTTTATTGTGTGTCTCTGGACACACTCCAGCACCTCAAAAATATGTTGTCTTCACAGCAGAAGCCACCTCTCACGAGCCATCCCTATCTCTGAAGTTACCAGTACTACCAGTTGCAGTTACTCAAATATGTTCTTACCTTGCAAGAGCCAGGAGAAGTATTGTGCACTTTCAATGCAGCCTTCCTCAGCCAGAGAAGCCCCAAAGTGACTCCAAAAGAGTGCCAAGGCAGCCCTTGGTGTCAGTGGCCTGTCCCATCACACAGCTCTTCGGTACAACACATGAAACCTTGCAATACCCTGAGTTGCTTATGGCAGGTCCACCCATTTTTATTCCTCCTTGAGGGATTTTGTAAACTCTTAAGATGTAAGCATGCCAAAGGGACAGAGGAGTACATCCCACAGCCATTCAGGCTACAGCAGCAACATACAGACTTGAAAAACATCAAGTTTAATGACTGAAGCAATGTGAACTGGTGCTTGGGAGTGAGTAATGTGGTGATACCCCATTGAACACTCCATGGGACAGCTAGAGAAGCACTAAAATATATTTCACCTTTTTTCCCTGTGTTTTTTTTTTTTTTGGTTCATTTAACATTTGCTTCTGACCCAGATATGATTTGAGTCAGGGGGGACAGACTCAAAGCATCATAACATCACTGAGCCTCTTTCCTTGGTGCAGGTAGTCTTTGGGATGGCCCCTTGAGAACCAGCGCATTGCTCAGCTGGTGCTGCTCCAATGCACTGCAGAAGTAAACTGGTGGCCTGCAGCCAAAGTAAAAAGTGCCTCCAGTTTCCTGCATGCAGAAGACATCAGCCTTGATTGCTTGCAGAGGTGTGTTACTCTTCCAAAGCATCTCCCTCGAGCAATACCTACACCCAAAAGCGAGGATGCAAATTCAAATGTTTTGAAGCAAACCAGAGTTTATTTAGCACTTATTGCCCGTTCTGTTGTCATATGTGGTGTCTTCTGTCTCCATTTTGCTCTGGTAAACATAGATTTTTTTAATTCTTATTTTTTTAATAAAATATATAAAACCTTGTGCATTGCTATCCATAGGAAAACTGTAGTTTAACAGAAAAAAAAAAAAGATTAAGGCACATTCCTGTGCAGCATCTTCAAATATATATATATATATATATATATATGTATATCTATATACAACAAAACAAAAGAAAAGCCTTTTCAACCTCTTTGAGGTTGTTAACTTCCCACTAGTCACTGACACATCTCTCATATTTCACTGTTGGAGGTGGGTTGGGTTGTGTTTGACAAGGGCCAGCAGAGAGAACAGACTCAAAAAAATAGTAGGATTTTATCCCTGAGGTGTCAGTAAAAAAAAACAAAAAGAAGAAGAAGAATATTCCCATTGAAAATGAAGATGAAAAGACAGACATAAATAACTGAACACACTATGGCAAGTCTCCAAGCACCGAGATGATTTCACGATGGAAGAATCCCCCTCCCTGACATTCCCCTGGTTCTTAACAAGTCATAATTAATTTGGTTAATCTCATGGCTTCTGAAGTCACAAGACAATCAGTCAGGATGTTCCTCCCCCTCCCGTCCCAAATCATCTTTCCAGATTTGTCGTTTTGTTCACAATTCGCCCACAGTCTTCAGGAAAGGGAAACAAAAAAATCCTAAAGGAACACCAAAACCTGGACAACTTCTCTCCCCAGTCAGGAGAGGAGCACTCGTACCATGGCATGCCAAACTCTATATCCCACACAGGAGGATTGTAATTGTCATCTTCCTGCCTACTACTAAGAAATGAAGTTGGCGACCAGTTCTGTTGAAAACAGAAAGTATGCGTGAAGAGGAGTGATAGGGATATGTCAGGGAGAAGGAGACGGGGAAAGTTTTATTGCTGTCCATCTACAATGCTCCAGGTAGCACGCCTGAAAGGAAAAGAGGAGATATTCACATAGTACTCCTTCCCTTTCTCTCCTCTATCACTTGTGGAGGAGACCCAGGGTTCAGGGCAGGACAGTTGGACTCCCCACAGATTAGTAGTAGCGGTTGAGGCTCCTGGTGCCTGGGATGTCAGGCTGGCCGTTCATCCAGATCTCCCGGATGATGCGCTCCCGCTCCTCCAGCCGCTGCGCTCGCTCCAGCTCCTCCGCTGAAGTGAAGACGTTCATGTTCAGAGTCCTCTCAAACCTGCGGTGCCTGCGGGCCGACAGGTCTGAAGTGGTGTCCGAATCAGCATCACTGTCGCTGCTGTCGCTGTCGCTCTCCCGCTCCCGAGGGGGTTTTTTGACGGAGGAGCGTTTGCAGTCAGTTCGGCAGGACACTCTCAGCACCAGGGCCAACAGGGTCAAGACGAGTCCAATGCACACCCCAGAAACAAAATACAAAGCAGCCCGCTCAGGGTTTTCTGAAAGGGGAAAGAAAACGATTGTCAAGAACAACCCTTAGCACAAGGAAGCACACACAGAAAGAAAACAATAGTCAAGAACAACCCTTAGCACAAGGAAGCACACATAGCTCCTCTCTGCAAGCACCACTCATGGTGTCTGGAGGGGCAGAGTTTCTAACGGTGGCTTTACTTCCATGCCTTCCTTCTCTTTCTGCACCCCAGGGAAATCAGGAAGAGGAATTCAAACAGTGGAATCACTGCCAAGGCATTTGTCCACATGCAGAACATAGGTTTGCTGCAGTTGTATCCCAGAGTTGTCTGGAAGGAAAAGGAGCAGCTCTCAGATGGAAATGCTAATGGCAGTGGCTGCCCGAGCAGGGCTGGCACCAGGGTGCTGCACATCCAGCCACAGCTAATGCATCTCGCTGTCACATCCATTATCATAGCACCAGGAATAAAGATGATTGCAAAGCTTTGTATACTGTCTGCACTGCGCTCCAGCTGAAATGAGAAGCCTTGCAGCATGGAAAAATGTGTGTTATTTATTCATAGGTTTCATTTGCTTATCTAATGCGAGTGTGCTGGCTTTCCACACAGACCACCAAAACGTGTACCTGTGCTACACCAGCATAGTTGTGCTCTAACAGGATAGGCACATTTCAGATATAACAAGACTCCAAAGAATCCACAATGCCTCTTAAACTAGGTCATCCTGTTTATTTAGTACCTTGTGGTGGTGGTGGTGGTGGTTCGTGGGACTACTTAGAACTGTAATTATGATTAATGTTGTCACTGCAATTACCCTGGGCTGAATCATCTCAGTTTATAGGTATGCTGAATAAGTTAACTGAGTAGCAGTGTCAAGGCCAGCTCTTCTCTGCTGCGTCTATTGGGAGTCCTGAGTTTAAGGATGGAGTCAGCTCCTCAGATGAGCCTTATTCTCTTGAACTCAGTGATGAAGCTGTAACAGTTCCCACCAGCTGAGAGCCTGACATTCGGCCCTGAAAGATCTCTGTAACTAGAAGGCTCTGTTCTACCTCCACTTCCCCCAACTGTGCTTTTAGAATCTGCCCTCTGCAGTTGGTTTCTTTAAAACAAAGTTTGCAGGAAATGCACTGGAAACTATTTGGAGACATTAGAAACTCAACAGGACAAGACTCTGCTCTAACTTCAAAGCTGGTTCTAAATTTGAAGTTAGGCATGTTCTAAGCAGAGAGTTGGACCAAGTGACCCCTGGAGACACCTTCCAGCCTAAATTGTTCTCCAATTCTGTGGCTAGAGTCCTAACACTGGCATGTTCACAGTTCAAGGCAATGCATAGTTCAATGCCTGGAGATGCTCGTGGAGAAGTTATAGGGACAAAACACCTTTGTGCTCTTCTCTTCTCTCCTATTAAAAAAAATCTCAAAGATGACTGACAAGCCAAGGTGGAAAAAGTGTCACGGTAGTCTGATATCTGGCCATTAAAACAGAAGGCTGTTGTTAGAATGATTGGTGTGGTTGGCATGAGTCAAAAAAACAGACTTAAGAGTCACTACAAAAAAAAAAAAGAGGAGAAAACTGCAGCAGATGCATTCAGCAAGTCCAGAAAAAAAGAAAAAGGAGACAAATACAGCAATAGCTGAAAAGTCAAGTGAGATCAAAACCAGAGGTTTTAAGCTAGGATATTTTGACAGCAGTGACACAGCAAAAATCAAAAGGTAAAAAAGCAGGCACAAAGGATGTGCCAATGGCTCTTGTAGCAATCTGGCTGAGTGACGTCCTGGCTGCAGTGAAGTCAGTAGTAATTCTGAACTCAAGGAGCCAAAACTCAAATTAAAATCGCAGCCTGGCTTGTGTAGTAGCAACGCTGCTGCCCACCTGGTACTGTATGAACAGTAAAAAACTGGCCTAAATTCCAGAGATTCAAAAACCCCAGGAAAACTGGAATCACATCCTGATATGGCCTCTACCTCCATGTGCAATGTAACTCGGGACAGTAACTGCAAAGCTTTCTCTGCAAGGAGGCCTAAGAAGGATTCACAGAGTGTGGAAGTATGGGAAGAACAAATGAGCAGCACGGTCTGTCCTGGAAGACACTTGGTCCAGTCTGCTTCCACTCTGCCTGGCTGACAGGATGCCAGTCACACTTTCCTTAGCACCACAATCCTGCACACACATTGGCTTGATTTGGTTGCATTAGTTCCACTGTTCAATCTTTTAAAGCAACTCATTAAAAAAACATAGATTGGAGCCGAAGATGGAGACACGTGGTTTTTCTTCACCCATTTTTATCCATGTGCTGCTTTTCCTTTCTCCTCCACACTTCTTTTTCCATGCTACTGCATCCAGCTCAAGAGAAAGCTGCACCTCGATTGCTACTTTAGCAAGCATTTTTCATCCCGTGCTTATACTTGTCTGTATAGCCCTTCATGCAGTGCAATGGCTCTAATCGAATCTTTGGGCTCCAGTGGCATTTATGAGCTCCTACAGCTACTCTGTCAACATCTGGGACACTGTCTGGACTTCCTCAGTGAGCTGTAACCTTACGTTCAACTGCAATCTTGGCATTTATCAAATGTACAATCCACTCGCACAGCAGCATCGCTTTCCTTTACAGCAGAAAGAGCAACTTGAACTAAAAAACAAGGGCTCTGGTTTTCCTCAGCTGAAGTAGCCAAATCAGCAATAGCCTACATTTGAGGGTTTGACAGTTTGAGAGTCTCCTCCATTGCATGTTCTGCTTGCAAAGACTAAAAAGAGGCATCCTCTTCAGCAAATAGGTGTTCAGCATCCTCCAGAATTGAAGTGCCAACATTGAAGTGTCTCAAAATGCTCATTATATTTTAAAAAAACCCAAAAAACTCTTTAAAAGTGTATGGACATCAGTAGCAGGAGGTAACATAATTTTGCTATGCATTCGTGTTTGTACACCCACTAAAACATGGATTTTGACTAGTGTAACTTTTTCTTCCACTGATGTACCTGACAGCTCAGAGCTATGTTTTTCTCCTAAACTTCTAGCAAGACCCAGCTGCTGGCAATATCTTTAGCTGGGGTTACCATTCCCCTTCCTGGTATTTCTCTTTCTGGACTGAAAGCATTAATGAAAATGTCACTGTTTCAAGCCTGAACATAATCCATCCAGACAAAAGATATATGCTCTTTATAACCCTCTCTACAAAAGCCCCCATTTTCGAGGCACTCAAAAAGGCCAAAAATTAGAAACACATTTTATTATGTTTTTCAAACCAAACCAGCAGCAATTACAAAGCCTGTTTCCTGAGGGCTAACAATCTGCTGGGAGCATCAGCCCAGACTGCCATTAATTCCCCAGGAAATGCCCCGGGACAAGCTTGTTATTGGTATTATAATAAATTGTTTCAATAAATAAAAACCAATCTAGGCATTAACGCTGCTGGCTTCCTGTGATGGCTTCATGCATTCAGAAACCTCAGTGGGGAGGAAAATTTCAGAGGGCCCCAGTAAAAGGTTCAGCATTAAGCATGGCCAGACAAACAGTAGGAACAATATCTTCCAGGGAATTTACAGTTAGCCCCACAGGCTGCCAAAATCCCCTGGTAGAACAGAGGAAACTCTCCAGGAGCCCCTTAGTAATAAGGCTCAGGCCAAGCAGTCTGAAAGTTGGAATTATCTCCCCTGGGTTTTTTTTTGGAAGTCCCTTGTTAATAACTTGGCAGTAAAGTTTTGCCTGTGGATGAAGAATAAAACAGGGATTTGTGGAGGTTTCCTTTCCAACTACTTCAACCTGAATGCAATGACAAAACTGGAATAAGCCCCTTTTCCAAAGAGAGGTGTTGGAAGTGCTCTGATACAATTTAAATGTTTCATATCTATGTAACCACAAGCGACAGTTCTGATCGTGCTGGTAGATTTTTGACTGCAACTGTTCAGAGACTAGTGAAATCTTTCCAAACACTCAGACAGGTTTTGGAATAGGTCTCTATTTTTGAAGAAGTGTTGCTTTCAAGGTTCTGGAAGCTGGGATGAGACTAACACCTAAGCAGCTTTGACACTGTTTACCATGATGATAGCTGCCAACAGATTTGACAGTGAACACCAACACTCCTGCAAAGAGGTTTTGCTTCCCACTGTGCTGTGATTTTTCACTCTTTGGTTGTCAATAGTAAGGTGCCCAACATTTATATGAGATCAGTCAAAACGAGGGTGGAAATGAGCATGGAGGCTTTTGCTAATATTGGCACTTCTCCTTTCCATGCACTGCAATACTCCGTATGTGCGAGTGACTGAGTCTGCAGGCTCTTCATCTGTAGCAGCCCACACAAACCTGCCCTTTTGTGCAGAAAATATGAACACCAGTGAGCACAGAGGGAATCCCACTGAGTTGTGAATGCTCTCCTCAGGCTGAGATACTCCACTGCCAGGAGGCAGGAAAAGTAGTAAAGCGGATCATCCTGTTAAGCGCACACTTTACTCTCGAAAGATCAAGTGCCCGTAGCTTCTTTTTCCTGGAGGGGGTCTGAGGGTATATAACACCCTTTGTGCCAATGGAAACAAAAACCTCTATATGTTGCCTGTGCTTATTTGTGACTTTCTCTTGCAAAATCCTGGTTTAAGCCATCTTGTCGGCATAGGGAAGCCTTCAATACAGCACTTTCAGTGTGCAGAGTTTACCTGGAGGATGTTTTCAGTGTTCTGAAATAGAGTGGTTCTTGCACTAATGTTTCCCTTTGGCACCGAGGCTGCGGTCAGAAGCAGTGAGAAGACGTGTGAACCATTACTAGCCCTCCCTGTCCAGCCAATACTCTACCTCTCCTGAGTCCTTATAATGGCTCTTCTATGGACATCAACAGCTGCTGTGGCTTAGGCCACCTTCAGGGCCCCAAAGTCAGGCAAGCACAAAAAATTTCCAACTGTTCTGCTGCTCAGAATCTGCGATATGAATGAGGGTGGCTTTGCAGTGCTCTAGTTTTGTGCAAACGATATTTGTGCCCTGTGACACAGCTTGTCTTTGAACTCATAATCTAAAACTTCTCTGTATTCACATATAACAAAACAAATCATGACAAATTCATCCTCTTCGCTAAAAGCAGGGGGCTAAATTACATGCAGCAGATAAAGATGGTTTCAGGGCATCTGCTGTTTCAATCCAAGGGCCAGCCATCAATTATTTTTGTAATAAACAACAAACTGAACAAATTGAATGTCACTGAGACTAAAACTCATCTGACAGCCAAAGTTAGGTGCACTGGAAAACGTGAGCAACAAGGTCCCGAACTTATCACTGGAAATCCAAGTCATGAGGTCTGCGTTTTATCTATTGGACAACCAGTGGATGTGAACACCTCACAAGGAGACCACATCATGAGAGTGCAAACAAATCCATCAGTAACATAACCGTTAAAGCCATCCCTATTTATTATTTGTGCTACAGTAAAATCTAGAGGCTCCTGCCAAGACTGACACCTTGTGAAGGGGATGAATCGAGGCCTTGTGCCCCGCAAAACCAACACAAGGTCAAAGAGCTCTGCTGTGGTAAACGGAAGTCCATGGGGCATCATAAGCAGCTCTGAATCCTAGTCCCAACTGTCCCCAACCATAAATCCTACAACTTTCTGATGACCATTACTGTTCAGATGGGGAAAATAAAGTTAATAACATTTTATTTTATAGTACAGTTGGGGACGCAGGCATTCTCATGTCAAAAAAATGGGTAGCTGTAGGTAAGAAGGAGGAGAAGTGTGACAGATGATTCATTTAAAGTTTTCTTTTTCCTAATCTTTCACTAGAGAAGCTCAAGTAAGAAGAAGTACATCTTACTCAGCTATCTTTTGTGAAAAACACTATTAATTCCACTTAAGCTGCATTCTTCTTAAAGGTGACACAGAACTACGGATCCTGATGCCACCACTGGATGTGTAGAAGGGCAGAACTTCGGATTCATTGTTCATGATCCTTTTAGAAAAACTCTCCGCTAAATGTGCAGAAACACTCTTAGTAATCTACTCAGTGATTCCAAAATGCAAAGCCCAAGTTAGTTGTTTCACACATCAAAAACACTGTGGCCAGCAGGCCAAGGAAGGTAATTTTCCCCCTCCACTCTCCTGAGACCACACTGCAGTGCTGCATCCAGCTCTGGAGTCGTCAGCACCGGAAAGACATGGACCTGTTGGAGCAAGTCTAGAGGAGGGTCACAAGAAATATAAAAGTCTAGAGGAGGGTCACAAGAAATATAAAAGGGCTGGAGCAGCTGTGAAGAAAGGCTGACAGAGTTGGAGCTGTTCAGCTCAGAGAAGAGAAAGCTCTAGGAAGACCTTATAGCAGCCTTTCAGTACTTAAAAGAGGCTTGTAAGAAAGATGGGGACAACTTTTTAATGAGACCTGTCACAATAGGATAAGGGGTAATGGTTTTAAACTAAAGGAGGGTAGATTTGGACTAGACGTAAGGAAGAAAATATTTTAAACGAGGATTGTGAAGCACTGGCCCAGGTTGTCCACAGAGGTGGTAGATGTCCCATCCTTAGAAATATTCAAGGTCAGGTTGGACAGGACTCTGAGCAACCTGATCTAGTTGAAGACATCTTTGCTTATTGCAGGGAGATTGGAACTAGATGACCTTAAAAGATCTCTTCCAACCCAAACTATGATACTGTGAAATCCAAATACTTGTCTGTAGCAGCATGGTAATACTGCAGCAAAAGCAAGAGCATGGCACCAATAATATGGTAGTATTTAATGAATCAACAAGACTAAATGACACACAGACACGAAAAACTAGCTTACAAGAATTGGAGTTTTAGTTACATAGACCTCAGTGCTCCAGAATAGCATAGTTGCATTACAGTCCTGCTAGCAAACTGACTGCAGTACACTGAATCATTAACAGCATGCAGTGAAAGAGCAACACATTAATATTACTATAAGGGTAATAAGCATACAAACCTTTTATTAATGGAGAGCACCCCCTATACGAAATTTAAAAAGTGACCACAAACATTATGTCCTGCCTTGGGAGGGTAATTTATACAGGGCCCTCCTTCTAAGGAAAACAGTAGAAATTAGCCTAACATATGCTGAATTAGTGCATACAGTGCTATTCAAGCAGTACTCCTGCATTTTTTTGGGTTAGGTCCTCCAACTCTGTAGGCAATCTCTGCTGCTGACAAGGTACCTGCCTCAACTGTATCAGTGGTATCAATGGTAATGAATTGACCTCAAGCACTCAGTAGGGTACATAATTTTATTTCAACTTCTGAAGTGAATCTTATTAGAAGACTGCTTCTCTGCTACTTCAAAGATATATGTAGGTGAAAGACAAACTGTGATCCCAGGAAACTTTAAACTAGATTTAAATATACAATTAAGCAGACTCTCAAATTACTTCATCTTCACACTTCTACTGAAGATAATCCAAATTCTCTTCAGCTGGGTAATGATCTGAGTGCTGCTTATTTTCCAAATTACAGGACAACCAGTTTGCCTCCCTAATGAGCCAGGCTTTGATCTCCAGGAAAACAGAGCACTAGGAATAATACCACATGTAAGATTACATTGTGTTTAACTTCAGATGAGAGCAAATCCAGAGAAAAGCAGAGCATATTGAACCCTGTTACATACTGCCTGCTAGAGCTGCCCTGGTCAGATCTTTCATGGGAGAATTTGCTGAGAGATTAATGAAAAATATAAACAGTTTAAACAGGCAGACTTAGCTCCAAGTGACTGCAAAGTATTGGCTCCAATTGAGGGTCTATGAAGGGCCTGTGAGAGCCCAGAAAGATGGCAACCACAAGACGTACCTGTGATAAAGGCGTAGGCTGCCAGGATGTTGCTGAGAAGTGCCATCTCTGTGCTAACGCCCACGGGCTCCATGCTGCTGTTGAGTGCTGGCGGTTGTGTCTCATCCACAGGAAGCAGCGAGGGGAGGTTGTCTAGAGGGTAGAAGGTGGCTGATCTCCCTTTCTTCTTCTCTGCTTTGAAACAGAAAGGGAGTGAGGGAAAAGGCATGTGACTCAGCCCTACCCTATCCTATCCCCACCCGGTCAGCATCTGCACTCGGAAAGCCAGAGCCACTCAACAGCACGCCACACAGATTTGCCCCTTTTTGAGGGGGCAACTAAACCTTCTCAGGATAGCTTCAGCTGAGCATATAACCTGTCTGCATCTAAGCAGCATCTTCTCTCCCTCATCTCCTGCTCTTTCATGTCACCACTTAGACACACCCATCTACACTACAGTAAATATATAATCCAGTTTCTTTCCTCTGTAAATCAAAGGAGCCTGTATCAACTGTGAGTCTAGCTAAGCTTGTAATAAGGACTGGAAAACAGGCAGAGACGACAACCCTCTGCCGACGTCTTACTGTAGCCATACAGCCACACCTGGCAAACAGACTGGCTCTCTCTCCAGCCTTCCCGGGGAAGGGCAGATCTGAGTTTATTACTTCCTTCAGAAGCCCACTCGTATTGTGTTTCACTCAGACGCTATTTCCCCTTTGGAGAGGTGAGTGAACATGGGTTAATGATTTGATTTTGTTTGTTGAAGACTGGAGCTAAGGAGGCAACTAGTTCCAGGGGGCTCAAAGAGACCCTTTCAGACCTTATCAGCTTACTGCTGAGTGCTCCCTGCACCTTGATCTGCAGACAGACACCCCCACTACTCACAAAACACTAATTGTTTTAAACACAGAAAAAAAGTCAGTGCACAGGGTCCAGCTCCATCATCCATGTGATTGTTTAACTATTACAGTTTTTCAGGCCTCTTCCCTGGGTGCCTGGCTCTGGCAAAAAGCAAGCATGGCACTGCAAAATCACAGACTTGCACCTGGCTTCCACTTATCTGCAGATATTCAATTCAGGAAACTGTTAGATCCACCTCTGATAATGCCATCAGTGCCATGCAAGCAAAGGCACTCTGACAGCATGGTCTGTACTCACTGACTGCCTGATCCCTCCCCTGTCTCTGCAAATGTGGCAGCATGAGATATCACATTCAACTTCCCACTGTGTGTGCCAGGAAGCAGCTCAGCCCAGGGAAGTGGTTAGCAAAGTGGAGGGGTGTCAAAGAGAACAGGTAATACTGGATGGAGAGAGACTGAGTGCATGAGTTTGCATGCAGTGATGCCAACTCCTAATATGCCTCAGAGGAGAAGCAGCAGAGATGGATTTCCAGGTGTCCCTGGAAGGGATCAGCCTCAAGGAATGTAGGTGAAGTTGTATCTCTACCACTGAATGGTATGAATGGCCTTGTGAAAGACACATGTTATGAGCTACCAAGGTGTTAATGACTGGCCCTGAGGCAAAGTTTTTTTTAACATGGGTGCCCAGGTGGCAGATCCAAAAAGGAAAAAATATCCCAAGAAGCTCTTGCATTAGGAGAATATGGATCACTGAAGATGAGTTGTACAAATTGAGGCACTGAGGCACGGAGGCACATTCATCACAAGGGCACATTCGTCAGGAAATCAGTAGCAAATTTTTAGGAAATCTTTTAGTTCAGAAGTAGTTAGCAATGTGTACTCTAATCTTTCTCCTTTTTCCCTTTCTGGTAAATCTATCTCTGTACAAGTGGTTAGATTTTTCTCAACCATGGGAGCAGGGTAAATTTTTCATTTCTGAAAATTGAAACTAAAAACTGGATACTTCAGAGTATCTCAAGTAGCATCATGCATCTAAACCAGGGCAACTGAATCCTGCTGTTACTTGACAGATCCTAGAGAGTCATTCATCGCTCCCAGTTGCAGTCACTTATAGCTTGATGTATTTGCTCATACACAGACAATTAAGATACATCACGTTTGGAAGGACAACCACCCAGAAAAGTGTAAGAAAGGATGCAGGGGAAACTCTCACCCTCCTGAGGCAGCATGTGGAAGCCAGGTGAATGTCCCAAGTCATCTCAAATGACACATTTATATGATGGTAACTGAATCCTGCCCAAGATGTCTACATACTAAGGTCTTCTTCTGAACTGGTAAAGCTAAAATCCCTTTACGGTCAATGAAAACGAATGGTACCATCAGTATATAATCTAATACATATTTCATAACCACATATCTCAGCATAGCCTGCTGAGTTAGATCGGTCCAGGTTCCTGCTATGTCTTAAAGGCCAGTTAATATAGCTGGACTGCGGCTGCACAGAGCTGGTAGGTTATGAACCTGGTGCTTCTGCACCATGCTCTCTCGCAGGTCCAGTTCTGGGTTAGAGATAACCCACCTGCCCCTCACTGTCAATACATTAATGGGATCTCACTAGGGCTAAAGTTTAAATCACACTTGCAGGGGGTTTCCTGGCATAAGCGAGGAAAGGCTCAGATGGACACAGCTTCTGCTGAGTATGGGGCATCCCTTGTAAACCATGCTGTGCAATAATGGTGTATTTAGGAGACAGAGTAATGTGGAATTCCTTTCATGTGAGGTTTAGGAAGAATTTTTTTTTTTTCACTTTTGACTTGTGCAAAGAACAGATAAAATCAAACAAGCTTTTATATGAGTGCTCATCTGCATACACAAAACCACAGAACTGGTTTTGTCATCTGCAGGACTGTACAAGCATAGGCAGGGAAGACAGACAATGACTGGAGTTACAAAGAAGGGAAAAAACAAACACACAGAATTTCACAAGGACCATGTGTAGCTGTACTATGCGGTTCCCTGGACCATCATTCATTCCAGGACCTTACGAAAACACATCCCCTTTCCTCATTGCTGGCTTTGAAGACTTTGTCTATGCCTAATCAGCACACCTGCTACTAGTTTTCTCTTCACCATTTTTCTTAGCTGTTCTCTTTTACTCAAATCATTTCCCTGTGACTTTATACCAAAGCCGAGCAAAATTATTTTGGCTAGCAAAAAATTTGCCCTACACCACAGCAAAAGTGTAAAAGAGGTTATTCATTACATCAGGCTGACTTTAGCAAGTAGTATTAATATAAGAAATAAAACGAGAAAGGAGATTACAGATATATCAAAATATTTCCTTTTGCTATTTTGAAACATTATTTTAGCTTTTAATTTAAAAATGAAATCTTTGTTTGAAAAATGGTACAAGTTTTAAAAAACAAATGAATAAACACCATGAAAATTCAACGAAAAGTGGCACTTGTAGAAGAGAAATGTTTAGATGAATGAGTTCAGGATTTTTTTTTTCTTGCTTAAAAGAATCACCAGGATTACAAAATTTAGTTTGAGATAACTCAAAATTCTTTTCCTTGACAATTTTTACAGTAAGGACTCTAAACTGGTAAATCTGTTATTGTCAGTTCTCAAATATCCGTGAGCTGACTATCCAAGCTGTGGACTAGCTTTGCCAGGAGTGTAGACAGAGACAAGATAGCTCTGCCCATAGCACCCTAGAGCTGAACCTCCAGGAGCACAGGCTGGGAATTTCAGAAGTAATGTCACATATCATCTCCTTCATGTTAGGAAACACTATGGAAAACCAATAATTGACCCAATACATGCTTACCTGTGGTTTTCCAATGTTCACACACCATCCTTTCCTCCTACTCACCTGTCGCTATACATAGCTAACATTTAACTTCTTTCATATTTCTTGACTTTGCATTTTATGAAAATCACATCATATTTTAAAGCTCACTTGAAAACTTCTCTGTTCCCTGTGAGGCAAATCTGTTGTTTCTGCCCTGCTTTTTTTTTTTGTTTGTTTTGGTTGGTTGGTTGGTTTGTTGGTTTGCTTTTTCTTTTATTTGCCACTGTATTAGACAGGTTTGAAAAGTATTTTTATGATGAGTTTTGATATGCATGGCCATGACTGATATTTCAAGAAACCCAGTGTGAGCTTCACAGTTCACTTTAGTCCCTCAGTAGTCAGGGCTTGAAGTTTCTCTTTCTGACCGTAACCATGGATGGGGTTTGGGAACAATATAGAAATACAGATAAAGGGAGACAAGAGGGAACAGTTACCACAACACAGTTAGGTTTGGGCTAACTTCGCCACAGTCATAGCTACCTGGGAGAGCTCGCCCTATGTTGGAAGGAGAGACATCAGAAAGGAACACGCCGTCTCCTATAACATTGGGATCAAACACTCTTGGCCGCAGTGGAAAATGTGGTTTCTGAAATCCTTGGTAGCTGGTTGGTCTTGGCTGGGTTTCATGCAGAAGCTTCTTGGGAACTGAAAAAGTCAGGTAAGAAGAGCACAATTGTTACAGTGGGTTATTTCAGACAGTCAGAATGAGAATTACCACATTATGCTATGGGCTCAGTTTATGCTTAAATATACCATGAGCAGACCAAACAAACACTCATTTACCACTGTGATGAATGCTCTCCAACGTCAGCATGGAGATATTCAATGACAGAATGCTGGAAACTATAAATTCATTATGATATTGTTTATTCACAATTAAGATATAAGACTAGAATAAGGATTAGATTCAGCCATCTTATTTAGACACCCATCTTAGAAACTGAATTGCCTAGTAAACCAGCCTTCAGCCTCAGCCCTAAGCCTCAGAGTACTCCAGCTGCTTCTACCATGATGGCAGGCTGGGCAGGATGCCCCATAACAATGAGGGCTATAGGGTATGCCTGAATTGGTGCCTCTATCCAGCCATTAAGTTGCTGGCTCAAGAGTGCACATCAGAAGTTTCTGTCTGCTCCAGATTCACAAAATCAGCCTCTGAAGGATGCTGCTCCCAGGAAAACATAAAGTTTAAATCATTTACAACAGAAGAAGCTCCACCTGTAAGAAACCCTCCCACCCTATGAGATGCAAAATACTTAAAGCCTAAAGCCCAATGGGGAACAGTGTAAGTCGGGAAAGGCTCATTCCCCATTCCCACCATCTTGAAAAGGTGGGTGAAGACTCAGTTAATCCCTACTGCTCTCCGTGTTTCAGCAGCCACAGTACTAGCAATATACAGGTAAGTCAGGTTAATATGTGACAGTTTTGTCAGGACATCTATGGTCTCTCCTTTGGACCAAAGCATGCCTTAGTAAGAAGAGCATTTTCTCCTCCTTGATGTTGCAAGGCCAGCACTTCAGCTGTACATCCAGATAAAGAAATCAAATTTGGTGTAGCTACCTCAGTGTACACCTACTGAAGGTGAATCCACACAGTAAATTCACTGATTCACCCTGTAGGGACACAGCAGCATTTCATTTACAGAGTCAAACCAGTTCTCTACCTCAGTCATGGCCAATGCCTGAGGCTATTTCAGAGCAAAGTGCTTTTCCATACAAAGAGAAGAAACATATACACAGGCCATTCTGCTCAGAAATTAGAGGATAATATTGATGAAAGACAAAAATAAAGACATTACCATTTCCAGAGGAGAAATATATTTTTCCTCCCTGTCATTGACTCTATATTAATACGTACATAAAAGTACTGTTTTGTCTCTGCAGACAACCAAAACTTCAATGTGTTAAAGACACAGACTGTTGAGAACTAGGCATAAGTTCATTAGAGCCACAGAATCCCCAAGAGAAGATTTCTGGAATGTTCAGCTCTCCTTTCTCTAACGGCAACTGCGTCTCTTGTCCCAAGCAGCTTGATACCTCCTATTGCCTCAGTTTCCCCACTGCTTCACTGCCAATTGTACTATCTCTCATCTACACTCTTCAAAGAGGAGTGAAGAAGCATAATTAAAAATGCAAAGCACATTGAGATCCTTGGCACAAGCATGAAGGAGGACTTGGAAAGAGTGTAACCCTGGAAAAGAAAAGAAATTCCTGCCTGCCCCCTGCAGCTAATCAGCTGCCAAGCTGGAGCATGAGATTTAATCACACCCACTAAATTTGCCTGCATAACTACAAATATTATTGGTGGGGGAAGTGATCCAACCACCTTGTTTACATTGTGTTTGACTTACTGCCTATGCTGAGGCAAAAGAAAAAAAAATGGAGCTACATTTACTGATTGACCTCCTATATTAGGCTGCCAAGATATCAGCACTGAAGTTCTTGCGTTATTAGTAGAGTCACGCTAGGTCAGGAAACAGACATAAAACCCTACAGCTTCTGCATATCAAAGAGCTGGCACAGCAGTTTCTAGTGAAACCTGAATTGGCAACTGTCCTCTGATGAGAAGGCGGCAAAAGAGACACATCCTCTGTTGGGAATTAGACAGAAGTAAGAAGGATTCGTGTGCCAGAGAAGTATCAGAAAGTCTGGGAAGGAGGTGAGTAGAACAGACATTATCCTGAAAACCACACAATCAGGGAGAATTACAATTCTAGGATACTAATCTGAAATACACAAAGGGACCTAAGATTCGGAGAGCACAGGGCAGATTTGGGGTAATCTTTCATGTTTCAGACTGACACTTCTTCATAAACTTTTCCTTTCACCTCCCAGTATTCATGGCTATCTCTGGGGTACCATACAGGCTAGGTGGACCTGCATTTTACTTGAAAAAGGTGACACCACCAAACTCTTAAACATTTGAGCCAAGTGAGGGAAAGAAATGTAATCTTTCCCTAAGCACACCATGGGAATTGAGCTATGGCTCTCCCACCTTGCCATCTGTGCCATCAACCACTATGAATGCTACCTATGAGACCAGGAGAGCTGTCATAGTGAAGCAAAACATTGCTAAATCAGTCAGTAACTGGTCAGCATCATCCTAAGGAAGAGCAGAGATGGAGAAGTATTCGGGGGGAAGCATTTGTAGACACTATTGGCACAGCACCTTAATGGGTTAGGGTTGTGCCATTACCCTTTTGGCATGGCTGAGAAAGTAAGATGACTACTAAATAGGCTTTTGGTGCCTAAAAACACAGGTGTCTGTGAACAGAGATTCCCAAAAGCAGACGTGCTCAATGTCTGTGATTAGCATGCACTTTGGTACTTTCAAAAATCCTAAGAGGTACTTGTCTTCACCAACTAAACCATTTCAAAATTCTGGGAGCAACTAAGTGTAACAAGATGTCTACAGCGGATGAACCTAGGACTTTTCCATTTCAAGGGACCACTTTTCTCTGAGACTCCATAAACATCTTGAGAACATTTTGCCAGGAAAAGCCTATCTTGGCAAATAGTAAATAGAGTGACTGCACATAGCAAGTCTCTTCTTTTTCTAGTTTATACAATGATAAACTAATACACAGCTTAGATAGCCTGATTTAGAAAGACAGTAAAACAGAAAGGCTTTCTCAAGTGTAAAACACCTCACAATTTCCAGTTAGCTTCTGTGTGGCAGACAGCTTCTCACAAAAGATTAAACATCTGGTTCTTTTGAAATAACTTCCTTAATTCTCTGGAGGGGAGTACATCTGACACAAAGCATGGCATGAACTGAAGCAAAGTTTCAAGAAATGTTATTTATGATTAAAACCACCAGAAAAATAGTACCTGGGATTTTAGTCTAATCTCAGTATTAAGTAGAGAAATTCTGGCAGGGAAGGGCTGGCACTTGGCCTGCTCCATTCAATCTAGTGGAAAAGTTAAAGCAACTCAGTCAGAACAAGGGATATATGTGTACAAGAAGGGAAGACAAAGGGCCTTTAATCAAAGCATTAACACACCTGGTAGTCAGGAGCCCTGCACCTTCAAATGCACATGAGAAATGAGCTGGGATCATCTGGAAGAGAGGAGATGAGTTGTTATGGGAACCTCTGGGGACCTCTGGTCTCTCAGGGGACAGCAGTCAGCATTGAGGTGTGTATGTTTGTCTAAACGATAAAATTCTCCAGTAATTTGGGCAGGGCAGCTCACCAGAGCAGGGTAGCTTTCCGGATGGCAAGCCATTCTCAGCCACCCACCCCAGAGTCCAGTTTGGGTACTACAACGTGGTCTCTACATGAGCCAGGACTTGACCTGGAAAGGGAAGTGTCACCCTTGCTGTGACACACCATAAAGGCACCTGCAGTAGTCTATTCCAGGTTATAAATCTGCAAGGGAGCTTTTCAATCAGCAGGTTCATTCTTCTACCATTACAGCCTTTCAAATCTTTATATAATGTCTCTGCTTCTGTACTAAAAGCAGCTTCAGCTATCATCTCCCACTGCTCATCAGTCTGAATGAACATCATGCAAGCAATAATTTAAGCCAGCTTCCAACCCAAGACCCGCCTTATCCATTTGCAATGAATTAATGGTATCAATCCCACAACAAAACCTCACTGCCACTGCCTGGCAGCTTCCCACTGCACGAACAGGGGCAAAGGCAAATCAAAGCTCAAGTGTGACCCATTGGAGCAGAACCATTGGGTTTGAATACAAGCAATGGGACAATGTGAAAAAGCACATGCTGCAGCTGCTGACAGCGTCCTAATTTGTACTTTGTGAAGACGCTTTTTTTCTGGGATTTTTACACAAGCACTCTACTGTGTGGCCAGAAAACTGAGAAGTGATTAAAAGTAAGAGATGGAAAAGGTCAGTTGATATCTCGCCTCTGTTCATCAAGGTAATTTGCTGTGTTTTCTACTATTTTGATTTATCTAGTTTTAAATACCCCAGTCTTTGGGGTTTGGCCAATCGCCATAAGAGGTTATTTTGCAGAGGAATATTGCTCTTTCTGTGGAATTCCTTTCCAGCACACTGCTGACTGTTTCAATTCAAGCATATATATTATTACCCTAATTAAAACATTTGACTGCTATAGCCTCTAAATTTTATAGGTGGAGAATTGTCTCAGGAACAGAGTTTTGAAGGTGTTTAAACATCAAAATTATTTGTCCAGTCTCACAAAAGGACTCTATGACAAAGAAAGGAAACACATTCAAGCTCTCTATATTTCAGCCTTGCACTCAAACCATCCTCTCTCTTTGCTAATTTGATCATTTGGTGTTTCCTGATGCTTGATCAGTACTAAACATGCTTAAAGACTTCCACTCCCAGGAAGCAATTATTCCCTGACCTCCATCTTCACTGTATATACAGATCACTCAACTGGAGTGGAGATCAATGAAACTTCAGTCTTAAAAACATACAGACAAAGGGTCTGCCATTCTCCAGCCCTCTGCTATGTATTCACTTGTGCATTTCCAGCCTATAAAGTTTGCCCTGAAAGCTGACTATGATTAAAGCAGATCTGCAGGACCTTCAGCAAATCCTCCTGTGAATGCTTGAAGCAGAGTGTAATTTGAACAAAACATGACTCCTTCACCATTGAAAATTACAACCAAGCCTTTTATCTGGGCAGGTTGAGGCCAGGAACTATTGATGCTTAACATACTTTAAAAATAAGATTAAAAAAAAAAAATCCTACTGTGAGTAAACACTCAATGTAAACTACTACAGGTTTTTAGAGAGAGCAGCTCTGAAGGGTTTTTGTTGAAGACTTCAAAATGCATAGCACCCAGCCAGAAATGGAATCATTAATGTTTCTGAACTATTACAAGAAAGCAATTCCTAGAATCATAGAATCATTTGTATTGGAAGGAACCTTAAAGATCACGTAGTTACAGCCCCCCCACCATGGGCAGGGAGATCAGGTTGCTTAGCACATATATAAGGTATATGGCTCTCAGAGATTGCAGAATATAAAGTGTTTTATGTGCTGTAAAACCCAAATTCACTAAGCAATCAGTCAACAATATTTATTAAAATAATGTATTTTGGCTGTGTGAGACCACAAAATATCACAATATAATTGCAGAGCAAGGCAGAAGAATCCCACACATAAGAAGACTTGGCCCTTGGTGACAATAGTAACACCACTGTGTATCCAGAAACATGGGAATGGGAGATGCTAATTTGATTAACAAAAGTAAATTGAGGCACAGCCTACCTCCTTGGCTTTTTCCCAAGGATATCAGGCATGGCCAAGGAGCAAGCTGAAACCTTTTCCAGCTGTCTGTGCCCCTTCTAGCTCAGTGCTGGATGTATACCTCTCAAGTGCATAAAACTCCCTTTGCATGGCAAGAGGTTTAGCCTTTTCTTGTGATCGCATATGTCATGTCAGACATCCAAAGTCAACCTCAAACTCCTGCCCTGACACCATGTGCTCCTCCCTCATCTGATAGGGGAGTTTTTAGGTCAGACATAGATATAATCACTTTGTAGAAGACCTTTGTAGGAGACCACAGATCCTACAGCTCTCAAATGCCTCCATGAGTAGCTTTGCCTGGGCTAGTGCACTGGACATCGACTCTGTGCCTTGGCTGCAAAACCATTTCGTACTTCTGGGCCCCTTATATCATATTTAGACTGAAATTACAGTAAAGTTCACACAGAAAGTGTAAAGTGTCACAGGAGAAAGCTGGAGATGTGAAGGGACTTCGTGCAACAGAATACAACTCTGAAAGCTGGGGTGTGATCAACAGGCTGCCACATACCACCTTCAATCTCACAAAAGAAACAGAGCAGAGTCTAAATGAACACCAGTGGTCAAGACCTCAGCTTTCCATCTCTTTCAATCATTTTAAAAAGGGAATTTTTCCACCCAGCATGGATACAGTCTGCAATCCTGAAACTGAATGCAAAAGCCAAGAGGAAGAGGGAGTTAGCCTGCTGCAGGCATGTCTTCTATGCGTGATGGTTCCAAACCACTGGTAACAAGGAAGTGACTCACACTAATCACAGAAAGTCCACTTCCAAGCAACACGTGGAAATCAAGTGAGACTGTCTGGGAAAATAGTCCTGTCATAACCAAAGCCACCTACACTTCCTCAAGCCCATAGCCTGCACCAGGGCACTCCTCCCCAACCTCCCCTTCAGACACTGCACAAACCAGAAAATCCATCTCCTGATGGTGATTTTTGGGCTGGTGGGAAGCAGTACAAGCTGTGATGCCTGACACAACTCATAAAAACCTTCAGAGTACTCTGTCAAGACTGCACCAGAAGCAGCCCAGATGCTTTATCCTTTGTTGCGTTTTCTGACAGCAGCTAACTACAGAAAGGCTGTGCAATAAGAATATATATAAAACACAGACAACATTTTATCTTATTTGTCCTCCACAGAAAAGGAAATGTGCATATTTTTCTCATGCAGCTGCAATCAGACAACTGAATTCAGAAGTGGAAGTGATTCCAGTCCGGAAACAAAGCCCATGCAACACAAATTATCTCAGTCTCACCATTCCTCCGAGTGAAATCTCTTTAAGGTATATGGTGGAGTGATGTGAGATGCTTTAGTCTCCAACTGAGACTCCATAGGGCAGAGACAGACACAAACACTCTTCCCTCCCCGTCTTGCACAGGGCTGCACAATGCCTTCCACTGATTTCTCCTACTTCTGTTCATTCAGAAATGCAATAATCTTATTTAGAAAAAAACAGTTCATCTAATCTGGGAGCTCAATCGCTGCATGCCCTGTGGATAACTAATGAAGAAGTCCTCCTTAAATAAGCTATGTTCCTAAGCTCCCTGTATCCTCAACAGTGAAAGGTGGGTGCCTTTGAAAGCCTCCAGGCAAGATTCTGTCTACTTAAATTTAGGAGCCTAATTAGGTATAGTTAATGAATCATAATTTTACCTTTGGATTTATTCTCCCAAGTGTATCTGAGTTAAAATCTTACAAAGTGCTTCACATCTT
Source organism: Urocolius indicus (assembly GCA_013401255.1). Lineage (NCBI taxonomy): Eukaryota > Metazoa > Chordata > Aves > Coliiformes > Coliidae > Urocolius > Urocolius indicus. Next base: position 56,483 of record WBNH01008032.1, on the reverse strand, counting down.
TTACTCAAGTATTTTTCTTCTATCTTGAACTTTTCAAATCAGGATTTGAAGCTACAAACTGCCTAATTTCTATCCAGTGGTGCATGTGCTTGATCTATTCACAGGCAGTTTCCCTCCTGCATTCATAGCCATGAAAGTCAGTTGTTCTTCTTTCATCATCTTAAATGTAATAACAGAATACGAAGCATCTGTTGCCAGCAACTCATAAATCTCCCGCTTGATGTGGCTTTGGTCTCCAAAGTGCACAGTGGAAAGCATCACATTCACTAGTCTGCTCCCTACATGTTCTATTTGGGAAGAAAAATGGGTCAAAAGGAAAAAAGCCTTGTAAGAGATACCTACAGATAATGAAGAGTTACTTTCATCTGGTAGATTTCTACCTGCTCCCAAAATCAGGAGAGTGCTGCATTTTCACAAGATAACAGATCTTTAGGAAGATGAGACTCGAGCTGAGGCTTGTCCAAATTCCAGCATGCTCAGCTACACCCGCCATGGGACCTTTTACAGCTGTAGGACCTCTCTGGCAGTATGGCTGCATCTAATCTCCACCAGGCCCAGAGACCATGACACTAACTTGATATACCTGAACAGCAGGAGCGTATTTTAGGGAATTGAGATGGGTCTAGCTGAAGCCATTAATGGCCCCTCCAGGTGCTACTGCCAGAAGCATGGGTAACTACTGTCAGCAAAGTTGCTGCAAGAACAGAAATCTAAGTCAGCATGCACATATGGGGTGAGTTCAGATCTACTGAATTAAGCAACTTTCCCTTTGTTTGCTTGTGGAGCAGGGTCAGAATCTGAACTTTCAGTTATATAGCCTCAATTCCAGAGGTGGCACCAGGCAGGGGAAAAAATCTCTAATAATTATGAGAGTGCTGAGCAAGGACTGGCATCACCTGGGAGAATCTGTCAGTCTCACAGACTAGGAAGGCCACAGTAGGAGAGTCCAGGAGAGTCTGAGAGCCAATATTAGGGTTCTCTTTTTTATCTTTTTTTTTTTTTTTCATTTTTTTGCATCACACAGGTATGTCTGACTCGGGGGCCAGGGCAATTTGTCAGTGAAGGGGAAGACACAATGCAGAGATAGTACAAAAAAGAGAGTGAGATTAACATGGAAGTCAGACTCATTCTTATGATCTTCCCTATTGCCCCTATTTGGACTGCATCTGCCATATACTTGCATTGGGACTTTGCAAACCGGATCACTCATGAATGCTTTTATTAGGCATTACAGAGAGTACTAGTTTGTTGGTCTCTTCTGAAGAGAATTTTATTCCAGACTGTAATTTTATGCAATGCCCTCAGTATAACCACTCCACTTTGAGTCGAAGCAGAGTAATGCTAAATTTCAGATTTTGACTTGATTCTTGTTTTTTCTCACCATGTTCAGTAACTTTAATCAAACATTTAACACTGCAAGACTTTACTGTTTTAAACTACTTTTATAGTAGAGAACTATTGTTCTTGACATATTTGGGCTATAGAATTTGGTAGAAAGTCTTTTGTGCAGCTTATCTACTTTGCAGGAAAATATGTGACACAAAATACGTGTCCCAGGAGGATGCTGACAGAGCAGTAAGCATTGTGAGTTCAAGGGTGGCTGATATAGAGCCAGAGCATTGCTCATGAGAAGAACTGCTTGCCAGCAAAGGAGGAGAGTCTCTGTGCTCAGGATGCCAACACCTAACCAAGTGGTTGCAGCCCTACAAGTTACCATGAATCAGCTGAGTCACTGCAACTGATTCTGTAAAACCTGACGCAAAAAGACACTCCCCTAAATTTCAGTGAAAGGTGTACAAGCACTGCAAGCGAGAGAGGCTCTTGGAGGTCTTTGCCTATTACATACCTGAGGGTAGTGGCTGGGTCAGTATTTTGTATCACTGTGAACTACTTAAATGATAGCCAGAGCAAGGAGAAAGGGATTGAGTAGAGGGCCAAAAGTCCTGAAACACTCTGGAGCTGCTGGGAAGCCATGCCACCAGGGTCAGAAGAGGGATGTCAGGGAAGCAGGAGTCAAGGCAGGAGAGGAAGGTACCAGGAAATGTAAGAACATTCACAGCTACACTGCACTGCACAAGTACTTGAATAAAAAGCTTCATGCTTCAGCATCTGAGCCAATAATTAGCCTGGTATGATCCAACCACTATATTCCAAGAGTTAGAAATATAGTTTCTCCTCTGAGACTACTGACCAAGCCGGATACTCAGGGCACTTCCTGTGTCCACTTCTGAAGCAATGTTATCTGTGCCATAGACCACAGACCACTGGTGACCTGTGAAGCATCAGAAAAGTGATCCAGATTAAAAAATATTTCAAGGAAAAAACAAAACTAGCAGATACCTTGATGTTGCCCCATGGTTTGTCTCAGTGTCTGCTGGCAGGCACAGTCAGCAGATGCTTCCCGTCTGCTCTCCTTGTCTAATTAAAAATGTTTGTAATTACAGCAGTAAAACTGTGCTCTGCAAAAAAAATATTTTCTTTTTCTCTAAGCGCTACTTATCCACAGTGCATGCTAGTTCTTTATCAGCTCATCAGCTTTTCCTCTCAGTAATCAAACTGTGGAGAACTAGACAAAGGCTTAGATTTTTTTTTCCCAAAAAGCTAGCAGTGCCTTGATAACACTGACGGAGGAATGTCATTTGAAAGTAGTTGGTAACCTCTGCCATTAAAGCTGGTGACTTTGTCTGGTCACATGGTTGACGTAGTGTGGCAATACCCTGGATCCCACAAGATGCCCAAACTGGAAACAGGAAAGATTATCAATAACACTGGAATAAAGCCTAGGAGTAAATAAAACTACACAGGGTGGCTACAGTGTTAAATGCCCTTCAGTTATATACAAATGAATGCAGATTAATATTTACTGAACAAAAATACAATGCAGTTGGAGATCTAGAACTTGATGCATGGATCATTGGCTCCTATTGCTTGGGACTTGGCTATATGAGAAGCCAGGCTACATTAACAAACGTGAAATCCAAGCAAGGATCTACGAATAAAGTGGCAGAACTGTTTTCAATATAAATCCTTCTGTTCACATGGTCATAACCTGTGAGACATCCTCCTTTGGGGCTAAGACTTCCTGAGCACAGTGGAAAGTTTGAGGAAAAACCCTATAGATGGTTTTGAATTATGCGAGTATTAAACCTCCCCCGATTTTTTAAAACAGTACATTTCACTGGCAGAACCTCTCTAGCACACAGAATCAGCCTTAAATTATCTGGCTTGTAGACTGTGAAAAGTTCTTTGTATGGTTTATCTATTTATTTCTTTTCTGGTAAGAGAAACACGTAACATGCATCATCTTGCTTCCATGCATATCCTGAGGGAGCAGTAAGGACTACAAGCTCAAGTGTTAGTACAATTGCTACTGCGAGTAACTGCCAGTTTTGTGGAACAGCAAATTATAGTCACTTTCCTGACGCCACATAAAAGCAGATACACACCATGGAAAACAATGCCAGGGTTTTGTTTCAACCCAGTCAGGATGTTACTGAGTACCTACCCTATGCTCTTATGCAACTTGCCCTGCAGCTACTTCCACTAGCACAGTCTGGGAAAAGCTTGGGGAATACACAGTGCTGGATGCTTGTGGCATCTTTCCAGTACTTAATAATAACTTCTTCTAAAAGAACAGAAGGTTTTTAAAGTTAAATGTTTGTTTCTACTACATTTCATGAAATGTTCAGCAAGGACAATATTTCATGCACGCTAGTCTGTTCTTTTCCACCCTTCATACATGTAATTAAGATTAATTTACATGGGTATCTGTACCTGGATTCACAGCACCTAATTGAAGGCACTGTACTGGGACAGGAGGTGGCTAATTCATCCCTCTATCAATTATATACTTAGGGTAACTAATTCTCAGTTTAACTAATTCAGTTAAATACCTGCATCAGTGCAAGTAAGGCTTTGCAAGATTGAGTTGCAATAATATATATTATATATATATAAATATTTATATAGAGAGAGATACTGGTGTGGGACATTGCTAGGAAAAAAAGGTTTATCTCACTTATCCCAAAGTTAACAGAGCTCAACAATCCTGAACTAATCTTACCCACTAATGAGTGCAGAAATTATTCCAATACTTACTTGAGAATCCCTTGAGACCTCTCTAACAGCCTAGCAGGTCTCTGACACATCCTAGCTACTCAGAATACTTGACTCATATGGTTGCCACTCCAGTCAAGCCCCAGGACAGTCATTCTGTGAAGGTCAGCAATGCTCCCTTTCTAGTGCCCTTTGTCATGCATGGTCTAGTTTCTGTCTGTTGGGGTAGAAAAATTTGTCAACTGCCACCTCTCCTACCTCACCTTTCAAAACAAGTGAATTCAATCAGTTAAATAGTGTAAATGGAGACCCATCTTAATCTGCCCCATGTTTAAAAGTGTTTCTTATTACGTATTCCCTAGGAGATGCAGGTTGCTAACTCACAGCCAAAGAACTCACTTCATGCTGTAGGTCCTCTATTTTTAGTCTTCCTTTTTCAGACTCTTAGGCAAAAAAAAAAAAAAAAAAAAAGAGACATTAACACATACCTTTGCTGCTAGCAGTTTGAACCCAGTGCAGATCCTTTATCTGGCATGCACTCAATTTAAATTGCCACTTCTTTCAAGTGGAATATAGTGCTCTGTATTGCAGTATTTGTTCCCTCTACTCAATATCTTGAGCCCACCAACCCTGATACCTTATCGACAGATGAAAGGATTTAATCCAACACAAAGAGGCTGTGAACATCTTTGAACAAGTAAACCTTTAACAAACAAATTTCCAGGAGGTGGCATAGATTGAGGTGGTTTATGAAACCCTGTAAACAGCAAAGACACTCATAAATACAGTCCTTCAAAGTATCTCTGTCCCATGCTGGAATTATCCCTGCTCCTATCAATGAGAAGCCGCCCATCTCTGTAAAGACATATATTGCAGACTTTGCTCAGCTCACAAAGAAGGGTATCTGGTCTCCAAAGGAAAATGAATCCTTAACAATGCAATTGCACACAATGAAATCTACCTCACAACCTGCTTGGGTTATAGTGACAAGTTGTTATTAATTGCAGTTCAAATAACTATCCACATTACTTAAAATCTGAAGTAATCCACCTTAATTACCTTAACTGCATGGGATCGTAACAGTTGGAGGAGAAAAATAGTTGTTAACTTGTTGGCTGCCAGATGCAGACTGCTGATAGGAGATATATCAGATATTGAAGTATTAAAACTGGCCTCAGCCTGGAAGGAGAGAGCTGTGATTCATGCCTGTGACTCCTAAGCACAGTGGGAGTACAAACAAATAACAGAGATCAAAGCATTAGCTATTTCAGTTGGAATAAAGCAAGAGATTAATCTCTCATTTACTCTCAGGTAAACCTCCTTCCTAACTTTCTCCCACTTCATTGGGAAATTCAGCAAGTTTAACATAGAAATCTGTTACATCATCACTTTGTTTACATCTCTAATAGCCCATTAAAATTACTGTTACAGTGGAAGCTGAGAACTGCCCCACTATTCTGCTTAGTTAGACCTTTCCAGCTTTGAGTACCTTCAGACTTTTCCCTGTGAAAAAAATAAAGAACTCATCTGTATTTAAAAAAAAAAAAAAAATCTTGCATGAAAGCTATTTTCTTCACCCTTGAGCAAATAATGCATTTCAAATTATGTCCCAGGTAATGAAAAGTCTAAGACAGAGTTCAAAGTAATGCACATTGTGAAAGAAGCACACTCATTAAAAACACAGTATGTAGAAGAAATGTCATCTTTGTGCTTGCACAGCAGTTAGTGCAAATATCTGCCTGCCCAGTTTCGCAAGAGCAACAGAAGATTTGGAGGCACCTAAGTGCAGATTTTCAGCCAAGTTTCACAGAGCTGGAGATCAAAACCTATTATCAGTCCAGTCTCTGTATAGCTGGCTGATAAAAGGAGAGAAATGGCTACAACATTACTCAAAGTCAGGCAGTTCATGAATGTATCACTCTGATATACCACCCCTAAACAACTTCCCAGACTCTTTCAAAAGGAATTACAGTAGTTTGCAAAGCAGGGTCTTTCACTAGTCCTCATGCAGCTTGTACAACCCTGTAAATGTACTGTCACAGGACTGAAAGAATAGAGGTGAGGCAAATGGTCAGACTGGCGCTTCCTGGCCTTGAATTCCAAGGCAGAGCCTGTCAGGTTCCTTGTGGGCGAAGCACGCAATGAAGTGGTTGCTGCTTGCTGTGCATGAAGATGATGTCTATCTACCCCTAGATTTTGTGGTTCCACTGAGCATCTTCTGAGGAAGAAAGGATTCCTCTTTCTCAGCAGGCGCCTGATGTCCTTTGAGTATGTTTTGTTTTGTTTATCTTCTTTTGAAAGGCTGGAGACTAAATATACAATATCGCCAGCTATCTGCAGGCAACAAGTACCTGGCCGCAGACCAGGTGACCTGGAAAGGACCCCATGAGCAGGAGGGATGACCCTAGCCTCGTCAGCACACCCTGACCTTCACACAAAGGGTGTCTGAAGTAATGAGGAGACACTGGAAGGGAAATGTGTGTGGTCCTTCAGTGTTCTGTTTAGACCCATGAAGATTTTGTGATAAAATAAAGATCATCTGGTCTTTGGAATCCTTACAAAGACACAAGGAGCATTAGCCTTCACCCTTACATGTCCTAGAAGAAGTAAACTGTGGTTGCTGTGATGCAAGGAAATTAAACACACCATTCACCTGGTACAGTTTGACAGCCCATGCGCCATTGAACTCTCTTAGCTTCCAAAGTAGGGTTGCTCCATGCTATATGCTTGCTAGGAACAGCGTGTGGCCCGTGTTAGCTTCTAAGCCATGTCAGGACCATGCAACACCAAGTATCATTTCTGCAGCTCAGCAGGATGGTCCAGTGAGTTCCAGTGCCAGGAGCTCCTGAGCTTTGGCACTATTTTGTTCCCCAGTGCAGACATTTCCAGTTAACTCCAGAAGTCAAATGCAGAAAACTAAGCAGCCATCCTAGCCTGGGAAGTCAGTACTGCTCCCTCATGGGACATGAAATCAGAACAGACATGGGACCTGATGACCTGGAGATGTGCCAGCCAAGAAAAGGGCTGGATCTGCTGTCTGACTGCACCAAAGGAAGCTGTGATAGCCCCTGGGACAGTACCCAGACAATGGGCTGTGACGCATATTCAGCTCAGGGATGTTATCAGCTCTGTGTTATCAAATGGACAGCCCCTCAGAAACACTCAATTCTGAAATGCTCCACAGGGAAAGAAGACAGAAAAAATTCACCTGGCTTCCCTTGAACTGGCCCTGTACATGTGTTCCAGCCATGCCTGTAACAACAACAAAAAAGATTTATACAGCAGTACCTGCCTCTGAAGGATCATCTGTGCCACACCATCTGCCTCTGTGGAGCAGTACTCATCCCCTCGATTTGCTGGAGCTCCATGGAGAGCAGAACTCAGTCTTCACCAAGAATGAAAAGAGACATAACTCAGCCTGCCCAAGCTGAACATTCTTATCAAACTACTTTATTAGCACAGCATAAAGCTGCTACTACCCAGAAACAGGAAGGAAACATATTACTATATCTTTCTCTAATGTTCCTCCTTTCCCTTTAAACACAAAGAACAAAAAGGTTGTATAAGAGAGTCCAGCAGGCTCATGTGATTCTAGAAGCATATTATACTGGGCACCTCATCCATCAAAGAGACTAGCAGGGTTTAAGGGAGAGATGGTGGGATAAAATAGTCTCTTGGGCCAAATTTAAGCCATAAATGTTGCTCCTATTTATGTCCAAGGGAAGTCTTTGACTTTTAATCTTTCCATATTTCAATTAAATGATGCAAATGACAGAGAGCTAAAATAGATGACAGATGCACAGCTAACCTCCCCCATATTCTTGGGTTCCTAAGATTTCTCTCGTAAATACCATTACAACCGCTCTGCAAAATTACAGTGGAACTTACTCTTAAGCCATACTTGTATCAATCATTCGATTTAATGAGCTATGCAAAAGCTGTTTCCCATCAGTGCTTTTCTCCAGTCATGGCTGTGCTAGAACCAACTGCAGAGATAAAAGGTAACTTCCTATGTGGAAACTCTCATCCCCCATCCACTCACATCTAGGCAAGGCTTTAGAGTCACACTTGTACAAAATCATGATTGCATTTTTGCAAAAATGTGATGATATGATGTGATATTAACAGTCCTTTTCCTTCTCAGTTTGACTGAATAAAAACAAAGGTCCATTTTCTGATGGAGCTCCGTCAGACCAACACCTCCAACTGTTTTAAAAAGAACATCTCTTACAGATGTGTTTTGCATTTATTTTCTTGTACTTCTGTTGGTATTGATCAGAGCTTTTCCGGCAAGACCCTGATTTCACTATCAGGAGAACCAACAGTCAAAATAGTCCTAGAGAAATAAATCCACACCAATGTTAAGCATGTGGAGACAGGGACATAGCTTTGTCAAGCTGATTGCTCTCAGACAGAATGAACTGCATTTCCCTTCTTCCACAACAGCCAGAGATTTACAAGCACTCCACCACTCTTGAGACAGAAAACTTTACCCCAACCTAAATACAAGAATTTCCCTTGGAGGGTAACAAACTTACTATGGTTAAGTCCATATGGCTATGGACTTATTAGGTCCAACTCCAACTCTGGAGAGCACAAACCCCTCTTAGGAATAATTATTCTACTATGTCTTGCCCAGGGACACTTTGATATAAAGGTCAATAGGAGGTCTTACACTGGCTTCTGCTAGTGCTGGCACATGCACATCAAGACAAATTGGCATGAAATGTATTAAAAGCTGGCTGTGCAAATAGTCCTGAACCCAGCCTCCTGCCTCCTTTGTTCTATGCTCCAGCTTTAAAATTAATCACGCAAAGAACTACAAAACTGCTGTTAACAAAAGTGGGGCTTAATCATAATTATTTAATTAAGAATCTTCTCTTTTTTTACAAATACAGAGAAAATTTGAAACAGTTGTGCTCTTCTGCATTCACAGTAAACACTGTGGATTTTGAACAAAGCTGAGGCTTCTGACTGCCAGGCCAGCATGAGCCAGACTATGTTCTGGCCTCTTGAGAGGAAAGTTGAATCACTCTTTTCCCTGGATGGATACAACCAGTCATCTGGCCATATAACAGGCATCAACAGACTAGGATTCAAGCACTGCACAGTCAAAAATTATTCAGAAAAGGCAAAAGATGATGTCTGAGTGATGAATTATGTGAAATGAATGAGCTTCTCTTGTTCCAGTAGTCAGTAGGAAAAGTTATCATTACAAACAATGCTGATGGGAAGACTTGGTTATCACAGTTTACATGCCAAAGAAATAATGAATGATACCTCTACCCTGGGATGGCATGACTCTCAGATCTAGAGGTGATCCTTCCAAAACAAGAACATGACAGGCAGGTGATGTGTGCAGGAAGCTTACATGAACAAGCCTGCATCATTTCTGCAGATAACCAGAGCACATCCACCCCAAGCTACAGGACTCTCAGCTCCACCATCCTCATCAGTGACCACTTATAAGCCAAACACTCCAGGCAATAAACTGGTTAGAGACTGGTCCTATGTGTCTGCCTGCAACAGAACTGAAGAATATAGCAAAGGATATAACCCAATGACCATAAAAAAACAAAGTAAATTTGATGTGCATGTTAGATTCAACTATTCCAGTGCCACACGAGTATAACCACCAGATCTGACTGAATGAAAGCAATCCTTCATCAAGGAGAAAACATTTCCTTTTAAAGTCTTCAAACAGCCTTGGTCCATAGTGGACAATTACCATCTGTTTCTCCTCAAAAAATGAAACCAATCAAATGTTTCTGAAGGAGCACAGTACATTAAGTATACAGACATGTTCAGCCCAGTCACCAGGTCTTAGTAGTGCACTGAGCTCACACCAGAAGTGCTGCCAGCTCTCATAGCAAACACAACACAAGAGGAGATGGGGTTAGACCTGGCATCCAGACTGTCTGGGCGCTCCAAATTGAGTGTCTGGATATCTGATCAAATCTTTGAGAGCGCTGCAGGGACCTCTTGTCATGAGTTTAGAGGATTTGAACACCAGATTTCTAGTGTGCATGTGTAGGGGCTTCCAATAGATGATGTGCCACCACCCAGATGGAACTCTAGAGCATCCTACAGAGCTCAGCTGCATGGATCTCCCAGCACTGAGCTCCCTGGTCCACTGGAACTGCTGCCATAGGTCCATGAGCTACATTTGTCTTTGCAAACTAAGGAGGCCAAAGGCATTGGTCCAAGCACTAGCAAATGAACATTTGTACCCTTTTAAATATTCACAGAGTCCTTGACAGAAACTTGGCCAGTGTCAGCTTGCAGTCTCCTCAGTCATGCCTGACCATAGCCTGGGTCATTGCCCTGGAGCAGTTGGGATATGTGTGACTGCTCTGTTTTGAAGGAAAAAACATCTGGCTAGATGCAAGTCCTGCTGTGCCACTCAGCCCCAAGTGCAGAGAGGTTTTGGCATGTTTTATTTCCCAGCACAGGTGCAGCCCCTGTGCTCTGAGCAGTGCCCTTTCATCACCATTCATTAACACCTAACTCAAGAAGTTTTGGGAAAGAAATAAGACCCCAGCGAGCATGCTCATACCTTTCCATCTGCTTAAAAGGGAGTAAGCCTGAATCTGAACTGGTTTAAATTGTCCTGCAAAATCTGGCTGAGAGTCCTGTGCTGTGGAGTGAAGCCAGCTGGAAAGTAAGGCTTTCCACTCAATGCTTTGCATACACGGCCAAAAATCACATGTGGCTAGTGTCACAAAAAAAACCAAACACCTTCTCCTGTCCTGCCTCAAGTTCTGTGTGGAAGCAAACAACCACCTTCATGGTTGGAAAACTCACATTTAGGGGCAGAGTTTTGTGCTTTGGGAAAAAATGTCCCAGAGTGAAAGAGCAGCGTTAGCTTCTGGCACTGCTAAAGAGAAGCCCAAGGAGAGATGTACTGGCAAATAGTCAGAGGAGAAGCACAGCAAATCCTGGCCCTATGAAGAACACACTACGTGTTTTTTAGGCAAGTCAATAGATAACTTGCAAATTAAAGTTGAGTGCCACAGAGCAATAGGGGCAAAAATTACTCTGCAGGGTTTCGGTAGACCCTCCTGGTCCCATAGCAGGATTCAGTCTAGCTTGCATTTAAAGCCCCTCAGTGATACAGACCCCATGATTGCCATTCACGCTCTTCCAGAATGCCCCTCTTTTCACAACTGCAATATTTTTTTAGTATAGAACTCAAATTTCCTTTGCTACAATTCTTATTCTTCTGGTCTTCAGCAAGGCAGTTAAGAATAGGAAGTCCTCCCCATCTCTGCCAACAGCATCTTCTGTACCTGAAAAGTATGAACCTATTCTCTTCCCAGACTAAATGACTTTAAATTAGGATTCATATTACGATTGGACTCAAAGGCAAAAACAAAGCTGAGGTCTACCCTGGAACCACATAAATGTAGTTTAAGGCTTTCCCTGCACTAAAATGCTTATAATTGACATAGAAAAGGAAAATGAAAGTTAAATGGACAAGGAGACTATTGCTATTTTAAAGGTAGGAACGTGGTACAGATAGACACATGTTTAAGCTGTTCAAGAACTCCCATAGCTGCAAAGGTTTTTACAGTGGGATTAATACCTAACAAAATTATTGCATTTGAAAATGTGGTTATTTCTGCTTCTATTGAGCTGCTAGATAAACCATTTTGAAGATGTATAAACATTTGAGACAGAGCTGGGAAACACAAACCAGATCCTCTGAGTCCCCATCCAAAGCCCTAATCTCAAAACCATTCTTCCTCGTAGGGGAAATAGTGAAACTGTCCAAAGATTGTAATTTTTTTTATACAGGAGCTTGAGACAAAATGATCATTACTTGCTTGAAACACTTACATGTACCCTCTCTTGCAGGGCAAAATGCAACAATGAATACAAGTTTAAAGGATTCTGAACATCGGATTTACTGTATATGCAAATTTCCTTCAGAGAGAGCCATTATTATTTGCCTGAATGGTCAAATTTGGGATTTTCTAAAAATGCCTTCTGAGTTTATATGTGCATTCCTTATCATCCTTATGCTTCACTGAGCAATCACTCACCATTTTAATTCATTCCTTTTGACATTTGCACACACATAAATTCCCTGCTTGTTGCAATTTTATGCTTTAGCAACATTTTGCATGCCTTTCACTGCCATAGTTTCAAATTTAAAATAACTTGCAGAGTCGAGGTGATCATAGTTCCAGCACATCCACAGAGTATCAGACAGTTTTTTGCCGATCTGGAAGACTACAATACCAGAAAATTTGTAGATCCCGAATATGGAGTACTACAACATTAGAGAATTAGCAGACTCTGATTATATTATAATAAACACAAAGCTAATGCTAATGAAATAATAATTAAAAAATTAAAAACCAGGGAATAGAATATCTCTTAATACACTTTTGTGTCAGAGTGGGAAGCTACACGTGAGGATGGGGTTAGACAAACAATTTGATGAAAAAAATCTGGTTCTAAAAGAAACTCAGGAGAAGCAATAACTCTCAAATTGTTCAGATATAAAACATATCCTCCAACTGAAAAATTTGTTTGGGAGCAGTTAGCCACAGAGCATGTCCACATAGCGATGGCAGCAAACCATTGCTCAGCACAGCAGCAGGGCACAGCTCAAGTCAAATTGCGCCTAACGGAGAGAAGAGTTGTAGTATGCCGGGAACAGACGCACTTGAAAAACACAGAGAGGTCACTTTGGATAAAGAATATGCATTGAAATGCTCTGACTGTGCCACGTTACTTGAAGACATAAAAGGGATTGGTATTTTAAGGACAGAGCATGTTACCTCTCCTACGTGGCATGGGTTAGACTGAAACTGGAACATCCTGTATAATTCAGGCAATCCATTTGCTTGAACTTGAAAAAAGAGGAAAGAAGGAGCAGGGATGAGGCTATGGTGTGATTTAAGACCTGAAAAACTACTTTATGTTGGAAAATGGAAAGAGCATGATGTGTGTCAACAGGAAGCCTGTGAAAGATTATTTGACTTGATGTATTATGAGAAAGAAACTAGCAGCTTCCACTGAACACTTCAAACTAGCAGAGGGAGTCATAACAAGAACCACTAGCTGGACACATCCCAAATTAGAGACATAGTCTTGAGTAGTCAGGATCACTTATCTTTACTGTCACTACCATGAGTGACTTGTCCTTCTTATGGGTTCTCCAAAGCAAGCCTGAACCCCAAGGTGGGATGTGGTTTTGTATTGCTCTTAGCATAAAACCAACTGGATAAGGTATAATAACACTTATTAGATCATGTTGGATGATTCCATGGTCCCTTCTGGCCTTCAAACTCTGTAAATAAAACTGTGACCTTTATAAAACACTGGCTGCACTGGAGAAGGTATTTAAATGTATGCATAATGAGTTTCCCATTAGGCTAAAGCATGAATCTTCCACTCTGTTTCTAAGAACACAAGCTCATGTTTTTCTAAACATGGCCTATACTCATATACTATCAGCTCCTGCATTAGTATCATTATTTATTTGCACGCTAAGGTAGTATTTCCTGTAATCTCAGCACCACTAGACTTGTTTCTTTTCTGCCAAAATTGTCTGGTCTCTTCCCAGCATGCACACAGAAAGAACAGTCCATGTCTAATTCCTATAGCTATCTTGCACATCCTTGTAAGTGTATTGCAAACCAGTCTTGCACCAACACTCAGATTAACCGGGCAACTCCCACATGTGGTCTGTGCTCTTTCAATGACTCTTTGATAATGTCTCTACTTGTACACTTTCACTGCATTCCTAGTTAAAACACTGAACCAAAACTGTCTCTATGAAAGGGACAACTCAAAGATCAAAAAGTTCTCGTCCTTTCCTTTACAATTTGCAAGTGGCAGGAGGCACAAGCGTTATATGTACCATCTCAGCTTTTGTTCCATTTTCCAATATCCTATATGCTGCCTACTGTAAAGCCCTGAGCAACTCAAGGAAAAAAAAATAAGGGAGAAAAAAGGCAAGCAGGTCCACTTGACCATAAATAGTATATTTAAGCAGCCAATTGAGACTTTTATACAGAATCCTCTCTCTAAGACTAGCTAATAAGACACTGTAATCTAAATAAAGGCATTTTGCATGTGTTTATTTCCATGTTGGTGCTCTTTTCTCACAGTCCTGACTCCTGAAGTCTAGTTACAACTCTTCTGCACTGGCATATGTCCCATGGAGACAACATCTAAGTGAGCGTATCCTACCCTGCCACCTTCAAAACTCAGCTGGCAACCTCTCAGACTCCAGCCTCTCTTTTTTTACTGCTTTGTTATTTTCATTTACTCTCTCTTGCACTTGCAAAGTGTATCATTAATGACAATCACATGTGCATAGGGTGTCACTCCAACACAGCCTGTCTGTGATTTATCACCCTCCACTTCCTTGCACACAAGGTATCCCAACATCTGGTTGTGACTGGTGCCCCATTTTGGTTTGAGGTTCCTGTCCATCCAGAGCATCTGAAAGCACTGAGAGACAGAAATGAGACAAGGAGCAAAACAGCCCAAGCTGCACAGAAGCAGGGCTTGAGTCTTGCCATAAAAGCAAGCAGGGAGCAACTTTCAGCAGCATGAATCTACAAAACACAGTCTGAGCAATTCCTGTTTACGGTGGTACACAACCACACACTCCCCTATGTCTTGCTGACACTCAAGAAGCAGTTTGCAAATCACACAGAAATGGCTTGTTGAAGAAAACTGATGTATTCCCCTTTACCTTTAACAATTTGAGGAGCTTCCCAGTCTGCCTTCACAGAGTGCAGATGGCTTGAAAGATAGTAACTTACATGATGGAGGGTTAGATCAGATTGCCCACTCTCATTTCCAACTCGGGCATCCTTATTATCATGAAATCCAAATTCAAGAGGATGAGTAATTCAGGGAACTGACAAAGGCTCAGAGCTTGGCCTGTAACACCAACAATGGAGAAAAATAATCGCTGATTCTATGCTGGAAACCTGTAACAGACAGACCCCATAATTGGAAGTGTGAAAAAAAATCAACCCTTTATAAACATCACTAAGCTGGCAAATCTTAAGGGTAGAGCAATTCCTGTTGGAGTTACTAAGGACATTTCAGAAGGTTTATCTATAGGCAATGATCAAAGAGGTGACTTAAGGGAGACCTGTCTGTGACCTTTCCAGAAATGTCCTGTGGAAATGTACAAATATCTCGGTACACTTGTACTCTGTTCCATTATTTAATTACCACTGGAGTTGATATGCCTTGATGAAGGTGCTGGTGTGACATAGTGGGCCCTGGGACACAGGTCCATGTAAGAACCTTTACATACAGTGTCTAAAGAAAAGCAATATTGTCACTAGTCCTAAGACCTGAAATGGCCTCACAAGACATGAACTGACAGACAATGCTGAGAGCTCCAGTACAACAAATGATAGCCTGTGAACAACAGGCCGGTAGCTGAGGTTACCACTAAAGCACCTGAACTCCTAATAGAAACCACTCTCCCAACAAAATGTCTCCCACTGAGGAATCCTTTATAGATTAGGGTGGATTATTCCATGCTGACACTCATATCTGATTTTCATCCACTGGTACCCCCAAGTCTTTCCCCGCAGGGCTGCTCTCAATCCATTCACCCTCCAGTCCAGGAGCAGGATCTTGCACTTGGTCTTGTTGAACTTCATGAGTTTTATATGGACTCCTTTCTTAAGGCTGTCCCTCTGGATGGCATCCCTTCTCTCAAGAGAATTAACTGTATGACTGATATTGGTGTCATCTGCAAACTTACTGACACAAATCATACAATCACAGAATCGTTTAGGTTGGAAAAGACCAACCATTCTCCATCTCCAAGTCCAACCATTAATCCATCTCTGCCACAGCCATCACTAAAATGTGGCACAAAATCTAACATGGCTACTGTGGGAGTGTGTGATGACCAGTGGATTTAGGCATCAAGAAATGCTTCTGCTAACCAGTTTTTATGTCATTCAAGATACCAAATAATAGTTCTTCTAACAGAGGGAAGAGGAGCTTTGTTTGAGACTGAATTTTTTAATGCTGACACATCAGTCCTGCTCACATGTTGATAAAGTTACTAGTCCAACATCATGCTTCACTTAATGTCAGACCTGGTCTAAAATTTAAGAGACTAAACTATATGATGAAATTCCCTGTGTCACTAACAGGAGGATACCATCTCTTTCCCAAGGTAATTCAGCCCATCCAACATTAGGTGTCCTGGATTATTGGATTGACTTTCTCTTTGAAGTCATTCCCCTCTCCATCATCTAGAAAAGGTAGATTTCACAAAACAGCTAAGCTAAATTAAGAGTCTACTGTTGCTAAGAAGGGGAGGGTTTAGTCTCTCTCCCTTCTTCCCTGCTTTTCTCTCCTTCTGACTCTGATTCTCTTTTCTTCCCTACTTCTAGCTATCCCCTAACTCACACCCTTCAATTTGATGTCCCTTTCCCATTCAAAATTAAGCTGATTTCACTTACAAATCCAAGCAGTCACTTTTTTGTCCCTTTAGTTTTATGCTGTTTCTGTTAAATGAATGAACTGATTTATCAAACAATTGGCAGAAGCAGACAGGTTTGCCTTGCTTTGGTGTTAAAGAGGTTATAATTCAGCTCAACTCATGTCGTGAATCATATGTCTAAGCGTCCTTGCTCACAGAGTTACTCATCTGCTCACAGGATAAAGTTAATGAGTCAAAAATCTAAACAACAAACTTTCCTTTCTCCTCCTCCACACCATGAATTAGATATTAATACCATTCATGTAAAAGCTATTTTGAAGACAAACCCCAGGCTCACAAAGTGCTATGCCTCCAGCACAAAAGAACCTTTGTCCAAACAAATTCAGACACATGTGAGTGGCAATAAAACTCACCTATGTGCAAGTATGAACATCTGGACTTAAAATCAACCCGGGTGGATGCACAAGGGAAAGGAGACCTTTCCAATCATTGAAAATGTAGATCTAAGCATTTTGTATATTTTCTTACAGTTGCAAGGGTGCGGTTCTATGCTTATTCATAAGACAGGTCAAGGTTCATTTTCTGACCCTCGGGGCAATATGCACTGCGCAGTTTGTGTCCATATGACTAAACTTTGTCCCTCACACCTTCCCACACAGCCTGGCTTCATTCTTATCACTTTCCAGTAAGAGTTACTGGCCCATGGTAGCTCCCAATCCATGCCTGGGTGAAGGCTAGTTAGCAGCAGACAAAAACCAGGGTAAAGAGCAGAGGAACAATTAAGTTTGGACAAAGCAGTGCTGTGCTTGAGCCCACAACTTGTGCCTGTGCAGTCTCCTAGAACAGATGCAGCTGGTGAGAGTAGTCAGAAACACAAAGTCATGTGTCTGTATCTTTAATATAAATAACTTTGATCAGGGATAAGCTAAAGTCAGAATCTGTGATGCAAATGTCATACAAAGAAAACTGAATTTTTGCCTTCCTCCCAGCTAATATAGTGTCACTACGAAGTCATCTAACAACATATTCCTACTTAACACCTATTTATATGCAGTATCATATATTCTTCCCACCTGGATCTCACTATTTTTTTATAAGTAATATGATCCACACAGATCCTGTGTTTTAATCTACAAAAATGTCATCACAAACCAGGATTTACCACAAATAAAATCTATTTTTCAGGCAAGGCTGGCTTCCTACTGTGCAGCTATTCAGAAAGGTGTGGAAACACCAACACTCATTCTACACAGCATTCCTCTGTCCTGGGGAAGGTGTTTTGGAGAGGAAAGACTTCAGAGCCTCTAGCGTGAAAGACTAAATATTCTGAAAGATCCACTGTTTGCCTTGCAGCATTAGAGTCAAATGCCATGTGGTCTTCAGAAACAGAGCTGTGCTGCTTCTCAGAAAGTGAGGAAAGAAAAATGAACAGTAGCCTTGAGTGAGATCACTGTATGTTCTAGCATTTCTTTTATGGTTTGCCTTCACCAAAGGATTAATTTGATGTTCATCTGAAGCTTCCACATTCAGAGGCTCCACGGCTGCAATGTCTTTAAAAGAACAGTGTCTCTCAGGACCTTCTCATAATCAAACTACAGAAGCACAGTGTGCTATTAAGGCAGGAACTAAACTAGCTGGGAAAGTGTTTAGAGTGTATTTATCAATGATTCATTTTTCACAGTGAAAGGATACATCAAGAGGAGCTTTTCAGAGGTCAGTCCCAGATCTGGTTCTAATGCAAATATTTTTATTTTCCTGGACAGAGTGTACCTGGATGATGACCAGGATGCTGGAATAGAGATAATGTTTATTAGATTTGCAGATGATACCAATCTAGGAAGGACTCCAGTACAGAGAGAAAGAGAGAATTCAATGTTATCTTGAGAAGCTAGAGATGCAGACAAGTCCAAGATATCAAAGTCAGCCAGGAACTATGCAAATAGAGGATTGAAATAAGCTTTCCACATAGCAGTCCTGCAGATCACAAGGGTGAACATGGTGAACATGAGCCAACAATGTCAAATGGCTGATGGATCTCAGACCAGAAGATCTAAACCTTTTTCTTTTGCACAACAGTAGGAAGATCTCAGCTAGAGTACTGTGGCTGGTCTGGGGCTCTTGGTTGCAAGTGAAACATGGACCTCCAGCAGATGGTTCAGAAGAAAGAAAAAGAAAAATCACTAATTCAGGAAATACTGATGTTGTCGCCATAAACAGCAGAAGATTGAGCAGGAAACTGGGAGATAGGAAAATAGACTTCAAAAATGTAAAGGTTGCTAGACAGCAGAAAGAAATAATCTGTTTTCTGTGCTCATTTGGACACATAATAAGTAATGAGCTAAGAGGAATTGCGTCAGGAAAATTTTGGTTAGTCACTAGGAAAACACTTCTAATGGAAAGGAAAGCACACAAGTGCATTGCCAAAAAAGTCTCTCCTGACCAAAGATCCATCAGGAGTGGTCAGTGTCCACCCTGCTTGGTGACTAATGAGCTATTGAAAGAAGCTTACAGTTGCATGACTCAAGAGTGAAGCAGTTGCCTTTCTATGTGTACAACAAGATCCTGACAAAGCCAGCCTGTATTAGCAACTTTAAAATGCCTGCTAGCCAGAGATACGGCTTCCCAGTCACTTTCTCGAAACCTCCAGAGCCTTCTAGGCTTAATCCAGACTAATTCAGTCCTATTTTTTTGCTTGGCCATCAGATCCCCTTACTTGGACATGATAGCTGAGCTTTGATCATCTCTATTCACCAAGGTCACAGTGATAATTGTCATGGTTTGACATGACAGCCTTTTCTGGTACGGGGGATGGGGCTGTAAAGATGCTGCCTGTAAGAAGTTGTTTGCAACTCTCCCCAGCTCTGAGCCAGACCCACTTCTGGGGCTGAGCCAATTAGACACCTCCATGATCACCTTTTAAGAAGAAGCCAGAAGAGGAGGCTTCTTTCATCCATATTCTTCCTGCTTCTTCCTTCTTCTGTCTCTTCTTCTTCTTCTGGCTGGTGGTGGTGCAAGGAGTAGGAACAGTGAGAGAAACAACCGTGCGAACTCCAAGGTCAGTGATGAAGGAGTGGAGGAGGTGTACCAGAGCAGAGACTCCCCTGCATTCTGTGGAGAGCATTGGTGAAGCTGAGATTTATTTCCATGTCTTTAAAGACTNTATCGGCAGAAGCCGCAGCTGCTGGGAGCAACCCATGCCAGAGAAGTTTGCTAAGGACTTTGTGCCGGGGGAGGAACCCCGTGTTGGAGCAGGGGAAGAATGCCAGGAGTCATCCTCTTCTGAGAAGACAGAAGCGGCAGAGCCCATCTGTGAGAGACTGACCACATTCCCCATTCCCTGCCCCCCTGAGCCGCTGAGGGGGGAGGAGGTAGAGATATCGGGAGCAGTGAGCTGGGCCCAGGAAGAAAGGAGGGATGGGGGAGGGAGATCTTAAAGTGCTGGTTGTAATTTTCTCATCATCCTACTCCCTTTTGCTTTTATTCCATTCTGTTTCTTGTAGAATAAACTTTCCTACTTTCCTCTCTAAGTTGAGTACTGGAGTTTGTTTTGCCTGGAACCATAATTGGCAGTGAGCCCTCCCTGCCCTTGTCTTAACCCACAACAACTTTGCTTATCTTTTTACTCCCATTTCGCTGGGGCCTCTGCCATCCTAATGAGGGTGGGGGTGAATGGGGGCACTGAGCAAGAGACTGTCATGGTGCTGCTGTGCTACCTGGGCCAAACCATGACATAATGTATATGTTATATCACTTGAGCATCATATTGCCAGTTGATCAGGAGCTCTTACCAAAACACTTTTTAACCTTATAAATACTGCAGACAGTTTATCAATTAAGGACAGAAAACTCAAATCTGTTCAGAAAGAGCTAAATAAAACATGAACCTTTAGATTATCTATGCAGGTCAGCTACACAAACTGTGTACAAAGGACTGGAAGAGGCAATTTGGGTTTTCAGGTCCTGACAGACACAACAAATTGTGTACTAAAAATTTAGCCCAAATGGATTTCCTTCACATTTCTCCATGCAGACAACAATTACCAGCAAAGATAAGATGTTGCAAACCTACAGCATGATAGAAAAAAAGCAGGGAAGACCAGAAGCACTCTTCCAACATCCCACACTGGGGATTCTGGGGGTGCACATTTGCAGGGGATTGTGGGAAATACCTTCCCATACCTCAAAAAAAAAATCTAATCAGAATCAGATCTCCCAGCTCCTGAACATGAGGAATGTACCCAAGAGACTCTTCTGCATTCTTACAAGTCCCATCCCCTCTCCTCCATAAATTATCTAGGACTGTGGCTTGAAACAGAAAAGTTCTCATTAGCATTGTGAGACAAAGTGTTTGATTACTATTTACAACCAGTAGTAAAGCCACCAGACAGCAATCTGACAAGCTTGAAGGAAGAAGGTATTTCTATCTACCTTTTGCACTTCTGCCTTGAAACAACAAACTATCTTTCCTTCAAACAGGATTAACTGACCCCACCACCTACCTCAACATCAATGCATTTACTGAAGGGGGTGTACCCTGCCTTGTCCCACCCCTGTCCAAAGCCCATCCTATGTGGTTTTTTGGATGGGAGCTTCCACAATGTGACATTTGTAAATCACCATCTATGGGTAGCAGAGTGACAAAGCCTGAAATAACCAAGCATTCACCAAGTGACCAGTAGTGACCTGATTTTGGCAGTCACAGAATCACAGAATCACAGAATGGTTGGGGCTGGAAGGGAACTCTAAAGATCATCTAGTCCACCCCTCTGCTCAGGCAGGTCAGGTATGTTGTTCTAGCAGTCAACGTTGCTTGACACCTAACTCAAATAAATGCAGCATCCTGGCAAAGCAAAGAGAAAAAGAAAAGATGCAGACAAAGTAACTTTTCTCTGCTGGCACTATGGAAGATAGAAGAGTGTGCCAGAGCTGTGGCCTCTGGCATGAAGGATCTTGCTGGTATTACCACATCGGCTGTAACAAAGGAAAAGCCATAAGGTTGGTCCCAGCTGTACAGGAGAAGGAAAACCTTGGTGCAGCATCTTGATCTCTGCCTGCTTTTTCCTTATACTCTTTTTATTTCTCACCCTGGGTGTACCACTTAAAGTAGGATTCACGACTCAGCAATCAGGCGCACAAATTTCACTTCAGGGAGAAGGTAAGTGCTTAATGCTAACAAAACGTGTCACCAAAAAAAATATCAAATTACCCATTTCCTGCCCAGGCACATCACTAAATATCTTCACACCTAGACTTACTTTGACATCTAGGGATGGCATCTACTGCACATACCCAGGAACGCCACCAGCTCAGCTAAGCACCCCTGAAGGTCCCATTTCCTGCAGCACTCTCCTGCTACAGTGACAGCACCGTCTTCAGCACAAAGCTCAGCAGTCACAGTCACTCTTCATCAAGAAAAGTTCACTCAACGGCCACTTTTCACAACTTTGTTAGTGGAGCTCAGGAAACAGGAGATGCACTTCCAAACTCCAGCTCAGCCTTAGGAGGGCCTTGTAATCTTGAAGAGACCACAGAGCCTCACCAAAGGAGCTCTCCTTCTGGGGAAGCTCAGAAGGTGCACGGCCCTGAGCCCAGAAGACACAGGGCAGAGCCTTGCTGTGAAGCTTTAACATGACATGGGCAGATTTCAGCTTTACAACCCAGGTGAGTAAGGGCTATGTCCCTTACAGTTGCCCTGATGGTCTATATTGCCACTTTTTCCTGGGAAGCAACAGTAACAACAGCCCAGCTATTCAGGGAAAGAAGCCTACAAACATTTTGTTGCTTCAGTTATCAGCCACATCAGGCACAACAGCCAAATAGCTACTGAGTGTCTGAAGTGGTCCCTTGTTACAGTGGCAGAAAAAATGCTTTTTATATCGAGTCAAAAAACATCCTGAGAAAAGAGAAGCTAGAGCTCCTACTACCCTGTCACACTCTCAGGACAGTGTCATTCTTTTGCTGGTCCTCACTACAATGTATTCATCATTTTATTGTTCCCTTTTCTTCTCTCTTTCATGATCCCTCAGTGTTTCAATGAAAGTTGCATTTCCCCACTTCCCATTCTCCCCAGCCCCTTGCACTCCTGGAAGCAAACCAAGGCCAGACAGAGCTGTCTGCCTGTAAAAAGCTGTTCTCACAATGAAAGCACTGCTTTCCAATAAAACTTAAGCAGCCTGGCTGTGCTGCCTGTGCTTCTCTTCCCTGCTTTAGGGTACATCTGCAGAGATACAGCAGCTTCAGATGAATGACATAAATAATAAAGAACTAGTCTTAATAATCAAGCAAATTCAGCATTGCCAAAAAAGTAGCCAGTACATCCATTACTGCTACTGCTCCCTTAGAAATATGTTGATCTCTGGAGCCTCTGTCCAGATCTGGTGACTGAACCAATCCCAGGTTTGATTTTTCTCTTAGTTGATTTGTTTACTGCAAAATTCCACAACCGGGGAAAAAAAAAAAAAAAAAGCACTTTTCAAATGTGATTTATGAAGTGCCTCTAAGTAAGCACATGCATGCACACATAAAAACACAGAGGGCTGTGGTTCCAGCTGCACGGGAGAGAGGCAACAGGAACTCTCATTGCATAATAAACACTACCTGAGCAAGTCCTTTTCTTTGTCTGCTAAGGCTCAGGGCCAGATCCTCAGGGGAAGGCATAACTGCATCATTTCATTAGCTACCTTCGTGTTGTGAAATAATGCTTTTGTTGTTTTTATTTTGAAAAACTGGCCTTAAATGCAGACACACACACAAAAGGCAACTATCAGCCTCTGGTCAGTTCAAACTAGGCCATCCCTGCATGTCCAAATAGTTTAACAGTCTGCTTAGCTTTTAAGCCTTTACAAGCATCTCTTCCAGTCATCAAAGAGGAAGGCTGCTTAATTTTCATTTTAAAAGGCAGAAGAAATGTATATTAATCTTCAATCTCTCTTTGGTTAACAAGAGTGCTGTGTGCCGTGCCCCAAAGCAGCAGTCATGGGCCAAGGTGATCCTGTAGCTATTTGTAGAGTTGGGGCTCTTGCATCACTGTTGTAAACTCAATATGTAAGTCTCTAAGCAAAACAGGCCTTTCATCAAGAACAGAGGTCATTTGCTGTAACTTGCATGCTCTGAGTGGCTAAATGTGAGCAAAGCATTTTCAGCCCCAAGACACACTCCATGGAAAGGCCTAATCCAACAACTATGGTGTGGGCAGGGTGAGGGGGACTGCAGCTCCTGCTCAGCTCTGCCAATGTGCTCAAAGTTTTCATCTCAAGAGGTCCATGCTCTGACCTTTACCCCAACCCCTGCTCTCATCCCCTCAAGCCTGTGGAAGTTCAGATATTTTTAGCTGTTTGCCGTGAGTGAAGGAATGCCTTTCCCAAGTTACCTCATTCATAAGGGCAGCTCCGCCAAGACAAACAGGTCCTAAGTGTGATTACACTGATTCCAGCCAGGGGATTCCAGCTCTCACCATGCTAATGTGCGTGCTCGAATCAGAAGTACCAGGAATTATTCGTATTTATGGTGCATGAAATTATGTTCCTGACTTCCACACTAGCCACATAAATAGGCAGAGGAGGGAATTTCAGGTCCTTCCTGTCTTTCCATGGCTGAGCACCTCTGAAAGCCCCATGATGAGCGTGGGGTCATCATGGGGTGCTCCCTGAGCTGGGGCCTTTTCAGGAATACATGCCAAAAGGAAAGCCAGCAGCCAAGAGCAACTCAATTTCTGCCTGGGGAAATCTGTTCTACCTCAGGCTTGCTTTGTTAATCACAAACTCATCTCTTTATGCCTTTACCCTCATCGCATCAGAGCTATTCCATAAGCCCCAGCAATTAGCACCCATCCCATAAGACAGCAACTAAAACCCAACCAAGCAAAGGGACCAAGAACTAGATGAAACACCCCTATATAAAGCTATTGTGCCTTAAAAACCAACTAATTAACTCTCAAAAACATCATCTGAATTGTAAAACCAGCATAACATTTACCTCTCAGAAGTGAGAAAGCTAAATCATAGAAGTTAATTGACTTGTCCGAGGTCACCAAGGCAAATTAGTGTCAGAACAGATTAAAGACAGCAAAGCTGCCTCCTTTCTCTGCTCCACAAGCATGAGTGAACCCAGGCCTGAAGCACCTATATGCTGGGTGAACAGAGATTCTCTGCTTCATAGGGCTTCATTCAAGATGTGCAGACACAATATTTCCTGCAGATAACCCATAAGCACTGATGCTAATACTTATAGGTGAGGTCTTACCTTGCCAGGAGGAGAATCACTGATGTTAAAGACTCTAATTGGCTAATACTTTATCTGTCTATATATCAACTGACCTACTTCTCTACCTACATAAAAAAATCTAGCGGGCCTCCAGAAACATTTGAAATGCTAGTTCAGCACACAGCTAGTTCTCATGTTATCAACCACTAGCAAATATATATTGAATGGAGGTGTCTGATCTATAGGAAATTAGTATACGAACAGGCTTAAGACGGAAAATACTGATATGCAGCCCCTCAAAGTCCTGCTCTATCTATTTTGGACACCATTTTAGAATTGCTGAATTCAGTCCTCTGCCACAACCTCAGAGCTGTTCTGCACTGCACGGGTTGTTGCACTATGAGCACTTGCTGGCGTTTCGTTAATCTAAAATGTAATACAAGTAAGGATGGGCAAAGAGACAATTTCATCCATCCCCTCAAAGGGACGTGCCTTTGTCACGGTGTGGCTCATGCACAGCATTTATCATCCTCTCAGCAGCAACAAAGTCAGGACCAACAACAACAACAACAAGGCTCCTTTCCAAGGAGTTCTTGTCTGCAAAATCCTCCTTATGAAAGACAGATGTGAACCTGCCCGACCAGTCAGACACAGAAAGCCCTGGTAAACGGAGGAATGAAGGCTCTCGCACACAGAATTGGCAAGAAATAACGGAGAGATTCAAACAACAAAAGAAGTAAATCATTTCAATATGACAGGCTGGATTTGAGAATGATTTCAAGCCATGGACATAGAAATCAAAGAACATCATCTCTGCCAGTCCCCAAGGAAAACAAACCTTTCCTTTCTCCAGAAAGTGAAGTTATAAGCCAAGGTGAAGTGAATTGAGACCAAGGAAAGGAATTATTCCTTTTCAGCAAGGCACATTGCAATAATCAGAGCATACACATTACTGGAGATGTAATTTAAAGCAGAGATCATATTCTAAAAAGCAAGACAAAAAAGAAAAGTAATAGTAAAGGAATGCTATGAGCAACAGGAAACCCCAGCATTGACAAGGCCTTGCTAAACACTACACAAACCATACAGCACAAGCCGCACCTGAGGGAGAGACCTTCCATATTGCACAAATATTCAGTCCCCCTGCCAGACTGTGTGCATGACTTTCCTTTGCTTTTTATTAGCTAAGATCAAAATCCAGCATCTAATGAAAGCTCCAAGTCTCTCTAACCAGCAGGAATAAGAAAGATGCCAGACTGACTTCCTGAATTAGACCAAACAATAGGAAAGTTTGGGAGGTCTGAGTCTTACCTTAGACTCCTAACAGCACCACATCCATTTCCCCCATCAAAGAAAATGCCCAAACTCACTTTAGGGTGATGTCATCGGTAGTTTCTCAAATTTAGAAAAAAAAAGAATCACCACTGTTCAGAAATCCAGAGCATGTGGCTAAAATCAGTGAGGTGACAAACGGCAGCTCAGCAGAGCTCAGCCCATTGCTGGACACTACAGACATCGCACAGACACATCAACTCCCCCAAACCACTCAACGATGATGGATGGGAAACTTCCCACTCTCAGCAATGTATCTGCAGGTGGTGACAAGCCTGAAAAATGAACCAGGATGGAGAATTCTAGGCCCAAAGCAATGCTCTTCGTCTGCCAAGTGGCACATCCCTGCTCACTAGCTCTGCAAAGTAGGAAATGCTGGTTGTATTAATTCTCTGCCTTTATGTCTTGTCTTTATTGGGTTTTTTTACTGATTTGAAATTTTATCTCAATTCTCCCCTCAGATTTCAAGTACTTTCCTGTAAGCTTCTTGCATTTCATGTCTAATCAAAATAATAACAATTAATTTAGAAAGTTTGATTTTTAAGTGAGTTAGGGCTATTTACTCCTCTCTGACCTGCAAATCAAACAGTTTTGTCTCTTCAATGCCTTGAGAAATCAGAATGCCATTTTAGGGAAGGATTAAGAAAAGACAGAAAAGATACATCAATGTTTGCTATTCATTCACCACCTTAACACTATTTCAGGGTAATGTGGCCCTTCTGCACTTGCCTCCTATGTATCAACTTTCACAGTTGCTTTTCTCCCCAGAAAGATACCAAACCTTTTTTGCAAGCTATGAGGATGATCTCACAAGTCTCTAATCACAAGTATTTCTGCTGTGGGTGACTCTGCAAGTGATGATTCAAACTATTCGGGTGCTGTTCCAATATAACAGTTTAAAAAGGCAGCTGCTGCTGCTGCTTGGAATGTGGCCACTGCTTAGCACAGCAGTAACACATCACAGGTTCTTGGGAAAAACAAGAGGGAGTCATTTGTGTCACGTGTGAAAGGTTGGGTAAAGCTGGGGGATCTGTGCAGACCTCTGAGAGACTTGGACATCAGTTCAGTACTAACGCAATGACCTCCTGCAGCCCTTCCCTGATGCTTTCTTTCTCTTTTAACCCTTATACATCCCAGTGTTGAGGTAGAAAACCCAGGAGTTGGCTTGCTGCAACACTAGAGGTTCAAAGTATAGTTTTTCCATCCAAGATCACACCTAAAAACAATGCTTGTCCTCCTTCTTCAACTCGAGGGAGTCCCATACACACCTGCAGGTTGCCTTTAGCTAAGGAGAAAAACACAGGCAGTTTCACTCATTCCCTCCTTCCATAGTTCTTGTTCATCTGCTATCAGTCTTCCATATTTATCACTGTGAAATCAAGTTATATCTTTGAAAATATATATGTCAGCCATCCGACATTTGAAAATCTATTTACAATTCTTTTCTTCTCATTACCCTGTTTACTTTACAACCTTGATTTTATTGAAATGTCATTTTGGAATATTAATTTCACTTGAATTGTAAGTAAAAATGGGCCTTCTTGAAGAAAATGAAATACATATTTCATAGTCAGCAGACAGGAAAATCTCTCCGAGTCACTCTTGCATGAAGAAATAATTGGTCCATTTAAGAATGCTGTGTAGTGTTGTGTATAACTCAGGAGACCAAGGTATAAGCATGTGTGTGCTGGGAAGATGGAGGTTCAAAACCTGCTCACAGTCCAGCATCATCAGATCCATTCATTTTTCAGTCTGTTGTGAAAATGAAAAGTTCTGCAGCAAAACTTGACATTTAGCTTTTTGTGTCCTCTACTGCATCTATCACCATGCCATCAGCTCTGCAGCTCTCTCCATTAAGCTTTTGGCACAAGGCAAGGGAGTGGGACTGGACCTTCTCCTGTGGATGGAGAAGGTAGGTGACATTGACTGATTTGGTACATAAACATTTTGCCAGTAACACTTTGTGCATGAGATGTGTGAAAAATCACACACACAACATGGATATGCAAACATAATGCCTCATTCTGGGACCACAAACTTTTATTTGCTGCTTAGCTTCTCCTTCCAAGCAGTAGAGTTAAACTATGTGGGGAAAAAAAAACAAAAAAACAAAACATCAAAAATAGTCCTACTTTTTGGCAGAGAATAACTATGTCTTTACTGGGAAATTTATTAATAGAATTTGGCTGATGCAGCTGGCAATCCAGGTAAGTAAAGCAATCCCTTATTAAGGAGGAAGAAGAAAACTTATCATTGAAAAGACCTAGACTGTGTTAATTGCAGGGCCATGGACAGTCACTAGAGACACATCCACCTTTTTACCAGCAGGAAGCCCTGAAATCCTTTGTGCAACATGGTCCAAATGTCTTCCCACCCCATTGTGGGGGTAGCTCTTATGTGAATCTTCATACCAACTAAAAGGACTGGAGGCATTTTGAACCAAGATACACAACCAAAATGATTTCAAGTGAAGTAAAGATCCAATGAGGTGAGAACTCCTACTGCAAAGCTTCTCAATGAATTAGATTTTTTTTTTTTTTTTTTAGCTGCTGAGCTGCCTCTGATGAAGGCTGTTTCTGCAGGGTTAGCAAAGCTCATTGCTCATTGATTATTGCTGATTATTGCATCAGTAAATATCAGTAAAACAGTTAGATTGGGTATTTCTCACGGAGAAATTTTAAGTGTGCGGTTACAGCATCTAGAATGTGGAGTGGGAATGTACTGACCCACAGAGGAACACCTGCACAGTGGAAACACCTGCAGATGGATGCAGAATCATGGAATCGTTTCAGATGGAAGTGACCTTTTAGATCGAGTCCAACCTTTGTCCCAGCCCTATCAACCAGTAGACCATTTCCCTAAGTACAACATACACTCATCTCCTAATCAATTCCAGGATGGTGACTCCATCATCTCCCCGGGCAGGCCATTCCAATGCCTGACAAGTTGAAAGACTGTCCTTCTATCATGGATGATGAGTTCCCTCTCCAATAGTGCCTTAATTAAGCAAAGCAATGAGATTGCTTTACAGACCTCTAAACCTGCAAACAGGCCTCTCATACATTCTGACCAACCAGCTTTGGTTCAATTGTAAAACAGGAGTGCCACAAGACTACACAGCACTTTAGGCTGAGGACACAAGCCCTGTCCCACTGCCCATGCATGCTGATAACCACCTAACCTTGAAAGGACCATCCTCCCAGACCTGCTGCAATGGGCCAGTCAGCACAAATCTTACTCTGAAGCCACCAGACCTGCATGCTTCTTCCCAGAAGCCAAGGAGAAAGTCTCCTTTCCTCCAGCATCACAGCTCAGGCAGTCCCAGCACATGCTTCCCAATGTCATATGGGAGGAGAAGACCTCCTTGGGCAGGCATCAGCCTTGGCCATGTCACAGGGCTGTTACCTGCCTCCTCCTAGCCAGAGTGCATGCCCAGACAGAGTCGTGGCACAGAGACAGATGACAATCTTGGCCAAAGTTCAGCTCTCAACAGTAACACACAAGATAAGCAGAGCAACAGGAGCTGCATCAGCTGCTTCTCCTCCTTGTCTTGGCCCCAGGCAAGAGAGACTTCTCACAGACATGTGAGAATTTTCTCTTTGAAGTCTCTGCTGAAATCAGTATGAGACCCTATATAATGCGAGTCATGAGGGTGTAGTTATGGCAGCTGCCATCTAACTACAGTGCCCAAAAAACCTGCAGTCTCCAAAACACTGCTTTTCACAACCTCATGGTGAAGCAGGGCACTGCTCCAAGTCTTCTTTCACAAAACCCCATCTGGGATGCTCAACCACATTGTCAGTCTATGGCAGCCCAGAGACCTGGATGTGTATCACCAACAAGGATGACACCACCAAGGAGATACAATTTGAGAGAGTATTCCCATGTAGATTTTTGCTTAGAAAAAATAAAACAAACCAAAACAAATAATCCATCAGAACTGCTGCAGAAATAAACAGTCCTTGGAAACCTTAAGACCAGAGTTTTAGACTCAGAGGAGTCTTCTACATCTGAGAAAATGAAATAACTGGAAATATGGAAGCAATTCAAACTTGACACAAAGTGGTCTCTGCAACTTGCTGCAAAGCTAACAGGCATTTGAATTTATTCATGCTACTCCTGTGCTTAACAATAAAATAAATAGCTTTAATTACTTGTGTCCTGAAAGAACAGATACAGCATGTGACAAGTCCCCCAAGGTGTCAGTACTGAAATTGAGCCCTGGAAAGTCTCAAAGGGCACAACTTCACCATTTGGGCTGAAGAACAATAAGTCCCTTTTGGTCACATTAGCAGAGTTTGTCTGTGGGACACAGGACTGCAGTGACAATACAGCTTCAGTGGAGCTAGCTTGTGCACAGACACCTCAACAAAGCCAAACTCCCAGCTGCAGAGTCAACTCCTAGGGTATGAGATGGAATATGCTAGGGTTAGTATAGCCCTGTGAGACCTCATGGAATTATATCTAGCTCCTACAGCAAGTAGGCTGGAGCCCATGACTCTAGCCAAACCTCCAGCTCAATGTCTTACTAAAGTAAATCCTACATAACGCTACTGACTCACTATAGCAGACGTCATTTGCTGCTTGCAAGAGAGGCAGCTTCTGGGGAGGAGGGTCCTACAGATGAAAAACTGGGTAATAAGGAGTGATGTCCCACTGGTATGACAGCACACGCATTATCCAATAGGCCAAACACCAAAAGGAAGAGATTATCAAACTTTTTGAAGCAGGTCTTAATGTCTCCATTGAACTTACTAACAGCTACCAGAATGACATTTAAGATTGTTTCCCACCTAAATTTACTATAAGAAACAATCTTTATTAGCCAAAGCTGCCTTTGAAGTGACAGCTAGGTTATATACACGAATCTTGATCTATACAATAGAAGGACTCAGGAAATGTGAAGCCTATGATGTAGATATTGCCTTAAAAATGCTGTCATTACAATGTTTGCATTTGCTCCAAATCCATCTGCAGGAAACCTTCAAATACGAAAAGCTATTAAATCCAGAAACAATAAATTATCTACAAGGAAAAGGGCAAAGAGGCAGCTTCTTTAATCTCTCAATAAAGAACCAAAGGAAATTGCATCATACCCAGATGGAAGACCAGTGTGGCTGGCGAAAGAGACAAAGGGATCAGTGCATTTGCTTTAGTGGCATTTGCTTCCACAGACTCTAGCTATAGAGAAGAGAGCCACAGTGAATGCCTAGATCCAATACTCTCTTGGCCATCTAAGAGTCTTGACACAATTTTTGTATCATGTTGTTATTTATTATATAAAGTGCATCCAAGCCCTGTCCTTAACACATGGAGAAGAGTGAACTATGCCACTCAGACATGTTTCTAATGTGGTTCTCAAACAACATGGGAAAGTTATCATTCTCTTTCACCAAGTGTGAAACGCACCAACTCTGCAAAGTGAGGCTGAGCTGAAAAACTATACTTGTCTCAGTTTTCAGGGCAATGTTAAAAGAAATTAGAAACAGCTTTTTCACTGGTGTTTGCGGGTTTTAGCACTGCAAACTTTTTTTTTCCTGATCCATTATCTTGTCAGTAGCAACACAGTTTATTTCTGGCCCCCTTCCACAAGCTCTCTGGGTCAGATAGTGGTATTTGTTTTAATGTAAAAAATATGGTTGTTAGCCAAAAAGAGGCAGATGTTTATCCCTAGAATGTTCCCTACACAATCCCAACTCCGCTTTCACTGAGATTATTTCTGTTTAAATTAAGTACATTTAAAAATCTGTCTGAAGTAACTACTCCAGAGACCAACAAATAACTGTTACTGAGTGGAGAATGATACCCCCTGGCCTTTGTTCCCTGTGGCCATGCCTCTTACCATTTACACCATCTCAAAGCAGAGTAAGTACTGCCAAATCAGACGAGCACCATTTCAGACTTGGTCTCCCCGTCTTATGGCCAAGTAAAGGGTTTTTCTATGCATCAGCACCCCTGAAAACTTAATGTAAGCAGCCCAGTACACTATTAGCCTTGACCTAGCTGTAGTGACTCTTCAAAAACAGGCAACGAAAAGCAGAAATCAACAAGAAGATGCTTTCACAGCCAACAAAATGAAGGGAGATGAACTGTCACTGCCTGAGACCAAGCTCACAGCCAGTTACTACAAAGCCACTGAGAAGCAGTAACTATTGCTCATCTGAGACCCACAAAGCCCCGATACACCATCTGCTTTTGCTCCACCATACATCTTAACTGCAGTTTCATGCTCACTGGGGAGCATCCTACAGCACAGACGGCCGAGGTGTTGCTGCTTATTCTGTTGATACAAGATCCAGTTTAAGAGAGCAGTTCCTCACCTTGCCTCAACTGGACATTCCTAAGGATCTGCTGGAAGGCTGGCTGTAAGATCAAAGCCCAGTGCAGATCTAACTCTGGAAAAGTAGAACAGACAATAACAGCAGTGACAGGGAGCTCCAAATTTTTGCAGAGACATCAGCATCTACCTATCAGCCTGAATGACTTGGCATGGCAGAGGTTAACTGAAAGGGCCACAGAAGGGGTGGGGCGGGGGGGGAAATATTTTAAATTAGAGGCAGGAATATTTATCATCTGAAAGAAAAACATCCGTCTCCATTGGCATCTGCCTTGGTAAACACAGAAGACACAAATCAACCTAATCACCCGTCCAACCCCTCACCCCACATCCAGCCCATGCACAGGGCCAGCTTCCTTGGCTCTCCCCGGCAGGACGCTCTGCAGCTTTCCTTCTCTGAAGTTTGCTTACATTACTGGCTCCTTTTGCTGACATTGGCAACTTGCTCAAGCCTTTTCAAAACTATTTTTTTTCTTGGATATACTTAATCTATCTTATTTTTATCCCATCTGTGAGAAAAAAAGAGCCATGGCACAAACTGATACGCGTAGCAATACTGCCAGCTACACGGATCCCATGACCTCCTAGCTAGGTTGCTGCAATGTTTTCTGTTCATTTGGCGCTGCTCTTGTGCACTGACCCATGCCCTATCCCTAAATGCACCATGCATTTGCAAGTTCTCTTAAAGGCCTCTTTCAAGGTGAATTAACTGGATCTCATGTGTACTATACAGCTGAGTGTGGACTTTCAGACCTTTCTTTTTCCATGTGAAGTTTTAAATAGGTTTAGATTGAAAATCTTTCTGAGGGATCTCACGTGTTCTTCATACACAGGTCCTGTAAATGAAGCTGGATGCACTCCCTGAGAATCGAATACAGCTCAGAGTATTCCAAACGTGGATACATGGACCCCTAATGTCAGTGTCCTGGGTTTGGTGGGGATAGAGTTAACTTTTTCCCATCTCATTGGGGCAACTTCTTCCCCTTCTCAAATATGTCATTCACAGTGGTGTTACCTCAATCTCTAATTGCCTCAGCCTAGGTCAGTAGTGGGTTCATATTACAACTGACTGGCACTGGCCCTGTCAGATACCGGGGAAGCTTTTGGCAGCTCTTTGTTTACAGAAGCCACTCCTGTAGCTCCCCTCACTACCAAAACCTGTCTATACAAACCCACTAATGTCACATTCACTGCTTCAAAAGGACAAAGGGCCAAAGAGAGAGATGGCAATGCCTGTACTTATGTCAGCTGCTGGCAATGGTGGAATTACCACTGCTAAGCATGGTATGGTAACCACTTGCTCGGTGAGATGCTGCTGTAATTGCCATGGGCAATAGTCCAAGGCTGTCATTACCCAGAAAGGTGTCCTGAATAGTCTCACTGGTTCTTTTTCAAAATTTATTTAGGTACCTATGAAAACAGCTGGGTTGGCCTACTTTGTGAGACAGTTGCCCGAAGGATATGAGACGCTGACCAGCAGCAGCTGCTCCACACAGGGCCATGATGGTTTGCCAAGTGCTAGAATAGCCTCCAGGAAAGCCTCCAGGGCACAAGGAAGGTGAGACTGTTTCTCTCCTTCTGCCACCTCAGGTTGCACTGCGTTGGAATTAAGCCAACAGTTTGGAGACACAAACAATATGTCATTATCACAAGATCTGCAAAACCACTTTGAGTAACTGTAAATCCATGTGTGTTTGTAAGTCCAAATACTTGTAAATTCATTCCCACCAACTGGAAATACGTGAGTCAGTGATTATGGCAGACATATATCCACAGCTCTTACAGGAAGGCAGAAAGACGTCATCCTTTTTAAAACCAGCATTTTTAACCAAAATTTCCTGAAGTAAACCAGGAACACAAAGATTTTTGTCAAGGCACCTACTTAAGTTCTTAGCTACCCCTTCCACTTTCCCCACTTATGAACGAAGGAGCAGGACACAAGATGGTCCTTCCTTCTGTTAGCAAGGGCTGACAGGTCAGGTTACAGTTCACCTTCTTACCGAAAAAAAATCCATGGCCCAGCTTGTGCAACATTAGAAAATTATTTTCATTTATATGCAATTTTAAAATTGGCTAAGCTTCAAATATTTACATCTTATGTTTATTTTCCTTGTTTTCTTTGCTGGCCCACTAGACAGTGTGGAAAATGGGCAGGTACGGGTCATCTTCATTTGTTTGCAGACTGCCTCAGACTGAAAGGTGAAGGACTGCTGCCCAGATAATGCTACTGAGGGGTGCCCTCCTTGGTATGTCAAGGAGATGGAAGTCTTCTCAAGATGCCACGAATCTTGTACTTCCTCCATCTCTGGAGAAACTATGACTCCATGGTGTGCAGTAGCACAGCACAGTCCTTAATGCTGCATTAATTCAAAAGAGCTGGAGTACATGGAGTTCTCAGGGAGAGGGATATAATTGCTGCATTTTAAGTTCTCCTGGAAAAACGTTAAATTGTTGGGTTTTTTTGGAGTTAATGTCTTTTCCTGCTGTTCGTTCTGGCTGGAGGCATCCTTCTGTTTTTCGTGACTAGCACTCATCTGTTACTTTCTGAAATGCAGGAGATAAAGGAGATGCCTCCTGTGAGACTGGGTGGGGAAGGAGTTGTGGTCACAGGTGAAGCAGGGAAACATGAAAGATCTGTAATGCTCATTTTCCTAAGGATTTCACTTAAGCAAATTATCACCAAACTGCAAGCCATTTCTAACCACTAATCACCCGCTGCCTGGAAACTATTTTGAACAAATGTAAATGTACAAAATATGGTTGATGAAAACCTTGAAATGTAGATCCTGGGAAGTTTCTGAACTCTAACAACTGTGGAGAAACAAAACCACAGTTTCTTTTCCTAACTTTGATCCCATTTTAGGGGCAATATACAGGCACACATAACAGATCTTTCCTTCCTCTCTATTTTCTTGCCAAGGATGACATTTAAAGTCTTTGGAAACGGCACTATAACTACTCCATGTTATATCCTCCAGAATATATCAGATGATATTTAAATAAATGCATGGTAGAATTGTCCTAACGTTTCTTGGTAAACAGCAGCCGTAATGAGCCTACATAGAGACTGAAAGAGCAGATTAAACATATAGAAGGAACAAGGAATCACAGGTGTTC
The DNA here is from genome assembly GCA_013401255.1 of Urocolius indicus. Classification (NCBI taxonomy): domain Eukaryota; kingdom Metazoa; phylum Chordata; class Aves; order Coliiformes; family Coliidae; genus Urocolius; species Urocolius indicus. The sequence goes on along the minus strand of WBNH01008032.1, from coordinate 20,994 downwards.
CCCTCACAAAAACAGCAGCCTGCTTTTGTACTGACTTCTCTTTGTCCTTTGAAGCTTATAGGAAAGACTTGTCACTGTGTGTTGCACCTCGCCAGAGCCAACAGCTGAATTAACTACCCAGCCATGGACAACAGAGGAACAACCCCACAGATACACTCAAGCAGTCTGTGTCTCCTCCAGAGGATTTCTAAGCAGGTTTACTTTGTACTTCTCTAAGTTGCATGGTTCAATGGAAACAACAAGGTAGAACTAATTCCCTTAAAAGCCATAGAGATTTTATGTTAAGTTTTCCTATGTTATGAGTTTTGATCTGTGGGTCCATAAGGCTCAAAGTGATTATGCAGATTGAAATACCGGGCTGTTTTCTGCAGACCAAAGTTCAAACCATGTAGTAACCTAGTCCCTACAATCCCCATCACAAAACTTCTGCTCAAAACCAAGACCCCAAGCTCAGAAATTCAGTGAAGGAGAGGATGGAAGAGATGATATGACTTTTTAGCTGCCTACCTTGCAGCCAGCTCTTGAAATTATAATTACTCACAAATAAAATATATGCAAATTCAGAAGATGAATAGGACAAAACTGAAACACAGGCAAGCTGCTTCCATTCATCAATAAAGCAATAGCAAACACTGATGAAATTAAACTTTTTTTTTTTCCTGAACCCCTGTTTGGAATCAACAAAACCTCCAGTTTCAAACTTTTGTGTGTGCTCTAACATGCTGTGAGGTCTTGCCACAGGTATCATGTCTGTTCTCAAGCAACATGTACAACATAAAGTCATGAGGTTTTTTTTTCCAACCTTCCCTCATTACTACCACAAAGCTGTCATACAGAACTTTTCATCTTTCCAGCATGTTGCAAGCAAGATGGAATGAAACCTCTGACAGACGGCTTTGAGGTGGCACTCCCATTTTGGATTTGGATGAACTTGCTACTGTCATTAATGTTGGACTTATGGAGGACACAGGCTCCTTGGCTCTTCCAACTGCATTTAGTCTCCCTCTCAGATTCACAGCGGTCTTATGGGGCACATAAGGCCCCAAAGAGACACTCTAACAGGTCCATCATTTAGAGTGTCTGCTTCAAGTTGTGCTTTTGTGAGATAATTTTAGGCTGACCAGGAGACATTGAAAGGGAAGTTAGGAAATTTTATGTCCACCTCTTGAAGTTGTTTCTCTCTATCATGTGCTTTTCTTCACATCTTTGCCTGCATTCCAGTATTTCCCAGAACAGTCTTTTATTCCTTTCCATTCTCCCCCAAGTTCAAGTTTCCTTTTGCTCGTTGCTATATGCTTTCACTTTATCTCTGAGTTAATTTAAACTATGTCACCTCTGCTATAAGAGGAAATCAAAGATCAAGAAAGCTCTTCTGTTATTTCTATAGTAGTGAATACTATAGTAGTGAAATTCTATAGTAGTGAACAGTTCAGGACACAAGAATGGATACTGGAAATTGACCTATACATGCTTTTAGTCCAAGCCAACTGTCACCGACCCAGACAAAGCTCAAAAGCCTGCATGCACCAAGTTCACAGGAAAGATGAACCACAGGTGTCCACAGACACAGGTGCCTCAACCTTCCTAAAATTTCACTCCAACTTCCATTGTGGCCTTCTGTCATTAGCATCTGTCTGAGAGGGACAGTTGACAACTCACAGTTAGCAAATGTTTGCAAGACATACTCACCTCAGTTTGTCTGATTCTGGAGTCCACTCGTACCACTTTAAAGATATCATTTACATTTGCTTTAAAGGTGTTTTATATACTCAGGACAGGGTAAAGGCAGCTTACAGTACAGGAGAATTTGCCCCACCAAATCTCTGCCTTTCCTTTAACTGCTAGTGTCATACACAGTAACAATGGCAAGTGTTTCCAAGCAGAAACCTTACCTGTTCAGGGCAAATGAGTGCAGAGGCTTTATCATTGTTGCAATGCCAGTGAAATGAACAAATTTGCCCCCTGGGTTGAAACTAAAGGAATGAAATTCTTGAGCCCTGCCTAAAATCACATGGGTCTGCTTGGCTCGTCTGCTGTTGTTCCACAGTGATTTGAAAGCATGTCTCTGCCTTGCTTTCTGCTCTGCTGTGTGATGCTTGGCAGCTAGCTGCACAGCTAAAGCTGTGCAGAGAGCAAACTAAGGTCCTGGATGGAGACTGGTGGGTTTTTTTTCCCTTTTGCAAGCAAGCTTCTGCCCCAGAGGCAACTCGAGAAAATTACAGAACAGGCAAGGTCTGGACAAAATCAGCTAGTATTTAGTGTTGTGGAAAATAAAGTCAGATTGCATGGCACAATAGCCACGTGATCCCCTTCCTAACATACACCATCTCTCTCAGTAACAATAGCAGGCAGTGCCTTGCATGCTGCTTTGCTAATACTGAGTAAGGCCAATGGATTGCAACCTTTCCTTTTCACCTGCAAAAGCTGAGTTATGGAAAGTTGACTTTGGGCCACATTTAATAACCTTTCCTTGGTGCCACAATAATGAACCTGTAGACATCCCACCCAGTTGCGTGACCCAGAGCACCTACCTGAAGTGTTCAGGCATTCAACACAGTCAAAAGGAGAGCACTGAATTTCTGAGGAGTGACTCAGAACTTGTAAGTGTACATGTATGGTCCAGGGAGACAGAATGTCTGTGCAGAGCAATTAGGTGTTCCCTTGTGCCAAGTGAGAAGCTGCTGAGAACCAGCCAGCTGGAAACAGTAAGCCCAGGGATATACCTGAACAGGCACCTACCTCCTGGCTTGGTCCTCTCAGAAGCCGGTTAATATGGCAGAGAAGCATTTCCTAGATGTCAGGTGGAAGCTCTCACTAGTGGTGTATGAGATGTTCACCACCTGACACAGCAGCCACCTGAAGGAGAGGTGACGCAGACCCACGCAGGAAGGCACAAGCAGAAGATGGAGTGTACTACTTCCTCTCGGGGAAGAGTTTCTGCTGCCACTGTTACTGGCACTACATGCAACCCCTGTTCTAAATCAGTTTGTCAGGAAGAGTTAGTATGCCTGATAGGTTTGCCTAGCCCAAGCCGTTTCAAGTAAGCAAACATAAAGGAGGGAATTCCCAATTTTTCAGTTGTTTGCTTTTTAAACAATAAGACTCAATACTGAAAGCTGACCAAATCTCATACCCAGAGCTTCCATATAGGCCAAGAGTTACAAGTTTGGGACAGAGAAGTGACAATTTTTTGGACACAGAACTCAGGAGGAGACGGGAACCCCATTGAAAGCTTGGCACTATTCAAGCCTCCTTAGCTGGCTGAAGAGCACCCTTCCCACTTCTGAACTGCAGCACAGAAAACACTTACAGCCTCTCTTCGAGGAAAAAAAAAAAAAAAAGACTGTCACCAGTAGCTGATCACTCCCTGCTTCCAGCTCCTGCTTGTGGAAGAGAGATAAAGGATCTTCCCCGCACTTTGGGCAGAACTTGACCCCTTGCTTCCTGTACGCACCTGGTACCTGGCACCACACACTGCTGTGACATCCACGCCATCATTGTTGTCGGGACAGCTTTTCATACATGCTCTGTAATCAGCTTCAAATGTGCTAAACAAATTAATCTGATTGTAACTACTGACTGTATTAAGTGACGGAAATGAAATTAAGAAATTTAAGCTTACAGTCTACCAACTATTCCAAAAGAGGAGCATTGTGGATAGTAATTACAGAGAAACAACAAAACAAGAGACAGAGGAATTTGAGACTTTCATGGTCACTGATGTAGTAAATCAGCACTGTAGTTTAACATAGACAAATGTAGTGTAAAGTAATATGTCTGAGGGACAGAGCTGAACTTGAAAGCACATATTTAAATGTGACATTCATGCGCTACACTAGCCAGGAAAAGGAGGCTGATTTCATTAAAGAAAAATAAATCTCTGAAGACTGTGCAGTCCATGAAGGCTTTTTAATAAAGAAGAAGAAGGGGGAAAAGAAGGCTATATCAGAGGGGAATCATGGCAACTAGCAAAATAAAAGGAGCCTAAAATATATGTATTCATAAGCTAGCAAAATCAAGTATATCTGGGAAACTCCAGAAGGGTACCTTACAGATAATATCTCAGGTATTAGAGAGGACGAGTTATCAGCTTCGGTTGTTGCTACCTGTATCCTTAGTTCAGTGACCGATGATCAAGAAACAAACTCAGATTTGATTAGCAAGTATATATTCACATTAAGGTAGCACCTGCATATTTAAATTATGGCAACTTCAGATGTTCTCAGCTTTCCACTGGACTACTCCCTATAGAAAAAAACCCCACTTCAAAGACAGTCGAAGAGGACAGAGTAGGGAGTGGTGGTCTTTCCATTACCAATGGTCAGTGGAGGAGAACATTGAAATCAGAGTGCCAGATCTCTATTATTTTCATAACCACTGGGAACATTCTTCAAACTGCAGGTACAAAGACATGTTTGCTCCAGTGAAAAGAAGCTGCTTCTGGCATGAAAGGGGACAGACTGTTCTGTGCTTCTCAGGTTAAGAGCAAACTGACTCTAGCCAAGGATACTGGGAGAAAACTTTAAAATAACGCCACGGTTCTGCAACAGTGCAAGTGACATTGGATGCATTCAGAGAGACTCATCCCCATTAACTGCTGGGAATTTGCATCAGGAAGATGAGGTCCAAGAACCTTGAGCTGGGATTCCTACCAGTGAAATTAGGTTTCTCAGGTGAACATCCCAACATTGACCTTCCTCAGAGGTCGTTTGTTCTCAGTAGTGAAAGACAACATTTCATGGTTACCAGATTAAGCTCATCAAGAACTAACAAGAAGTGGAGAAGCAACAGGAGTGGCCTCCCCACTCTGCCTCCAGAGAAAAATCTGGCTTTTATTACAAAATTCCAGCCTTGAGCTTCCTCCCACAGGATAGACCAAGGAGGCTCAGACTTGTATGAATTAACCAAAAATAACACTTCCAGGCAGGGAGAGGATGACTGAGGGGATTGCTGATGGGATATAGAGGCCTCCCACCTCCTTCTCACCAGTTCAACTCCAGAAGTCAGGTATTTCTTCAGGAGGAAAAGCCCCTGGCTTTAAGCTGTTTGGTGCCCTTGGCCAATTTACTGGGAAGTAAGAGACTGCCACAGCCACAGTATGGAAGGCAACCCCAAGCCAGCAGAGAAAAAAACCCAAAAACTGACCTTCCAGCCTCAGCATTAATCCATTTTAAACAGCTGTGAGTCCCATGGTGGCAAGGCTCAGACTGATAGCAAGCTTCACTCTCCAGCAGCAAATATGTGTAAAAATAGCCAAAGCAAACAGGATACTGTTTGAAGAGGGAAAGAGGCATCCACTTTTTCAGCTATATTTGGCCAGCAGCAGGGATATTGTCTGGTTTATCCTGACCATCTCCACTACACATCATCATTGCTATGGCAATGTCCTATAAACAGAGCAGGGATCAGCAGCTCCCTGGAATATGCAGGCAAGGATTGTCCTCAGGTAGTGGCACTGCACTAGAAGGAGGAAAACAAGAGATTTGTGCAGGCAAGCTGAAGACTCACTAGAGCATGCAAATGTTACCTTAATTTGTGCATTGGCACTTAAATATCACAAGAACTGGAGCTACACAAGAGCAAAGAACACAGTGTGAGATTCAGCCCGGGGAGACAGCCAGAACAGAGCTGGGAAGCACCCACAAGCATGAGCATGCCAAGGTTACCCCAAATTATGCAGCTATTCTTTCCCAGGCGAGCCTCCTCAGAAACTGAAGCAGATGGCAGGCAACATGCTGCTGGGCAGCAGCACAGCATCCTCAGAACAACTTTAGCTGAACAGGGAGCGTCACATCAAGCCCAAGAACTGACACAGGGAAAAACAGCTCAGAGAAAGAATCACCAGAGCCATGAGAAGCCACCAGTGATGAGAGATCTCTCCTGGAGATCTCAGTGGCCACAGTGGGCCTGGGAAGCAGCAAAGGGACTGGAAGCAGCACAGACCCACTGTTACAGAGCAAGATTTGTTAGCCCTGCCCTTGTGCAAGACAGACAAAGGAGGAAGGGAGGCACGTGCTCAGGCTACCTTCTTACAGAGTGTCTTCACAACCTGCAGCCTCTTACAATACTGGTTCCTCCACTGCAGAGAAGTGACTGTGAAGAGAGGCTTTACTCAAGGTAGTACTTTGGTGAGGTAACTTAAGACAACAGGATTAAACTGAAACAGACAATTTATGTTGTGCAACAGGAAATATTTCCAGACAGTAAAGTCTTTTGAGCTCCAGAGCACTTTCCCAAGGTAAGCAGCAGAACTGGAATCTTCATCTCTTGACTCATTTGTAAAGGCTACATGAGTACTGAAAGTGCGGTGTGGAGAACACACTCACACAAGGAGAGAGACAGGACAGGGACTTGGTCTTTGCCTGTACAGTAGTTCTATGTGAAAGCAGGAACACAGCATTTGCTTTTATGCAGAACAAGGTTCTATTGGCAGAATGAAAAGCTGAGATTTAGGTCAAGCAAGAAAGCCAAAAAAGCCAGAAAGATCTTGGTGATGATCAAGACCCTTCAGTTCCCTTCATGATCACACCTGAGTGGGTTTCTCTTGTCTTGCTTTCTCCTTTGTAAGTCACAGAAAAAGAAGGCAGATATGAAGGGATTGATTCTTAACTGCCCTCAACTGATATCAACCAGGAATATCTTCACTTAAATTACTGGAGTGATGTCAGCTTAAAATAGAGTGGGTTCACATTTAGATCCTAAATAATTAAGGATGAGATCATGTTCAGTTCCCACTATAGCACCTGTAGGTAAAGTTTTTGGATAGTCCAGAAATGGACTCAAAAAAAACTGCATTTGAGATAGAGGCTCATATCTCAGCACTCAAATATAGATGGATTTCTAAAGGATTTCAGGTCCTATCCATCCTTCAGGCACCCACAAGCAACATCTGAAGCACAGCTAGCTCTTCCAGTCACCTTGCACAGGCAGTGGTTCTGTTCACCTCAGAGCTGAGCTGCCCGTTGGACATCAACAAAAACGTTAGTCTGTCACTCCATTTACTTTTCTATCAAGGAATACAGAGCATAGTTCCAGGTAAATACTGCTTTTTCATCTCCTCAGAAGTGCTGGGAGTGACTCCTGCTACAGCTTCTCTCCTCCCTGTTATATGAGCTCATTAGCCTCTTGGCTACGTCTCTACTAGTAAACTAAACCGTGCCAGAGCCCATTCTTCAGCCCTGAGGCCAACTGGCACAGCCTGCCGCCTACATGTTATTAAACTCTTACTCTATGAAACAAGGGGGCTTGCATCCAAATTGTCTTTCTGGAGTGTCCTAGCCCATCTTAACTCTCGCCAACATCCAAGAGTTGTCCCAGATCAACACATGTGTATCACGACTGTGGTAGCACAGATCCTCAAGACTAGCTCAGTAGTGGACATATATGTAAGTCATCTGTTGGTAATGCTGGAAGTGAAAAAATCAGTAAGGAGTAACACTGACAGGATCCAGGAAATTGGAAGACCCAAAACCACATTTCCTAGTCAATTCACTTTTGAAAAAAAAAAAAACCCACACTGTTCATATGAGAACTGTGAAACAAACTTTGAGCTTTTACCTTGAAACTGACTCCAAGCAAAGCTGTCAATAATGTCTCCTGGGTCCCCCATTGCTAATGGCAGCAACACAAGGGATGCCAAGGCTAAGCAGGGAGCTCAAACTTTTCCCCGCCACAGGAGGTGACTGTGATTCTGTGACTGAGGTGCTCAGGGTGTGCTCAAAGCCCCTATTCCTGCATTCCCTCTCTTGTACCTTCTTCTGCCACATTCTCATGGGGAATGAGAGGCCAAGAAGGACTAATAAGAAATGAAGGGGAACTGAGGGAAAAACATGAATCAAGCAAAGACTTGGATGTAAACACACTGTACAGAATGCCTTAAGATCATTTTCCCAGGGCCAACTCTAAGGCTTTTTTTTTCCCCCCACTTCTAATTAGCTGGTAAATACTGTACGTATAATTGATCTTTCTAAATGCTGCTGAATAGCTGGAGGTTTTTGGGAGCTAATGCTGCCTGTGAAGACCCTGGGGTTGTGCAGTGCTGACTCTATCTGCCAGTGTATAATGCTCCGCAAGCGCTTTTTCCCCCCCTCACTCACTGACACATAGAAATTTACTGCCCTGTGTCAGTGAGTTCAAGAAAGCCTTTTAACTCTGAAAGCTCTGGGAACCAGCTCCAGCACATGCCTCAGGATTTCTCTGTCAGTTTGTTACGCCTTGTTTGTCCAAGAAACAGTCAAGACCGAACGAGTCAGGAATGACAGAAATAGTACATGAAGTCACAGTTACTCCACTTTAAAGCACAAGCATTTGTGTCATTTTCCTACCAAATAAATAAATATATGTGTGTTTAGCAAGCAAATAAGGAAGTGGCAGAGGAAAGGCATCGCAGAAGGGTTTTGATAGATGCCAGCTGATTTGTGCTTGTTCTTCCAAGTGAGAGTAACACAGATTCCCTCAAATATCAGTTCATTCTGGTCAGAAAAGCAGTCTCTGGGACTGTACACACCCACAAACCCCTTGAATGCAACTGCGAGCAAGTCCTAGGAAAAACCTGTAAACACTTGAAAGTCACACGTGCAAATGAAAATGCTGAGCACCCCCTGCTCTTTCCCTCACCTCCGTTCACTGCCTTCCTGGCTTCCATGCAGCCTCCAACACTGGTTTCTCCCTCCCTTAAATAGCTCTTTTATTCCATCAATCACATCAAGCCACCAGCATCTGCAGAACAGCCTTAACGCTGACCTCTCCTACGGAGCGAGACCAACTCTGAGCTCTGCACGCCTGGCACTGTCCGTCCCTCACCCAAACACATCACACACAGTCCCATGGCCACCTCACTCCCCACCACCTGCGCGGACAGGACCACGGCTGTCAGTAAAGAAGTCTGTAAGGGAGAAGGTTGGTTTTGCTCTCACCGCCTTAGGTTCGCTGCTGCCTCAGAAGTAGAGCTGAGCCGCTTGGAGAAAAGTAAGTTATTTTACCGTCAGGTTCTTTGGCGTTGCCAGCAGCAGGCTGGGAGCTGAGCCGGAGGGGACGGCGAGAGCAGGAATGCGAAGTGACAGGAGGGAGCGTGAGGTATGCCTCTGCCTTCTCACATCCTCCCTAAAAACCACCAGTCGAGAAAGAGGACGCCCTGTGCGTCTGCAGGAGGAGAAGAGGAGAGAGGAGAGCGGAGCGCGGGAGCGAGTGTCGAGGAGGGCAGCAACAGGAAATGACACAGAAACTTCACCAGGCTCCAATCCAAACTTGGCCCCCGACATGAAAGAAAGGGGAGGCAATCGGGTGGGGGGAGGTGGTGGGGGTAGAAGAGAAATTTTTCCCCCTCATTAACTAGCCTAAAAATCTGCTGACTGGAAAAAAGGAAAAAAAAAAAAGAAAAAAAAAAAACCCACAGCACTGTGACAAGTTTTATTAAAGCAACGAATGAAAGGGGGGGGCTGGAGGGGGGATTCCCGTCAGAGTTTATTTATTTGAGCAGGAGTAGTGTGATGATGTTAAGCACTGAGAGCAAAATGCCATTTTCAGAAGCTTTTTGCCCTTTCTAAACTCCTTGAATGCTTCAGTTTTTGCCTGAGGGCAGTAGGCAGGAAGCAATGTCCCTCTTGTACCCCGCAGGTCAGCTGCTGCCTAGAAGAGCCTGGGTAATTCTGCCTGGGGTTGCAGGCAGTCGCTCCAAAATGCAGCACTGCCCACAGCTCCTGCTGCATGAGAACAGTGGAGGAGTCCTGTGCACAGCCTGGAGAGGGGCACACAGTGCCACACATCTCAGGGACAAGGCAGGCGGCAGCCCAAGCACCAGCAAAGCAGGACAACGCCATGACCCACAGAGGTAGAAAAATCTCACTGGGCATGTGGTCAAACCTTTGTCTTGATGGATGCAAGATACAGCCTTCCTTCTGTAGTGGCCAGTGACAGGACCAGGGGTAACGGACATAAGTTGGAAGACAAACTTCCAGTTAAACATTAGGAAAAACTTTTCTGCTCAAGTGAGGGAGCCCTGGCACAAGCTGCCCAGGGAAGAAGTGGAATCTCCTTCTTGGGAGGTTTCCAAAACCACCTGGATGCCTTTCTGTGCCCTCTGATAGAGGTGAACCTGCTTTAGCAGGGGGTTACACTAGATGTGCTCTAGAAGTCCCTTCCAACCCCTACCATTCTATTATTCCAAGGTTCTATGATGTATACCATCAAGACAAGTCCTCTGTATGTCTCACTGCATGCTGAGTACGAGAGGAAAATGGCTATTGAACTAGGGAGCATTTTTCAAAGCATCCTTTAGACTTAACACCTGAAACGCACATGTCCTTACAGGCAGCCCAGACCTAGCTCAACTTTAGGCAATGCCATAAACCCTTTGAAAGAAGCCCATGAGACTTTTAAGGAGTTCTCTTATTTTCTCGACTTCTCAACACCACCACTGTAGGGTGGATGAGATGTCCACACAACAGGTCACTACAGCCTGAGGAGCAAGTCAACTGGAAACTTTTCACTATGCTTTTCTGGCTTCACTCTTCAACTTCAATCCTGGACATCACTCCAGGAGGCTGCAGATCAGGTATTGACAGAGAAGGGTCGCAACCCACTAACGTATAGCCCAACCTGAGTTTACACTCAGCACTCAGAAGATTTCAAGCCCAGGCATAGCTTGGGTTCCTCTAGTATTTTGGTTGAAAGCACCCACGCCATGTAGCTCCAAGTGGAAATTGGAGCCTGCTGTTCCCTCACCACGTAGGCTTGACCTCTACAAAACCACAGACAAGTTATCTCATAACCTTGTCTTGAATAAATAAAATTACCTGTGCTTTTTTAGTCTCCCGTGGTAAGGCCAACTTTACGGACAAACCACAAATTGTGCCTGTTAGTCTTTCAAGATCCATTTCCATTGCATCAAAGTCCTTTATGAAATGTGCCTACCAGAACTGGATCTGATGTTACAGTAACAGTCTCACCTATGCTGTAAATTTTTGACACATTTAGGCTGGTTGCTCCACCAGAAACATCTCTCTCCCTCTCTTTGTGGTAGCTCATTCACAAGCTGAATTAGAGATTTATTGTTATAGTATCATTTTACACCAAACTTCACCCTTAAATGCAAAACACTTTTTAAGATTTGGCATTTATACAGTGTTCGACATATGCTTTGATCCAAACAAGGGCTCTGACCTGCTTAACCTTTGGTGTATTTTTTTTCACTCTTGTGAATGACTTGAGTACAATTCTAAGGTATCGGTTGTCACTCCCTAACAAGAGGTTATTTTCAATTAATCAAAGAAATATAAACACAGCCTTGCATTGAGTGCAAATAAGCTCAGAGTAGTCATGCCCTTAAACCAGATGTCTAAGGCTGTGTCTCTGTTCAGATCAGAGCTGGAGTACTGTCAAGAAGAAGCCTTGCAGGACTGTTTGCTCAACCAGCTCAGTAAACTACTATCAGCTCCAAACACTGACATACTCCATCATGGCCCATTGAAGTCAGTAAATGGGGCAGTCCATGATGCAGATTAGGGTATCCAGGCCAAAATCAGATTTGCAAGGTCTTTATAGATTAGAGTGAACAGCAGGAGGGAATTAGATAGCACCGTGCTATTTCAAAGTAAGGATAGCACTGTAACCTTTGGTGTATCTGTATCAGTTTCCCCACGGCTCTGATCCTGACAAAGGAAAATAATAAAGACAGAAGATGAAGAGACTGTCACAGACTGTTGGTACAGCTTGCAATGCACTAAACAGGGTCAGGGCTAGTCTTTGACCCTTCATGCCAGCAGTCACAGTCCAGCCAATCGCACACTGAAGGCTAAACAACCTTAATGTTCAAATGGGAATGACTGTGGACAAACTGCTTGTTGAGAACAAGCTCTGGCCAATGCTAAAGTTCAAGCCATGCCAGGGAGCTGCCACTGGCCTGGGATAAACAGGAGCCACGATAAGATTTAACACCATGGATAAAAGTTTTCCAGTGGCAGGGCCTTGGCACTGTTTAATTAACTGAACCAATAAATGAAAACACAGCTAGTCTCATAATGACAAGTTATCCAAAAGCCTCACAAGACTTTTTCTTCATTCCAAAGCCTCGGATAAATGCAAGCTTGTCCCTGTGAGTCTCAAGCTTCTCTATACAGCTTTAACAACCTTATTTCTTGCACTTCAGACACTGGTTTCTATTCATAAGCTGTCCATGGCAAGGTGCATGTCTGCTCCTAGAGCTGTTGCCCTGGCAGTTCAAAGCACAAGTGTGGCTCCTTAAATCCATGGATTGGGATATATCTTTACTCAGCTTTGCCATCTGAAAGGTAGATCTGAACTAAATACCCAGGCTGTCTCTCTGCAGTTAATAAAGAGAGACTGGCACTTGTGGTGGGTAATTTGCCTTATCCAAACAGTTTACATCAGGTGAGATGAATCACCACCAGAGCTGGCCCTCACCCTCCAGGGATTATGGAGAGAGCCTAACTAGTTCTTTCAATCACTGCACCTAATTTTTCAGTGTCTAACATGAGGGCTAAAAGCAAGATTTTGTGTTTGACTGACTAACAGAGCACATATTATTTAATATCTATAAAGTTAATTTGATGATAGTATCATCATACAGTATGATGATAGAAACAAGTAATCTTGTGTAGCCTCTTGTGAACAAGGTAGACTCTGACTAGGCCATCAGGTTCCATGTAGTTCCTGTTGGAGCCTACAGGCTCACACAGTTCCTGTGTGGCACTAAAGTATACCTTCTCAGCATGGCAGTCTTCCATTCTGGATTACAAGATGTCAAGAGAGGGAAGGAGTCATAATTTGCTTGTTATCCTGAAAGTAATAAATGAGTTTTCAATGTAAATTAATCTGAGGTAGCTTTCTGGACTTGGTTTTATTGTACATTTATGTATATAGCTAAATATCTCTTCTCTAGGTGCCATTTTCTCTCTCTAAAAATATGTACTCAGTACAATCAGTCAGCATTTTTGAAAGTTTGCCCTGATAAACTAAGCTCACTCACAAATAGCACCTCGCAGCAACACCCAGAAAAGGTATGGGCAAGACATTTCGGAGGAGTGATTTTGCAATTAGCTTTGTTGACAATGAACATCACATTTCCATTTTTTCTCCCTAAAAATAAGACTAAGCATCAGGGAAAAGGAGTGACTTAAAAGGACAGGTTTTGCCTGTTTATTTGCAGGGATGTGCAATCCTGTTCTGACAATTGTTCACCTGTGAGGTGTTTAGTTCTATAAGGCTTAGCTGTCCTGTCCAGACAAGCAACTAATGAGATTCTAGAGAGGAACAACACACTTTTGCATTCGGCTGCTAAATAAAGTGAATGAATAAGGGCTTTGTTTTACTTGTTTGTCTTTGTCTGTCTTGCTTTTTTTTTTCCCTTTTATTTTTTTTTTTTTTAATGAGAACTGTCCAGAGCTCAGTTTTACATACACAGGGGAAACCAGTGAGACCTGAGGATGAATGACCCACACCACCCTGGATGGGGCTAGAAGACAGGAATCTATCATTTTTATCCTATTGATAAATCTGTCACTAAAAACACAACATTAACCATGTGCCAAGACTTTTTTTGTTTGTTTGTTTTATCACTCAGGAGAAACTACTTGTATTTGAAAGACTCTCTGAAACTACTTAGAGCTGTAGGATTAAAGTCTGATGAATTCAAACAGAAGGAACAGCCTTACACATAAGGGTTTTTTTGTTCTATACCTTTCATCTCACACTAGAATGTCTGAATCCTGCAAACAAAATTATAATATTGTGGAGATGAAGCTTTTTCTGGCTTTTGCAGTTTCACAGAGATCACTGCAGTTTTCATACATTAACATTACAGATTACCTGATAGTTTATAAAAAATATGTATGTATGCCTTTCTGGCCATGCCTGCTCCTTCCCATATTATTTTTTATATTCATGAAGCCATTTATACAGACTTCCCAGGCAAATGACCTTTAAAAATGAATTAAGATCTGTAACATTTCTATCCTATGTATTTTACAGCAGGAGAAAAGCTGGTTTCAGCTTCTCCTCTCCCCCTGCTCCCCACCCCACCCCAAACAAATAAGAGTTGTTTCCCTCACGTCCATCCCCCTCCAGAAAAATCTGACCTACAAATGGCTTTCTCATAACTCAGCAGGCTAGTTTAGTCCTCAGATGGATTTATCATTAACCACATAAGCACACGTTGTCCATTCTGTCTGACCTAATGAATGTGCTTTAAATAAAATATCTTTAAAAGTAGGTTTCACCATACTTATTCAAGCTGTTGCTGCAAGTCCTTATAACTCCCAAACCCGCTTATGTTAGAAACATTAATCACTTGATTATAATTCAAAGCATCAGCTCTCTACAGCTGAAACTCCCCAGCACTTGACTTTGGCTAGACCTCTAACCTCAACTTATCACTTTCAGGCGTACTCTACATTTTCTTCTGCAATCTGTCACTAATGTAGAAAAGATGTGGGAAGTCATTTTTGAAAGGTATTTTTATCCTAGGAGTGTCTCATTGACAGGGTAACCTACTACGGAAACTCTAAAACAAAACCCTTCCCACTATACTTGGCAATCTGAAAATACCAGAGGTGCATTTCAACACCACTCACGTCATCTAAAACCAAAGCAACATAAAGAAAAAGGAAACTGTTTTAGAAAACATCATGACATCATGAGTATAATTCCCACAAACATTTTATGTGATCATAGGATTGTCTGTAGAGCTTTGTGCTGTCCATCTTGGTGAAGGAAGCTGAATCAAATGATCTATTATTTCCGATTTGCCTGCTTATTCATTAAGAGTGTATGTGGACAGTTTGGGTTGATTCCTATTTATTTAAGCTGACAATGCAGAGATTATATTCCATCTTGACTAAAGGTTTTAAAAGCCTAGAGAAATTAACTGTAGAAAATTATTTCTAAACATCCTATAGAGTCGTAGAGTGCTTTGGGTTGGAAAGGATCATCTAGTTCAAATTCCCTTGTTGCGAGCAGGGACACCTTCACTACTTTGCCCAAAGCCCCATCCAACTTGGCCTTGAACACTTCCAGGACGGGGAAGCCACAGCCTCTCTGGGCAACCTGTTCCAGTGCCTCACCACCCTCACAGTGGATAATTTCTTCTTCATGTCTAATCTAAATCTACCTTTTTTCAGTCTGAAGACATTACCTATCTTGTCCTATCATGACATGCCCTTGGATAAAGTCCCCATCCATCTTTCTTGTCAGCCCCTTTAGGTACTGGAAGGCTGCTATAAGGTCTCCCTGGAGCTTTCTCCTCTCCAGGATGAAAAACGGCAACCCTCTCAGCCTGTCTTCACAGGAGAGGTGCTACAGCCCTTAACATCTTAGTGGTCTCCTCTGGAGACACTCCAACAGCTCCATGTTCTTCTCCTTTTGGTGCCCTAGAGCCGAATGCAGCACTGCAAGTGTGGTCTTACAAGAGTGGAGTAGAGAGAGAGAAGCTCCTCCCTCAACCTGCTGCCCACACTGCTTTTGATGCAGCCCAGGATATGGTTGACTGTCTGGGCTGCAATTGGTTTAGTCTGGAAATAGAAAGATACAGATAAAACTCCCAGAAGGACAGGCACAGCTACTGAGTGCCTGAGAGGAAATGATAACACATTCTCAGTTCTTCTGATGGATGGTGTTCTAGCCTTCTTAATCAGAAGTTTGCAATGTCGATAAATTGCTGAAGTCTGATAAAAGATGAAGGTGAGTTTGAACGTAAAATGATCCACGGTGAAGGATTACAAAAGGAGGAAATGGAGGGGGGGCCAAACACTTTTTTATAAACTGTATCTTCAGCTTGTGAGGACTTGTAGATAGTAAATGTCATTCCTTTTCCACATTATCTGGTAGATTGTTTCTTAATGTATAACTGCTGGGCAGCCTCTGTAGCACCTTCTCTGGTTACTGCAGGAGATTTACATTACATCAATTGCTTTATTTTTCCATCAATTATTTTTTTTAAAGAAGAAATTAAAAGTACCTTCCTTCTTTTAATCTCTTTTGAAGGAAGTAGGCTCCAGTGGCTGGAAAGGAGAATCCAGGCAAAACACCGATGCTTTTGACCTTCCAAGGTTTGTCAGATTCTGCTCTGAGATTCCAGCAAGTTTTCTAGTGTGACTTTACCCTGACTGAATGATCCTATGTCACAGAGGTGTCAGCAAGGTCTCTACACCACCAATTAGTCTATATACAGAACTGTTGGTTTCTATATTCATCAAAATAAGGAAGCATTTTCCAGAGCACTTCAGAAGAAAATAATTTGAGGCGCTATTAATGAGGAATGAAATACATTCTTTGCCTTCTACTAGTGTATTTTATGCTGCAGAATATAATCCTAGTCATTTGAAGCAAACCAAAGCCATGCTTGTATGCTGCAAATTCAAAACAGAGGGTTATTAAAACGAGGCAGCTTGACAATAAGGCAAAATTTGCCTTAAGCAGTGAAAGCCAGAGGCATACCAGACAACTTGGAGAGAAACTACGGGAGTGCACTGGATGCCTTTGAGGTTGCTTTCAATCGAAATACAAACGTTGGTGCTTCCCATGTACGTTTTAAATAGTACACATTTTAACACAGACAGATCTTCAAGCTGATGCCCTATCAAGTTAGCAATGCTACCTCCTGCTGCAGGACAGCACTTGGTAGGTATTTTCATCAGCTTGGTTCAGATGCAGCAAAGCTGTGCCAGAGATGTTGCTTCTTGAACTGATAAGCTCTATTGACAGAGCACATTATCTTGAATCTAATGTGGATATTGCCTTACTCAGCATGGAGATAGCCCATTCACCTCCATGCCACACTGTATTCTGCAGTAATATAAATTGGGGATCATAGTTGAGTTTCACTATAGTCCTCAGAGCTTCTCTTACTGGTACTATAGCATCTAACAATGAGAGAGATCAGTCGGGCAGTCAAAGAGAGAACCTTTGAAAAGATGAGATACTCCTATAGAAAGTAAGAACAATTTGTTCTTCTAATGATTACTTCATACTCCACAGAACAGTGAGGACAGCATTTCTGTTATTTCTGCTGTTGCCAAGATTTCTATTTGTAGCTATGTTTAAAGAGAAGTCCTGAAAACACACATGAATGGACATTAAATTACAGAATTTTCCTCCAGGCTTTCTAAGCCATCACAAGACAAAACAGGAGACAAGTACACGTTAACATAAATTCTAAACTGAGATGTCTAATTTTACCCATATAGAAACTGAAAGAGTGGAGAAGAGAGAAAATTAAGAACAGAAGACAAGAGGGGCAGGAAAGGAGGATGTGGGGGAGGGGAAGCCCTATATATAAGCTCTAGCATCTGAGAAAAAGAAAGTAGAATAGCTTTCTGTGATTCTGTGATACCTGGTATCCAGTGTTGCAATCTCAGGTCTGCTGTGAATGGATGCACAAACCTGTGGCATGGAAATTACTCAGAATTACTTTCCTGGGGAACACACTCCACTGGATCAGTCTAACTCATCTCAGGGGAGTATGTAAGACTTACAGACCTGATTCTTGCCATATGATTCTTGCCAGATGTCTGGTTATAGAAAAGTGATAGCTAGCAGGCTCTCTTAAGATAGGCCTCAGCTGAGAAACACCGATTCTACCCCGAGAGCACTTAATTCTTAAAATGCAAAGAACCGAGTGGTTGCAATCAATATAGGAAAAACCTTAAATTACACCTTCATGCTACAGAGCCTCTGCTCTTGAAATATGGAGGCATCTCAAAGAAATAAAGGGGTATTCAGGCCCTTTTTCCATTGCTCTTGCATGGTATAAATTTCTAGCTCTGGATTCAAGCCTGGAAGCACATCTGGAAGTGTCTATCTTTGCATACATTAGATTTGCGCTACAGTCAAGAAATCACGACTTCCACAAGTATCATAGATGAAGAAGAAAATTCCTGGCCTGAAACTAAATATTATTGTTTATTATGTTATATTGAGATTGACTCCTTAAAAGCTGCTGATACCAAAGTCACGAAGTCTCAGCTGCAGTCTCTGATTGACATAGCAATGCTCCTGTGAAGTCAACTGTTTGAAAATCCACTCCTCAGCTATCAAAATCTTCCCAAAGATTGGTCTGCATTTGGCACAACAGCAAAAATATTACACATGTCAACCAGAAGTCACCTCACTGCAATACTTAACCAGCATCCCTTACCTGAATAAGGGAAAGAGATGCAACACAGAAAAGGAGTAGTCTTTGGTATCACATTAAAAGACAAAAGAACAGAGTCCTTTTCAGCAAGTTCATCTACTACACTGCTGGCTTCCAGTCCTACCGTTATGATGAGCATGAAGAAACCTCCTCCTTCCTGGCATGGCATTTGTTGAATTGAATAGCTAGAAAGACCTTCAAAATTGGAGGTGAAGCTACCTTTGATCACAGGAGCAGCCACATTTCTGTCAGCAGCACTGTTGCTAGGAAACATTACATAAACAAGTTCATGTCAGGTCACAATCAGGAGATGGTCAGAGGCAGAAATGCTCCAGTAGGTGTTCTTTTTCCACAGCAAAGACAAAAGCAGCCCATTTTAAAGAAAAAAAAAAAAAAAAAAACAAAACAGTAAAACACTGCTGTGGTTTCAGGCACAATTTATTAGTAGCAGGATGGCTTTGCAGTCAGTTTATGCCACTGACACCAACATTACTTTTGCTGCACTACATCGGTGAAAGTGACATAAATTTTGAATGAATAGTTATTTAAATTAAGATAGACAATTCACAGGAAGACCTTCTCTGGAAACCTCCATGTTCTTGAGGTCAAAGATCTTGAGGCCCAAATCCACTCACTAGCTACTTATCCATGAGAAATCTCTTATGCTAGAGAAGAAAATATGAGATCAAAGATTCTGCTCTTAAAAATTATAAAGATAATAATACACAGAGGAGTGATCACAGAATCATTACAGTTGGAAAAGACCTTTAAGATCATCAAGTCCAACCACTAACCTCACACTGCCAGGCCCATCACTAGACTAAACTATATCCCTCAGCACCTCATCTATGTATCTTTTAAATATCTCTACGGATGGTGACTCCACCACCTCTCTGGGCTGATGAAAGCCTTCATCACACTTGCATAGTACTGCTTATGCTTTCTAGCAGAGATTATAGAGGAAAGAGAAACACATTGTGCCATGAAAGTGTAGACTCCTCCACTCAAGGAAATGAAGGAGAGTGTTTGCTCTGCAAGGAGAGTGTTTGCTCTGTTGGGAACCCACAGGGCAGTAGCAGGAGTCCCCAGTCTGGGCTGCATACCAAGCCCAAAATGGAAATAGTCCTGAAAGTGCATAGGAAAACTGTACTATGGCACCAAAAATGACTTCACAAATAGGAAAATCTGGAAACTTTGGAAACTTTGCTCCTAAGAGTTTTAACTAGATACTTCTAGTCATATCTTGTTAAGGGATAATTGTATTCAAGAACTCAATATTGCACTTCTACCCTTAGGAAGGTAATGAGCAAAAAGCTTATTGTATAATCAAACTCTCAGTCAAAAAAAAAAAGGCAAATAAAACCTATCTGACCTTGTAGCTTTTAAATTCTGCCCCAACTTGTTATCAGATGGCAAACTCTTCTCAATAACGATATACATCAGAAAAGTATCATCTGTGTCTCCAATTCCTTTTGGTTTTAAGACATTAACAATCAGCTCATCTGTATACCCAGAATTCAGCCTTGCCAACATGTTCTGGACTCTGAATTAAGATTCCTGATATTCAAATATCCCTTCTACCTGACTTGTGCCATGGTAACATTTCAACCCACAATCCCCAGTGCTTCAGAGAAGAAATCTTTCTTTCCAACATGCAGTACTGCAGCTGACAATGAGCAGCAGTGGTAAGATCCTGTATTCTCCTATTTTTGAGCAATGTCTTTCAGGTTGGACCGGCTAGATGGGATAGATACAGGCATTGGAGGTATCATGAAACAAGAAACTCATCCAGCTGAGAACATCACTACATATCAAATCTCTCCTCCACCGACTAGTCCAGCTTCCTGAAGAACTCTGGAATTACCTCTGTGTCCTGATCCTCATCTTTTTTATCTGAAATGAGGACTTCTCTAAGACATACTAAGGGTCCAGAAGAAGACAACAGCAAGCAACTATGATATTCTGGCTCGATGAAAAAGGAAAAAAGTGCATCATCAAACTGGTGGAATTACTTCCTTTAGGAATTGCAGAGCACTTCAAATCTCATCTGCTTTAACTAAAAGTACATGGTTTGATTCTTTAGTATCTCCTATGTGAAATAAAATTGTGGCTCCTGCCATAACAGACAATTAAATGTTTTTATATATACCTCAGCAACAAAAGGAGGGCTAAGGACAATGTGTCTTTTATCAGATGAAGGCAAGATACATAGTGACAAAGGATGAGGAAAAAGCTGAGGTACCTAATGCCTTCTTTGCCTCAGTCTTTAAGACCAGTTGTTCTCTGCACACCCAGCCCCCTGAGCTGGAAGACAGGAATGAGGAGTAGAATGAGGTCCTTTAGCCCATGGGCAAATGGTGTGTGACCTGCTACACCACTTAATGCACACTCAAACCTATGAGATCCACCTGAGAGTGCTGAGGGAGCTGTCAGAAGTGCTCACCAAGCCACTCTTCATCATCTGCCAGCAGCCCTGGCTCACCAGGGAGGTCCCAGTGGACTGAAGGATGGCAAATGTGAAGCCCATCTACAAGAAGGTCTGGAAAGAGGATCTTAGAGATGATAGGGTTATCAGATTGACCTTGGTGATGGGGAAGGTTATAAAGCAGATCAAGAGCCATCACGCAGCACATACAGAACAATGGGGTAATCACACCCAGTCAGCATGGCTTTATGAAAGGCAGGTCCTCCTTGACTTATCTGATCTCTTTGATCACAAGGTGACCTGCTCAGTGGATGAGGGAAAGGTCATGGATGTTGAAGTCTACCTAGACTTCAGTAAAGTCTTTGACATCTAGAGAAACTGTCTGCCCATGCCTTGGATAGCACATTCTTTGTTGGGTGGAAAA
>WBNH01008031.1:0-27787 GCA_013401255.1 Urocolius indicus | reverse complement strand
GAAATCTGCGGGAAACTATTAGACAAAATCCAGAAGCTATTACATGTATTTGCTAGAATATAAGTAACAGGAGAGGCAGCAAAATTGTAAATAGCCTGTGTGAAAACAATAAAAATATTAAAACAAAAAATAATGCTAAGAAGCTAGAGAAAGAGAAACAACATAAACACATTATTTTAAAAAATGTTACTGGTTATTGCATTTAAGTGAGCATAATGGTTGAGTTACTCCTGGATACAATATTGAATAGTCCTGCTTCTTGAGATAGGTAATGAGCTGCTGATATAGATGTAGTTTTGTTTAGGATCCTAGAAGTGGGTAACAGTGTCAGCCACTGCAATTACGTTGTGACAGATCCTCTGACAGGACACTTAAGATCAATGAGTACTGTCGCAGATTCGCTGTGCACATGAAAAAAATTAAGTGTACACTACTTAATATTTTCCTGTCATCTTTGACGTATTGAAGGGTGATAGTGGTGATTGTTATGGATTTGACTGCAATTCTGTGCTCTTTCTGTCTCCGAGTCCAGTCCTTGAGGTAAGCAGAGTGCTGCTTATAGGTGTCTTTAGCTGAAACGTTGCTCTCCTATCCCTAGAGCACAGGGTCTGGCTGCAGAGTCCTGTCTGTGCTGACTACCTTTCAGGTCTGAGCACGTGGCAACTGCTTTTCCCGTGTCATTTAACACAACTTCTTAGAAATCCAATAGATAAGTTGCGTAAGGGGGTATAGATCAATAATCCTTACTGAATGGTGCATCCATCACTATTATAGAAGCAATCAGACTAGCAGGGATGCTACTAATGTTGGAGGCCATTTCCACCATTCTTCATGTACAACAAATATACTGGTTTAGACAGCAAGTTCTGACCCAGACCATCCATTATGTCTCTGAAAGCCCCACAGCTGATGGTCTAAAAGAGATTTTCCTCCTGCAGAGTGTTCTCTGCAAGCTTCTGTCAGTCTGGAGACATGTACAGTTGTATTTTGAATGTTGGATGGTTCTCATGGTTTTAGCAGAGCTACCCAAGAAGTAAAAAAAAAATAAATAATAAATCACTGTTTTGTTTTATGTCCTTACATCTAGATTCTGTGATTCTGATGTCTGAAAGCAAAGGTGTTAAATTTCAGTGCTCCAAATGGTGGATATTGTAGCAGACTGAAAAACTAGGACCTTTGGGACCTGGTGGTTTTAGTATGAATTTTAAGGCAAGTTTTGCACTACTGCAAGGGTAGGATGAGAATAACTTTTTGAACTGCTTAGCTGGAACGAAGTCAGTGCTCCAAAATTTACACCATATTATTTGACCTTCCTGGCCAGCTGTTTTTGATTTTTGGAAGAGTAACGTGTCTAGTACATTGCATGCTCAGTTGGCAGCTAGGGAATTGCAGCAGAAAATGGGAGATGGCAAACGTCACATTCATGGATATCACTGAACCTGTAATTGTCCAAAAGACAGATGACGCATATTTTTGTGGCAATGCAGTGTCTTTAGAAGAGGCATTTAAAAATGAAATCATAAAAGCATAAAAAGGACCCTTCAGAAGCAAATTGAAAAATATTGCACTGAGAAAATACAAATAGGCCTTGATGCTGACATCCTAGCTAAAAATTGTGATTTGTTTGTTTTAAATGTAGTTTACACACCCATGTAATATACATCCTTAGGATCCCAAATCTGTTTTGAACTGCTCATCTGCTTGCACAGGCTTTTGACTTACCCTGAATACTTTCCATTTCTGTTAGCCACGGTGAAAACCCTTCTGGAAAACATTCGCATTGCTGGAAGGCAAAAGTTATCTGGAAAAGCGTTCTGCACCTGTGGCACTAGTTGCTGAAAAAGCATCAAAACCAGGCTCACTTCTGTTATTTGAAGCTTGATGGGAATGCAGAAGGTGGAATACTGGTGTATGGCTGAATAAACTTAATACAAAGTTTGCTTAGAAGTATTAACTAGCATATTTTTAGCATCTTGGCTGGGAATGAGGGCATCCCTCTTATTCCCTGGCAGGCAATTCACTCAAGTGGCTGTGTAGAAAGTGTGGGCAGATGTGACTCTTGTTGAAGTTGCACGTGGCTACTTCAGGACTGAGTTTGATCCTATTGCTCGTTATGTGGGTGTTTTTGGTTTTTTTGTTCTTCCTGAGGCTACAAGCACAAACCTCACAGGATTGTTGAGAGGATGTCATTGTATAAGATTTTTGTGTTAGATCCTCTTTGGTTAAGTGTTCTGAAGTTGTGTTGTGTCTATCCTCAAAAGGAAGCATTCACTTACGTTTGAACTTTCCAGCACCTGAGTTCAGGCCCTCGGGTGCCTTATCTCTCCAGCAGATAATGGCGCTTTATTTTTGCAGGATAATTTTTCAATCACGAGGAGACTCGGGTTTTGGTAGATAGGTAGTGATGTTTGCTGTTAGGTTTTTGTTAGGGCCTTTTTTTGAGATATGACAGCTTAACGTTTTGCAGTGGAGCTTTCACAGACACTTGCTGCTATCCCCAGTGCTTCTCTGGGTGCATTGCCCGTTGGAAGTTAGAAACCCAGTGAAAGATGTAGCTTAGCATTTTACATTTCTGATAATGACTAGGGACTTAAACTCTTTTTTTTGTTTCCTTATATTCCATCTTAATTTTTAACCACAAAAAAAAAAAATATTAGGATTACAGTTTCTAAAATCAAGCTAGGACGTGCTCAGGGCACACCAACAATACTTAGTGCTCTAACTGTGAGTTAGAGCAGACACCATGTGTTTGTAATACTGTGCACTACCCTCATCCTCACTCTGCTTGGATTCAGTCAGTACCTGTGATTTCTTTGTGCATAAAATCTACAGTCCCAATTGTTCGAGTAACCCTACATGCACTCCTGGAAAGATCATATCTTTAAGGCTCGGCTGAAGAGATGCAGCTACAGGTAATAAGCACTGCTGCGGGGAAATGGTTTTTTTTACTGTTGATGTGGATAGTGCTTAGCATGATGGAAATATAAAAAAAAATCTTCCAGAATCTGTGGTTGATACTTTGCTGGTGATAAAAATGGCCAGACAAAAAGAAACATTAATTTTTGTTGTTGTAAGGTTAGGCTTAGTGTTCTGGCTCAGTGTAGCTTCCAGCCTGCAGGCTGGGCAGGGGACGAGTCCGTTCTATGTGTCATGAGCTGACTTGGGATAGCTGAATCCTGTTAATGTTACAGCTTGGTTGATCTGCTGACAAGCTGCCAATTAGAGGGGAGCTTCTGCTTCTCTTCCCTACTTCCTTGCAAAGTTAAATAGAAAAATTAACTAGATCTTAAAAGATTTGGGGGTTTTGCTGGTCTGTATCCCCAAGCCATCAGACCAGACAAGGACTGGAAATGTGTACGTAGGAGTGAAGGATGAGCAAAGCCTCCCTTTGACAGCAGCTGGCAGTTATGTTGCCTCAGCCTTAACATTGGTTAAAAACCCAACCAAAAGGACAAAAGAAAGGAAAGAAATCTACCACTTATTAGAGTTTTGTCATTTTGATTATGGAAAGTGTTTTTCTAAACTGGAACAAAAATAATTAATATGTCAATATTTCCTCTTTCAAACAGGAAGCAACAACTTTATATGGCTCATGTCTGACAACATGCACCACCAGTGGCTGCTGCTAGCTGCATGCTTTTGGGTGATATTCATGTTCATGGTTGCTAGCAAGTTTATCACTTTGACTTTTAAAGACCCTGATGGTAAGTTCAACTTTTAATGTTTGATGTGAACCAGAAAATGGAACAGTACTTCACAGAAATACTCTGCTATGCAAAGTAGTTCTGGCATGTTACCATTTCTTCAGTAAGACTGAGAACAGAAAAACTCAGTTTCTACAAGTGACAGTGCTGGCATGCAGTGGTGTGCTTTTCATGGCAGAGGTCTGCAAAACTAACATTGTGTCTTCTGCTTTTTTGCTTTGCTGGTTAGGAGCAGGGGATTGCCTTTGGCAGTACTGTCTTGTGAGGTCCACTTTCTCAAATATACTCAGTTCAGGTTGTCTTGATCTGCTAGGAGTAGAAGTCACATGCAGAACAGCAGGTCACAATTACCTGTTTAAAGACAAAGAAGATTGACAAGGAATTAAAGAGTTCATTTCACATGATACTTGTTTCTGTCCTCATGTGACTGCTTGTCCTGTGGCTGCAGTGTTATGTAAAACTTGTGGGAAGTTTGATTCCATTTGCAATGCACTTAGCCTAGCCACCTCTGCCCTGCTTCTTGCATTCAGTTTTATCCCCTGCTATTTGACTGACAAACAGCTTATAGGCTTTTGCTTAGCTTAAGTGGCCCAGATAGTATTAAGCTGATGGGGAATTTAAGCCGTTTGATGACACCATGCCGCATGTTACAGTTTTCTGTCTGTTGAGGAGCTACTGTTACAAAACCATTCTACAGAGGGTGTAGGGTGAAGGTGATGATGTGACTTACGGTCCTAAGAGATCTGTATTTCTGCATCTTTCTAAAATATGCAAAAAATATATAACTTCTAAAATGCTGACATCACACAAGCCAGTTGTTTCAATGGCTTTATAGTGGATAAATGTATTAGGTGTACTTATTTAAATAGCATAGTTATGTGTGGAGATTTATTCAGCAGCTCTTACAGATGAGAACTGTAGGCCAACATAACTCCCTTGATCCCAGCTGGTTATGAGTCCTAGAACATCTGCAAATGAGCTGGTTTTATGTTAGGTGGTTACATCTTGCACTATTTAATTCTGTGACAACTCCTTTTCCCAGCTCAGGTATTCTTCAAGTGGTTCTTTCCATCAGAATTTGTCAGAAGGATTAAAGTGTAGTTTTAAAATAATAAAAAGCAAGTAAATGCTAAGGGTGTACTTTAATAATTATCTTGGCTTGCCAATTTCTCTCTTTTTTTTTTTCCTTTTTCTGTGTTGAATCTTCATTCCCCTTTAATAGTTCCCTGAGCAGAAGTTTGTATTTCTTAAGCTCAAGTCCTGCAAAATCGTGACAGTGATTAAGTGTATGTGTGTGTTGGCGATGCAAAAGAAGGGAAGTAATTTGAATAGATCAATATAATTTTGAAGAAAGTCTGAACAGGATGGCCAATCCTGGAGGAACTCTTCTAGACCTAATAAAATGCAACTTGTCAGAAATTTTCCTAATCTACTATTACTATTTCCTGCATCTACGCTGCAGCTAGAGCAAAACTAGCCGATGCTCAATGAATCAATCTTATTTTGTTTAAGCATTTTACTGATGTCTTGGGTACATGAGCAATAGGAACTTCTTAATGAGAAGCAGCAAGTTTCTGTCCATGATCTCTGGTAGCACCTGCAGGCATGCTTTTACCCAGTGATAATAAAAGATACTGCTCTTTTATTGAGTCACATTACTCTGATTTTACAAAAAGATACTGTGAAGTAAGTTTGTGCACAACAATATTTACTGTATTTGATTGCTTGGCTGCTTAGATTTGTTTTCAGTTTTACTTACTTTTTGCATGAGTGCCCTTTGTTAAAATCCAGTGTAGGCAGCGTAGAGTGCTCCTTTAAGGAAAGGACATAGGCAGCACACACATTTTTCTCAACCATAAAACAGTAAGCCACTGTGGATGCAGACAAAATAAGATTACTTGCAGAGGGGAATAATAACTGTATGAAGGGAAAAGTAGTCCAATGTAGATGGGAATAAATTTCCAAGGAGAAGTCATGTTCTTTTTGCTTTGTGGTTGTGGAAAGCTGCTTCACATTATTTTTTTATCTTTCAGCCCCACATAAAGATCCATCCTTTTGTTATTTTTCAGTTTTTCTATAGCACACCGATTGCAAAAGATGCAAAGGGCTCTTCACTTACGTGCTTTAATTTGAGCTCAAACTATTGGTTGCCCTAAAATCATGAAAAAAAACCAGCTGAATTTGTTCTTTCATTGTGAGGAGTCTCTAAGGAAGGCAGACAGTCCAGTAATAAGAGGGGATCTTGTATGTCTTGCTGGTTTGAGGTGTTTGCTTAGAGCACCAAAGTAATAAAAAATGGTCCTTAATGACAGTTTTCTTCTGTTAATGTCTAAGGATTTACAACAGCAGAAAGATCTCTGCTTTTAGTGGGAGAGGGAGAAACCTGGTAAATTTAGATTATTATTTAGACATGATTTGGGATTTACTGAAAAATAGCAATCCACTGTGAAGTGCATATAGTTACACTCAATTGTGTACCGTTTGTGATGTTTGGATATATGATTTCTCTGTCTGTTTGCACAGTTTGTTTAAAAAAAGACCCAGATAAAAGGTAATGAACATGTTTCTTGGATGCAGATACAGTTTATTTTTATCAAAAATTCCCACAGAGTACATCCTTTAAAATATTCATACCTTCCCATTGGGAAGCAAATCTTAATGTTTGAGAAGCTTAATACAGGAAGCGATGTTCAATTGTGTTAAGTTGTGAAGTAGAAACAGTTGCCTTTTCCCCAACTTCTGTTAATGCTCTTGTCTCTCTCCCTTCATTAGGCTACAGTGCCAAGCAAGAGCCATTGATACTGACAGCTGTGACAAAAGTGGAAGAGGTACATTTACCAGAGAATAAATATTGGCCTGAAAAATTCCAGGTGCATACTGTTGGGATGAGGGTTACATGTATTGAAGAGTAGGAGAAAATAAGAGTTCAAGAAGGGCTTCCTGTTGTTAAAAGGAATTGCTAGAAAAGGGTTATTCATTCAGACTGTTCTTTTTAGATAGATCCAGCAGAATTCATTTTAGCTTCACAAAGCTAGTTTGTTATGGTAACCTGCTGTCTTGTTTCATCTGAATGATTCAACTTAATGCGTTTCCTTTTTTAGGAGAAAATTGTTACAGTACTCCTTTATCAAGCCAGGACAGTCATTTTTTCCTAGGCTTTCTAATATAATGGCCCAGTTTTGGATTGTTACTTGTGTTCTGCCTTGCCATAGCCATCAGGTTTGTGATTCTTGAGGGCAAGCCTGTGTCTCGTCTATTCTCTTAGTTCTCTGCTCAATCTCTCTGACTCTTTTTGTAAGTCTCTATTTCTTTTTCATGTTTTGTGCTCTTTGGGCTTCATTTCTCAGCGTTTCTTCAAATTAGAACATGAACACAATGGTATTCAATACGAGTTGGTCCTAGTTCCACGCTTCCAGCAATAAAGCAGAACAAATGTGGGACTGAATAATTTAGAAGAAAACTGAAAATCCTGTATTCCAGTGTAAATTCGAGACTAGTTGCACCATGGGCTAAGGCTTTTTTTTTTTCCATTGGCTACATAAGTCATCTTATGCTTAGAGTAGTTCTGTGATAGAAAATGGAAAGCAGGTTTCTGTATGAAGATTACACTTTCTGTTTTTGTATGTAAAAAAAAATCTGAAATTTATGTTGTCCTCAAAATACTTAGAAGAGTGCTTTGTTCGATGGAAGCTTAGCAGATCCGTGTAGTGAGTTTTAATATCTTCCTTCACTTGTATGGAAGAGGATAATAAGGTTTCTGGATCTAAAAACTATTCTCTCTTGGCTTCCTGACAGCATGAAACACAGAGCAATAATATTAATTCTGGTTGCATGCAAAAGAAATTGTTTTGACATAAACAATCTGTCTGGCTGTTCAGATTATGTTCTGACCAGGTGACACTGAAAAGAGTAAGAAACGGAAAAAGTAAAATGAGTAATTTTTTTTTTTTCCCTTATGGAGGATTGAGATAAAAAGTAAAATCATTCTGTTTTCATGTTTAGCTTGGACACTGAACCTAAAATTGTAGACTCACAGAATGTTTTGGGTTGGAAGGACCTTTGAAGGTCATCTAATTTAACCCTACTGCCATAGGCAGGGACACCTTTCACTAGACCAGGTTGCTCAAAGTCCCATCCAGACTGGCCTTGATTACTACAACTTCTTCGGGCAATCTGTTCCAGTATCTCAATAGGAAAAAATTTCTTCCTTATATTGAATCCAAACCTACTGTCTTTTCAGTTTAAAAATGTTACCCCTGGATCTATCACTACAGGCCGTGGTAAAAAGTCTTTCCCCTGACTTTCTTAAAGCCCCCTTTATGTATTGAAAGGCTGCAATAAGATCCCCTTGGAGCCTTCTCTTCCCCAGACTGAACAGCTCCCATTCTCACCCTGTCTTCACAAGAGAGGTGCTCCAACCCTCTGACTGGTTTTGTGGCCTGCCTCTGGACCTGCTGCCTATCTGTCTTGTCCTGAGGACCCCAGAACTGGATGCAGTACTGCAGGTGGGGTCGGACAAAAACAATGTAAAGGGGTAGAATCACCTCCCTCGAGCTGCCAGCCACACTGCTTATTTTTTATACAGTTGGCTGCCTGGGCTGCAAGCACATATTTCCAGCACACATCCAGTTTTTCGTTCATCAGTATTCCCAAGTCCTTCTCTGCTGGGCTGTTCTCAATCAGGACATCCCTGAGTCTATATTGATAGTGGGGATTGCCAACTGTGTAAATCAATTAGTGGAAAGGGGAAGATTTGTCAGTAGGCTTTAAAAATTTGTTACCACCTGTTGATCAGACAAGCTCCTTTTTCCTCTCTCCTCACTAATCAGGAGGCAGAAGAGGTCATTCTTCCTGCCTTAGTCTCAGAAAAATGAGACATATCAAACAGTTCATCTGTTTTTTGGGTAGAGATATCTTGCCTACTTTTCTTGCTTGCCATAGTAAGCCCTGATGCTCATTGTGTGCATTTTGTCTACTTCATTCTGTTGCAGCTTGGATAAGTGAAAACAATGAATGCCTACAGGTTCTAGAAAACAACACAAAACTTTTCATTGAAACTCTCTTCCAGACAGATGGGTCAGCTCTCTAAGCCCCATCTTCTCAGAGATTAAGGCTTAATTCCTGTTGAAATTCCTGTCCCAAGCCCTCAGAAGCTTTCTTACTGACTATTGAAGCCCTGCAGGTGTTCTGATATTTGGTCAAGGCATGCTTTATCCACACAGATAAGACCCTGCTGCTCTGCAGCAGACTTAAATTGTATGGAAAAGCTCTTACTGTTGCTTACTACTATGTAATGACTTAAGAGTTGAACCAACATGTACAACAGTAGCACAGTAAGGAAACTCTGTGCTACACCTTTATTTAATACATGGCAATGTTTTAATCCTGGATCTGGGAGTCAATAGGATGCACAGTTTTGGGATTTTTGTGCTTTAGAATTTGATCTGAAAACTAAATTCCTGCACTTCTTTGTTTTTTCTTTCTCCTCTGCATTTCGTAAAGCCAACTGGAAAAGCTTTTTCTGGAAATCTGATCCGCCAACCCCTGGTTCATATGGAAAGACTTGAGCTTCTCAGGAATGTCTGCAGGGACACTGCATTGAGAAATCTCTCTCACACAGCAGTTTCCAAATTCGTCTTGGACCGAATATTTGTGTGTGACAAGCACAAGATCCTGTTTTGTCAGACGCCAAAAGTGGGCAACACTCAGTGGAAAAAAGTCTTGATCGTTTTAAATGGTATCTACTCTGCTGTGGGTGTATGGGTTTCTTTGAGGAGGAGGAGGAGCAGAACTGGACCAATTGGGACGGCACAAAAATGGATTATTTCTACTTTTCTGTACACTGATAGTTTCAACTTTTCCTTCTTCACAGTTGCTTCTAGATCTTTCAAAACATTTTATAAGAAAATAAACCCATTGTTTCTATGAAAATAAATATTAGTGTTAGTTGGCTTGAAAGTGATTTGACTGATGAAAGAGTGCGTGTGGTAGGTAGATTGGTTACCTCTGAAGAGGTGGCACTAATTTATGTTTAGTTTGAAACAAGTAAATTGTAAGGTATCTCAATTCCCTAAGGAACAGTAATATAAAATTTCTGACTTGAGATCACTGTCTTTTAACTTGAGGTTTTTAGCAGTGAAGAACCCTGTTGGTCTGTGCTGCTGAAATCTTGTGTATGTGCTGTCAAGTGAGCCATCATAGGAGTTAGGAAGATTCTGAGATGCTTAAGGCAAAGATGGAATAAAGAGACTACTAGTGTGTTTGAAAACGGATTATAAGGCGAATGCTGCCTGTCTACATGTAGCCTGCCATCCTTTTCTGGTAGTCTGGTGTGCCAAAATAAAAAGAACCAAATTCCTCGAGGTTTCCTTCTGTACCCCTACCTGCACACATAAACTTAACATGTTTGTATTTAATATACACCCTTGTTTAACATGAGACCTTCTTGCCTGTCTGTGCATCGGGGCTGTGAATTTGCTACATGCTGTCAGGTCAGTTGAGGTCTTTCTATAGTTTTGCAGGTAACATAGCTCCCCAAGATGTGGGCAAAGTTTAAACGTTGTAAACGCAGTTTTC
This sequence comes from Urocolius indicus, assembly GCA_013401255.1. Lineage (NCBI taxonomy): Eukaryota > Metazoa > Chordata > Aves > Coliiformes > Coliidae > Urocolius > Urocolius indicus. The sequence goes on along the minus strand of WBNH01008031.1, from coordinate 17,507 downwards.
TTGTTAGAAGCGCCCTGTGAACAGCCAGCTCTGCACTTGTGGCTTTATTTTATGTGAAGCAGTTTGCACACTCAGAAGGAAACAGTCACAAATTGATAATGGAACCATGTCCCTCAGCAAAACTTTAGTATCAAAGAGTGTGACTTTAAAAACGTTAATATTAGTTTCAGCTTTGATACGTGGATGGGAGCTGAAAATCCAGCAGATATGCGCACATGTTTGAAAACCTGTGAAAACCACCTTCCAGGAAAGTACTAAATATTAAACTGTATGAATGCATTAAAAGTACCTGCTCTTATCAGAATTTAACAGAGATAACAGGCAAAGAATAGCTCAGGACAGACAGGGATATATTGGCTGTGTTGAGTGGAGGATGGCTCTTGTCCTACCAGCAAGGGATCATTGACCTTGAGCATTCTAGTTCTGGCATGTCAGATGATAGAAAATTGTTTCTGCATAAGCACTGGTCTCTTCTGCCTTGAGCTACTAGTGTACTGGTATCTGCTGAGGAAGGCTACTGCTGCAGTTGACCTCACTTTCTCATCTTTGTGTAGTTCCAGCAGGCAGGACTGATACTTGAGGGGAAATGCTTTATGTCCAAGTGCCTAAGTGGTATTTGGAGGTTCAAGGTGTAGAAACACAGCTGTGGCACAGTGGGGGACCTAACTCTCCCTACTGTTTGTACTGAATCTCTGCACTGGATGAATGCAAGGTTTCAGTTTCTGAGGCTGTCTAATCTGACACCTGTTGTCCACATACAATTCACCCCGAATAACAAATCATGTAATTTGAAAACCAAAATTAATAAAATATGCCACAACCACCACCATAAAAAAAAAAATGAATAGCAAACTGAGAAGCAGAGTGATCTGGATTATTCATTGCAGTTCTGGAAGAGAGAAGGCTGTAGAAGCCTTCCCCTAAAGAGCTTGTTTTGTATCCCCGTTTTGGTCGCAGATTGGTACTCTGAAATGATGCTGTTTTGTGAAGGCTTATTCCTAAAGCCCAAGGGCCCACATGAAATACTCCTCAAGGTCATAAAAATTTCCCAGATCGGGATCTTAAAATAAATGCATCAGAATTAAGTGACATTATTTTTCTTATGAGCTTATGCGCTTGCAGAAATGGATACCTGGAGGCTTTCTTTTGTTAATTTTAGTGCTTTGTAATCTGTGTAGTGTTGTACCATTGGAATTTTTGTTTCAGCACAGAACAGTCATTAAAACAGCTTCATGGATCCTGACAGCAAAGTGCTTTTGTGTTGAAGCAATTCCAAAAGCAGCCCACAGCATTTCTTTTTTGTTGGTAGTAGAAAGGCAGCCAAAAAGCTGGTTCCTTCTTTGGAGTTAATCCTCAGAGTCTTCCTCCATTTGAGTGTGTGTGGGCAGAGGGGAAAGAGAATGGGGACACTGAGGTGGAGAGTTGCAGGCTTAGACAAAATTGCTGACGAAATTTGTATAACGTGCTTTTCTGAGAGTTTTGAGGCTGTTTAGTCTTAGACCTTGGTATCACGTACCCTAAAAAATGTCAGCGGTTTTCAGCTTTGCAGTCAGAATTTCTCATCAGTTAACAGTTTTAAACATAGTAACCGTAAATGCTAAAAATACAGAAAAGAGAAAGATTAAACAGAAAGCTGTCAGCCAAAGGCACACATGCTTGCTTCTGCTTGCTTTTTTTTTTCCCCTTGAAAGATTTGATTTTCCTCTCTCTTTTTTTGATTTGTCTAGGAGCATTTTCCTCCATAGAAGAGATCCCAGAAAATGTTGTACATGACCACGAGAAGAATGGCCTTCCACGTTTGTCCTCTTTCAGTGACTCTGAAATTAGAAAACGGTAAGAGGTGGCTTCTCAGGGGTGTGGGAAAGGTTTGGAGCCAGTGGTGTTGTGAACAGTCAAGAGTACAGCTGAAGTCTACATCTGAAATTGAGCACAACAGATTTTTTGCTCCATCACAGAGTAGTAGGGGCTGGAAGGGACCTCTAGACAACCTGCTGAAGCAGGTTCACATCGATCAGGTCACACACGAATGCACCCAGACAGGCTTTGAAGAAGAGGAGACTCCACAACCTCCCTGAGGTTGTGATATTACTGCACTATCCTCTTATCCTCACAGATGTTGCTGTGACTACCTCTCTACTGGCTTTGAAGAACACCACTAGTGTGATTGGTGATAAGAGTTAGGTGAGCCAAGCAGCTCCCTCTGGATACAAGGTTCTGTAGTTCAATGCATACCTAATTGTTATGTAGTTGACCTTCAAAGGGAAGGTTTAGTTGGAAGATCCACCCTGATGCCTTATCCAGGAAGTCTTACCCCCTACACTTAAGATTGTCATTGCAGGCAGATTTACTTTCTGGGATTTAACAGAATAGGTTTAAAACATTAGCGTTCCTTAGCCTGAGAGTGTTGTCCATTCAGATGAGCCATTTTACCCATCTGTTTTGGTGCTTCTCGTTCTTCTCTGAACAGAAAAAAAAAAAATACTTCTCTGTAGCGGAGCCTTCCAAATTACTTTGGCTAGATTTTTGACTCTGCTCTCATCTCTACTAGAGCCCATGCCATATATCATCCCAGAAAGGGGTAGCAGCATGGAGAGAACAGGACATAAGATGACAGCAGACACTTAAAAGCTTATGCTTGCGTGTTTTTTGTGTGTACTAAGCCATTCTGAAGAGTCAGTCCCTTATACGTGTGATATCAGCTATGACTAGAATTCCGTTCAAGGATTGTTATGTTCAGTGGTACAAATACATGGATCACAACAGTGCCTGTGGAAATGGGGTTGCTTGATAGAGTGCAAGAGAAAATACTGTCACCGTGTTCTTGAGGACATGGGTCTGTTCTCTCTCCCTGTGAACAGTGAGTAACTGTTCATCCAGGGGATAAGCCTTAGCTAGAGTATTTAAAGTTGAGTGCCATTACGATTTGGGTTGTTGCAGACAGCCCACCATAAAAGTGCTGGAGAGATTTATTCAGACATCAAGTGGACCAGTGTTGTTAGAGCCAGCAGAGTCACAGTCAATTGACTTGACAATTTTATTTGAGAGATCTCTGAATGCTGATATGAGATTTACCTTTCAAAGCAACACTAACATTTACAAAAAAGAAGTCTTTCTATGAAGAGAAAGAGCCAGAAAGTGCCTGTTGAGTCCATCCACTTATTTCAGTAAGGACTGGTCTCTATCTTTTCTCAGCTATTTACTGAAATAAACTTTGTTTTCAATTTACTCCTTCTACAGACAATCTCTGACTACAGAATGTTACAGCTTTGTGATATCACCAAAACAAGTGAAATTCTCTTCAAAACAATAGTCTCATGAAAATAATTTTCTCAGCCATTACTGAAAGCGTGGCAAAATGTTAGTAAAATACCAGTTTGTTTTTTTTTTTACTTAAGTAGTGATTTGTGTCACTACCTGCCAGTGAAGAATGCAGACCTCTGTATATTTAGCTGCACCAAGCCACTTTTTGCATGTGTTTGTGTATTTTACTTCTTGAGCATGGCATTCAAAACTTCTTGAGCATGGCATCTTTTGACTCAGAGCGCTCAGCAGCTTTTCAGCACCTTTTCCCTCCTGTTTATATGGTTTGAAATAAACTAAGATGCTCCAGTTTGAGTAAAATGTGAAAACTGGGGTGAAGTATTTCTTCTCTGTACAAAATCTGGAGTACTGTGTTCAGTTTTGGGCTTCTCAGCTCAAGAGGGACAGAGAACTTCTGGAGAGTCCAGCGCAGGACCACCAAGATGATCAGGGAACTGGCACATCTTTCAGACAAGGAAAGGCTGCGGGAACTGGGGCTGTTCAGTCTAGAGAAGAGGAGACTGAGAGAGGATCTTATTAACATTTACAAATATGTAAATGATGGGTGTCAGGAGGTTTGGGCATCCCTTTTTTTTCTGTGGTATCTAGCAACAGGACAAGGGGTAATGAGATGAAGCTGGAACACAAAAAGTTCCATTTAAATATAAGAAAAAGCTATTTTACGGTGAGGGTGATGGAGCCCTGGCACAGGCTGCCCAGAGGGGTTGTGGAGGCTCCTTCCTTGGAGGTCTTCAAGACCCACCTGGACATGTTCCTGTGCAACCTGATCTAGGTGGACCTGCTTCTGCAGAGGGGTTGGACTAGATGATCTGTAAAGGTCCCTTCAACCCGTACCCTTCTATGATTCGATGTTTCTATTGTATTCTTAGTCTTGTTGATTATAATATTGTATTGCCAGTCCTAGTGATTGTGATATCGATAGACTACGCATGTGGTGTGGTGTAAAATTCATACCCTTGTGTCTGTGGTCAGTTTCTGTAGGTTTTGTAAGTCTTTGCTTAACAGGTTTTAAACACTTTACTGAACACTTTCCGTAATTATTTAATTTCTTTGTCTTGTTGTGTTTTTTCTCCCTGCTCTGCTTAGACTGAATTTATACTTCAAGTTTTTTATTGTTAGAGATCCATTTGAAAGACTCATTTCTGCATTTAAAGACAAGTTTGTGCACAATCCTCGATTCGAACCTTGGTACCGGCACGAAATTGCTCCCGGCATCATCCGTAAATACAGGAAGAATCGCACAGAGACCAAAGGGCTGCAGTTTGAGGATTTTGTGCGCTACCTGGGTGACCCAAATCACCGCTGGCTGGATGTTCAGTTCGGTGACCACATCATTCATTGGGTAACGTACGTGGAACTCTGCGCCCCTTGTGAGATCACGTACAGTGTGATCGGACACCATGAAACCTTGGAGGACGACGCTCCCTATATCTTGAAAGCAGCTGGCATAGACCATCTGGTGTCATACCCCACGATCCCGCCAGGCATAACGGTGTACAACAGAACAAAAGTAGAGCGGTATTTTTCAGGCATTAGCAAGAGAGACATAAGACGCCTCTACGCACGGTTCGAAGGGGATTTTAAACTCTTTGGTTATCAGGAGCCAGATTTCTTGCTCAACTGACACCTAGGATAAGCTCTGAAGAAGTGTCTCATGGATTAATCTAAACCTGTGTGAATACCAGCTGCAACACTGACAGAGCCAAGAGTGACCATTTGTTTTCCAGCTTTTTGATGTCGCTCCATTTTTCAGTGAAAAATTTGTCATATGAACAAGTAGGGGCTTATGGTTGTTGTTTACTGACCATGTTTTCAACACCTGACATTGCAATCTGTTAGGAATGAAATCTCTGTTATCTGAAGTACAGAATTCCACTTCTGCCCTCTTCCCTTCAGGAAACAAAGAGGAGGCAAAAATGGGCTGTGATCATCCCCTCCCTCTCCCAGACAGAATGCCATTTTTAAAAGGTTGTGAAGTATTTATAAAGATGGCAGTTTCACTAAAGGTTAACTCTGACATGTGGGTGAACTTTGTGATTCATGCTCATGAGAAAGGCATGTAGCTTCCCATGAGCTTTGAAAATGAGAGGCCAGCACAGGACTAAAAATTGATTAAATGCTTGACAAGTAAAATCATCTAGGCTGCTATAATAACAGTAATGCTGATCTAATCCCATTTTTGTTTGTCACAGAATGAACCTAATTAGACAGAAGCTTTAGAAGTGTTGAAAAAAAAATGGAGCTGGTTCCAGAGTCCAGTTGTCTTTGTATTTTTGTCAAGTGTTTACTATACTTACTACTGGCCTATTGAGCCTCATAATTCCACTTTGATTTTCAAAATGTTATTCAACTCCTGGCTACGTAAGCTATCTGAGAAACACCAGATGCCAGTGAGGCAGAGAAGAAATGTGAAACTGCTGGGGAAACTATAAGGAAAAATGATTTAAAGTAAGGGATTAATTTTATTTGTGGGAGCACATATAAAAGCCACAAGATGCTCTCTAAATATCACACAATTTAACCTGTTTTGTTTTGTAACAGTTCAGATTATTAAAGAAGCTACAAAGGCAGGATGTCATACGAAGGAACTGCTAGAGTTACTCAAATTAACGATCTGCCTTGTTCAATGTTCATTACCTCAGAAAACAGAACGTTTAAGCCCTTCTGAAAATTCATCCCCCTCCTGCTAAAGGAGACAGGTTGAATCCCTGACTTTTTCCAGTGATTCACTGCCATGATGTCCCAATGCAAAAACGCCCAATGTTTGTGTTACTGATGGGGTGAGTTGGTAACTGGCCAGGAGTCACTTAAAATTGTGTGCTCATTTTATACATTAAAAGAAGAAAACCAGAACTGAATGAATGCAGTCAACATGGTTGCCTGTGCTTGCATTTTGTCTCAACGTCTTGTTTGAGTTCACCAGCAATAAAAACCGTTGCCCTGCCATCTCATCACATGGGCCAGGGGCGAGAGAGACTGAGACAGACGCCACGTACCTGAAATAAAGGAATTGCTCTGTCACACTGAGCATGTGAACTGTATGTTTAAAATCTTAGTCCTGAAAGATTAATTTTCAGATCAGGATAACGTTGCTGGCTAGAAATGCTTATGATAGCCAGGGCTATGGAATCTGCTCTCAAGTCCAGCCACAGTATGTTTTCGGTAGCTTCCTGTATAAATACAGAGAAGCATCTTGCTGTGCCAAGCTGACATGAGCTGCCAACCACAAAAAGGAAGTCCTATTGTAGCTGGAAGTGATTTTAGAGAAATCTCAACAGACTAATGGAAATAAAAGGGAGAATCATTAACTGGGCATGGTTAGCAAGAGAATAGTTCCAGGTGGAACTTTTGTTTGTTGGGTTTTTTTAAGCAATGATTACAGTGCCCTAACTTGTTAGTTCTTAACCACTGATAAAAAAGATGTTAACAGCTCCAGGTTTTTCTGTGGTTTTCTTAATATGGGACCTTAGCAAAATGTACTGTTAAACGCATTTTGGAGCTAATGAGCTGACTGATTACCTCTCTGACGATTTAAAATGTAACAGTGTGAATAATGTATAGTGGATTCAGGCCTTAAAGTTTAATTCTAATAAAGTAAAATTGTTTTCCTCTGAAAACATAAGCTACTGATCACACAGAATGCCAATGTATGGGTTTTGTTTTTCTTGGTGAATTTACTTAATGTGTCAACGGCTTCAAAATTGGCAGGTGGAAATATTAAGTAATAATAGGGGTTTTTTTTCTAATAGCTTTCTCTGTGTTGAGTTCTCTTGAGCATCTGACAAAAAATGTGGGCAGACCTATGGAGACACACAGGCAGAGATGTGTACTGCTCTCCCAGCTCTGTGCCCCTGCACTTTTCAGGCTGGCACTGGAAAACTCATTACTATTTCTTCAATTCAAACTCACACTTTCAGTGATACCCTGCTGAGATACATTTTCTTTCTAAAAGTGCAGAGTTTTTTCCTCACATGGCTGAAATAATCATGGCATGGTTTTGGCATGAGCCTTGCAGAAGCTCGGATGACATGAAAGCCCTTGGTGAGGTATGGTGCGGTTCTGCTTCTGTTGGTCTGGTGTGGGTAGGGTGGCCAGAGCATACTATGTCAGGAAAGAGCCTCTTGCCATGCTAGCTGTGATGAGTTAAATGCTTGTGTTTTGGTTTAGCGTAATTGTACTCCGTACAAGGCTTTTACAAATTTAGCCCCAGTGGCATGCAGGAACGTCATTTGACTGTTGGGATGTCATTTGCATACCACTTTCAAAGTGCAGGTGATAGTTATGTTGTATTTTGCAAAACTGCTGGCCCAGATTGTTACTTCTCTTTTCTTACTGCTGTTACAGCTTCAGAAAACAAGCTTGTATCCTTATTTTCTGCATGTGCATTTCTTTCTGTTTTCTCTCCTTATCAGCTTTTGAATCCTCTGGCCCATTTTAAACACATTTTACAGAGGAATGTCGAGCTCTTAGGAATAGTGAGTTGCAGTAATCTTGAAAATAGGAGAGAAAAGGTTGTCTGTATTTCAGAGGGCCTGTGTTGTGTGATACTTCAGGGGAAAGCAGAGGCAGGAAACTTGAGTTTTAGCGCTTCTTGCGCATCACGGAGCTCCTTTATACTCATGGACTCCTTTCTGTAGTGCTCTGAGTCTGGCCTCTGATCTCAGCTATCCAAGACAAAAATAATGAATTAAATGTATTTGTGGGTTTGTTATCTTCGCATTCTGTAGAAAATGAAGCACACTTCTAGAGATCAGATGAGTAGGAGGAGATGTTTTTGAGGTTTTGGAGGTTTTTTTTTTCTTCCTTGTGAAAATGGATCCAGAATTCACTTGCTTTAAGGCACCAACTTTAAGGACAGTGCCTACCCTCTTTTCTTTTAACTTTAGCACACAGTGCCTTATCACCAGCATGCTTTCTAATCACTTGCCACGAAGATGTTTTTCTGTAGATAAAATATAGGTGCTATTTCTTATTTTGGGAACTGCTTCTTAAAAGAAGTGGCACTCCTAAAGTGGCCTGAAAATATTTATTTTTCACAGATAAGCATGTTGTTTTCCTATTTGTGCTTAGATGCTGCCCCGTTTGCACTAAGGGTAGCAGCCTCCTACTGCTATCATTTGTCTCTGTTCCTCAGATCAAGGAAGCAATCAGACAGCTCTGGCTTTCGTGTAACATTACTTTTTCCTTGAGGTGTTAATAACTTTGTTGGCTGGGAAAGCCACCTTTGATCTTATCTGTGCTCCAGAAAGTTTGCCGAGAAAAAAAAAAGCGATTACATAGGGATTGTTTAAACTTATGTTCCCAGATGAAAAAGAGTGTCTCATCTGCCTGTATCTGATATTCCTTAATTGACAGAGAGAGGGCGAATGTTCTTTCTGCTTAATGGCCTTATCGTGATTTACACTAAGCCCCCATCCTATTGTTATGGTAATGCGAAGGGACCTGGAAGAAGGTGTAAATTCAATGTGTGCTTATTTTAAACACGAGGATGTAAAGGAAGATTGACGCAAGAACTGGGCCCTGAAGATGTATCGTGGCTGATTGCTTGTTCTGTGCCATCTGCAGAGGGCTGGCGTAGTTTCTTTGTGGCCTGCGCTTGAGAAGATTTATGGAAGGTAGAAAGAGGCTTGTGGGTGGTGGAAAATTCCCTTTCGGCCCAAGTTAGCTGTGCGTGTTCCTGGGCCGCTGCTCTGGGGAAGGTTTTAGAAGGAAATGATCCTATTAGCAGCAGAGCCTGCAGTGCTGGGGCTGGCAAGTGCAGAGTGCCTCCCTCCCTGCTGGAGGAGGGAGGGGGGGAAGGAAGGAGGGAGTTTGCCTGGTGCTGATGTGCGCAGCCGACTTTGGTGCTGCCTCACGTAAATCTCTGGTTTTGTGCTTTCGATGCAGTTGTGCGCAGCCAAGCTGTCCTATTGCTTCCCCATGCGTGGCAGCAGCCTGAGGTGCTTTGTCTTGTCCCCACCAGAGCAGATTTGTAAGGCCTGCAGCCTGTTTTGTCAGGCTGTAGGAGACATTTCCCCTATGAAGCGAACAGCGCCAGGCCTGCAGCCGGTGGCAACAGGCTGGTGTAAGCACAGAAGTGGTGCTGTTTGGGGCTACCTACTATAAAATCATATTTTTTCTCCTTTTAATCCAAGCAGGAGCAAAAGGGGGGGAAAAAAAATATGTATGTTTGCTTTGACTCATAAAAACAAACCGCACTGCTAGAAATCCCAGGCTGGTAAATGCAGGCAAGGCAGTGTCTGGGAGAGCAACGCTGAAGAAAGCTGTGGGCAGTTGTTTTAAAGTCCTCTGGAGATGCTGGACTCAGTGTTGAAGGAAAGTTGCTGAAGCTTTTTGGGAGGTGTTAGAGGAGCAAGCATGCTACCCTGTATGGCGTATGTGCATGCCAGAGGTGCAGCTGCCAATGGGACAGCACACACATGGCAGGCTGAGAGCATGAAGCATCTGCTGTGGTGGTCTGTTTGAAATCATAGGAAGGGCTGGCAGGGGAGAGGGGGGCATCTACTTTCTTGTGTTTTGAATGGCTCCCAGGAAGGTTTTACAGCAAGTAATGATCACTTTGGATGCACTTATTTTACTCTCCTTCTACTTTAAGCGTTTTGTGGAGTAAGAACTGGCTCTTTGCACTTACTCTATTTCCTAACTGTTCTTTGCAACATTTGTACTTGGGAAAAGAGAGCGAGGAAGGAGACTCAGCAAACACTCTGGAGATAACAAGAGATCACAGGACTCTGAAGTGGACCTTTTAGTTGTATGCCTCTGTCCATAAGCTTCTTTCATCTGCCAGTGTCTGTTTTCCTTTCATTATCTTTTCAGTCTACCCCTCTGCTGTAAAACTCATTGGGGTATGTCTTTCTGACTGAAGTTATGGATTTAGCAACTTGTGAGGCAAAAGATTAGGGACAGAATTGCAGCAAAAAAAGAAAGAAGCAGCATGATGAAGGGGCTTCCACGTCCCCTCTCACAGTTCCACATCATTCACTCTCTTTTGTGTACTCTTGTTTTGCTGTTTTTCTCAGCCTTTTGGTTAAGGCCACATGTAGTGTAGGTGGCTTTCCCATTGATGTCACTTTCTGTTCTGTGGTGTCATCAGGATAGGTTCTTGGAGGTTAGACCTTTGCCATCAGGCATTACACGGTTGCACAGCAAAGAGGAAGGAACGGTGTTATTTCTTTGCTTTCTACACTGTGGCAGCATGTTGCTTTACTTCTTTTGACTTCTAGACACATTATAAACTTTGTTTTACTTTTCTGGAAGCCAGCTAGTGATGACAGTGTTTTAGTCAGTTTTTAATCTCAGCACATCGTTTAAATGTATCTATGTGTGAGAGCAAGGTACTGCAGTAAATTGTAACTGGGTTTTGTGGATTTAGTATTGACTTAATAGATTATTGGAAATGCCATTCTGATGGGAAACAACTTTCATGCCTTACTGCTATCTCCATGTAATAGTCTATCATATGATTGCTTGCCAGTCAGGGAAAAATCGCTTCATTAGACAGTGATACTTTCTTATTGCAATCCACTTACCAATGGATTTGGGGCTTAAAATACAGCATGGTAGATTTTCTTTATGAGCTTCTGTCCTGAAGTAGTGTTGGCAGAGTTTTCTTATTTCCATTATTTTGGGACCTCTTTTCTGCAGCTTCTGGTTGGAACAGTCTCAGGTTCAAACACTTTGCATTGTAAAGTAGGTAATTGAGCTGTAGGTAGGCCAGAAGGACAATGTGAAGGCTTTAATGAAGAGCTGTAAGCCAGCAGCATAACATGGCTGTGAGAAAGCTGCCACCTGATTCTGCAGTCATGCAGATAAATCTTTCCAGTAATGGTCAATAAATATGATGACTAAGGCTGTGGAGAGGTCTCGCCTTGACCCTGTGTCCAGTTCACTGGGGGTGGATCTAGCAGAGATGCAGAGAGGGACTGCTGGTGTTTGGCTGGAACAAAGAGCCTGCCTCCTAGGCAGCAAGCCAAACTTGTTTAGCCTAAGAAAGGAGAAGGGGATGTAACTGCTGTAAAACCTGTACTGGGGGAAATGAAGGAGTGGGAGAAGCTCACATCCAAAGGAGGGGAGTGAGAAGACAATACAGTGCCAAAGACAAACCACTCTGAGTGGGCCAGTTTCCAGCTGAGGCTGGAAACTGGGAAGAAGTTTCCTGCCCTGAGGCAGGTGAGGCCAATCTCATACCACCAAGTACATCCAGTCCATTCTTGTATGCCAAGAGGTGGGCTACAGCTATGCAGCTATTGCCGTGTCCTGCCTCCTTTAGCACATGTTAATCATATTTGGAGATGATGGAAGAAATATAAAATGTTTATTATTTGACAGGAGTGTGGAGTTAATTCCCTAGCTTTGTTTCTGTGGTGGAAAGCTTATTGTACTTGCCCCTGTGTGTGTTTGAATTGGATGTCTGACACAAACTGAAGGGACTTGATAGGAAATGAGAGAAGGGAAGGAGTAATCATGAAGTAACGTTTACATTTAAATCTTTTGGGATCCTCAGTCCCTCTCCTTTCCTAATCCAAGGGAGAGGTTAGGCAGCACACTAGAACTAGTCCTCTGCTCCAAATCCAGATATCCCATCTCTGACTGGCCAGAGTGAGTGGCCAGATGGACTTGACTGCCAGCGTGGCACAAATGCACTCAGATGTCTGTGCAGTGGTGTTGCTCAGGAGGGCCTCTAGACACCACTACTGCAGGCTCTGACGATCCCTCTCAAATAGGTATCACCTCCTGAAAATCAGTCACGAGGCTTCAATTCTCCTTTCCCATTGCTGCAGGGGAGAATAACGAGCACTTTCTGCAGAGGGGAACTGCCTTCCTCAGATGTGAACCAGCTGTCAGTGGGAGGATAACTTACCAAATAAGCTTTATTGACGACTGCGCCCTGTAAACAAAACTTTTTGTATGAGATGAAGATATTTGTAACATGTTTAGAGAAAGGTGAAAAGCTCCTGTAGGAGATAGGAGTAAAATATTAATGTCTCTATTATCAGCAGATACCTTTAAAAAGACAATTTTAACCTCCGGGTTCAGACACACAGAGAGAACTTAGCATGTAGGCTGCCAGTGCTTACGGCTAACACAGATTATGCTGAATACTGTCAAGAGCTACACTTGATGCATTATTTTAATTTTGCCCTGACGCACGCATGATCAGAAGTGTATGTGTTTGCAAAGCAATGCGGCAACCTGACACTCCAGACTGCGAGCAATGCTTTCATTAGCCACTTGAAACTTTGACACGTGGTCGAGGGCTTTCTTTGTAATGTATTATTCTGTATTATTCATATTGAGTCTGCTGGGCACTTCGAGCTAAAGGCATAGAATGCTATGATTGATTTAGTACAATTTCTGCTCTACCTGAGAGGGCAGGCAAGGGTGAGAGTCAGAAAACCTGGGATTTCATGGGGTTACTTCAGTTTTGCTTTGTTTAATGCCTGTGTATTTGAGGTGAGTCCTGCAAGTGCACCTGTCTTCAACTTGGATGAGCTTTCAAACAGCTTAAGGCATTTGACTGATGTATTTTCTTTTGCAATACGCAGATGATAGTGTCAGCTGCAATCAGGTTTCCTAAATGCTTTCTTTGTAAATCTCTGGCTTTGATTACCTATAATTTTTCTGAATGTTTCTCAGAGCTGAAATGGTTATCCCACTTCTGGGAATACTCTTTAGGAAAATTCTGCAGGTTGTTTTGTGCTCTTGATGGGAAAAAAAATCTTGGTGTGATCTCTTGCAAGGGATGAAGGACTTAAATCTCAGTGGAAAGGTGAAATTGCTTTGTTGTTTGAAATGTGCCTTTTGCTGTTCATATGATTAAAAACATAGGGGGAATGACAAATTTTTGAAGAATTTGGGCCATACAAACTGGGAACAGCCCTAGAGCTGGATGGTGAGGGTATGACCTGTCCTGGCCTGCGCATGGTGAAGAAGTCTCTTCCATCAATCACTCCTCCTCACTGCAACAGCCTACTGCAGCCTCAGGTGCAGGACCCAAGTAGTGGGCCACTGGGGACCAGAGGGGCGAGGATAAATTGGGAGGAATCTGGGATGTAAGCACGGATAAGGAGACTGAACACTTCAGGGAAGTTATAGGGCTGAAATCTAAGCTGGTAGGAGACAGAGGAGAAGCAAAGGATTGATTATGTGTTTTGCCAATGGATGGAGTCAGCACAAAAGACACAGACACCAAGTTTAAAAGGAAATGGGCTTATTTTACTTTAGTTTAAAGCAGCAGAGAGATCAAGCAAGGTAATGCACCTAATCAGTATTATACTGAAAATTTCATAGTGATTAAGAGAGATGCATCACCTTAATACATAATCGTCATCCAGATCTGCAGTTGATGGGGAGCCCTGGTTGCAGTGAGGATTTGGAGAGCCTGTCCTGCCAACTGGGAGTTCCTACACAATGCATCCTTCCTTAGGTGAGGTCCCCAAGTTGCTGCAAGAAGGTCTGGCTTTTCATGGTGTTGAATAAACAAAGTTACATAATTTCAAGTGCAGAAACATCTGTTTTCATTCTCCTCTTGGATTCCGCCCAAAGCCTGGCCGGGGCTCAAGTAGGAACCAAGGGAGTTTATTTATTTGGCTTTGACCATATAGTTCCAAACAAGGCCAGATACCTGGTTTCATAGCCTTAACAACTGGCCTCTAATATGGAAAAGTATATATATTTTCATGGCATTTAATCTACACTACATATTTCGCTAATGATTGGATAACGATGTTATATGATGTTTGGTTGTGAGGTTTATCTGGAGGTCAGTTTCAGTTCGGGGCCTATTGTTCAGGCCTCAGTACCTCACTGTGGGAGAAGGCTTGCACTAAGAACTTGCGAAGGATACTGTAGCTGATAAGACTTGCTTTGCTTTTTGCCTTTTTTTTTTTTTTTTTTTGTCACATGCTTGTGTGGAGCTGCTTTCTGCGTGGTAATGGAGGGAGGAGGCTGCAGTGCTGTCCTTGTAAACTGTTCTTGAAACATCCCCCCGGCTCTGAAGTAGACCCACCTGCTGCCTGTCTGGGCCAGTCTGGCACCTCTGCCATCACTATTTAAGAAGGGAAATTTGTAGTGCGTTGGAGGAAGTGTAAGGGTAGGGCAAGTTGGAGGTGACCACATGGACCCCACAGTCAGAGAAGAAGGAAGGAAGAAGGAGTGTCAAACCAGAGACTCCTCTGTAAGTTGTGGCGAGAACACAGGCTCTGCCCCTGCAACCCATGGAGGGCAATGGCAGGACTGAGAGCCACCAGCAGCTCCAAGTGAGTGCGCCCAGACGGGCAAGAGACTGTATGAGGAGGTGGCCATGGCGCAGGCTGTGCTGGAGAGCCTGTGGGCCCCAGAGACTCACATGAGAGGTGGAGAGGAGCCACGGTCTTTGGGATGAATGCACATGGGCCCATACAGGGCTGCCTGGCCTGTGAGGGACCTTGCGGAGGAGCCATCATGAAAGTACTGACTGAAACCCCCATTCCCTGACCCCTGATCTGTTCAGGGGTCAGGACCTAGGATCAGGACTCTGAGGCCAGGAAGAGGGGAGGGGTGAGGGGAAGGTGATCTTAAAGGGCTGCTTGTGCTCTTCATTGTATCCCTCTGTGGTGTTTTCTGTTTGTTATGTTTTTAGTTGTTGATGGATTACATTAATTTCTGTTTTCTTCCCCAAGTTGAGTAGTCCGGGAACCATAAAGTGACAATTGAGCCCTCCCTGTCCTTAGGGCGTTACAAAGGCCCTCAGTACTTATGGCTGATAGTGGCCTTTCGTCCCTTAGATGCAACTAAACTATGACGGTTTTTTTTGGACCTATGTCTACAAATTTGCATTCAAGAAGTGCTGAGTTTGCAACAGCTGGTACAAAAGGCTGGAAGATGACAAAATTAGGGGCTTCCCCTGCCTTTCTCACCCACGCTTCTTAGCATTGGAGTTACGTTTTCTATATTGTCACATGCTATTTTTTCACAGAATTCATGTCTCTTTCATTGTACTGGAGAGATGGGGGCTCCTGGCTTGATCATGGTCTTGAAGAAGAGTAAGATGCCTGTGGCTCTGCTTTGTTACCTCTTGCAGAAAACAGAAGGTGGATACTGATAGAGAGGAGAGCTGCCTGAAGAAAAAAGATAGGGTTACAATCTGCCGTCAGTTGCTACAAAAGTTTTGCATGACTCTAATTAAGTCATCTAATACTGACTTCTCACAGCTGAAGTCACTGGTTACAGGTTCCTCATTCTCTCAACCACAAGTCTTGGGATATGACTTGCATGAGCCCTTTTTGTTCCCAGCCGCAATTGAAATCAGGCTGTAGTCTGAACATAATATTCAATCACGCTTTAGATGTCTCAGCTGATGCTCCAAAATGGATGAGTCTCCACTCATAAGGCAGGGTTAAAACATGTTCCTTCCCCTCACAGGCATTTTGGGAAAATAATTACTGTCTGAAAAACTCTACAGGAATAGAAAAGAGGAGGAGTTTTCTCAGTCCTGCTCTGGGCAGTGTCATATAAACGTGACCTGAAGGACAAAACGAGTCATGGAAAAGGTGCCCAGCCACAGAAGAGGAGAGGCAGCCATAATGCAGAGATGTGAGGGGACAAGTTAGGGAGCTAGGACTGGTAGGCACATTTGCCTAGAGGCCAGAGTGGCCAGTGTTAATGTTGGCTGTGAAATTATAGTCTGTCCAGTACATGTCTTGGTACAAGTGTGAGTCAGGAGTGTGCTTGTGAAACCAAGCTGAGGACTGGTCACTCCTTTGATTTGCAGGTTAACCTACCTTACTCCTGGGACATGAGAACTGGCCTTCTTAGTTGAACAAGAGCACCCAAAATGTCCTCCTGAAGGGAAACACTGCAAGTGTGGATGTAGCTTCCTCAGTGCCTTTGGCTCTGCAGATTGGCTCCTCTTGGGCCTCATCACTTGGCAGTATGAATAAAGCCCTATGATCTCTCTTTGTATATTTATACCTGTTTTGACCACTTAAACTTTAGTGCTACTGAACTTTTAACGGTGACTGTGATGAGTTTATGAGGAGCTGGTTTTTGCTCAGTAACAGGGGAAGTGGGCTGCAGTGCTTTCCCTGTAAACAGCTCACAAAACTTCCCATGGCTCTGAGTTTGGACCCACCTGTAACCCGGCTGGGCAGTCTGGTACCTCTGCCATCACTATTTAAGAGGGGAAATTTGTAGTGCATAGAAGGAGATGGAAGGGCAGGGCAATATGGAGATGACCATACAGACCCCACAGACAGAGGAGGAAGGGAAGAGGAGAAGTGTCTGACCACAGACCCCCCCTGCAGCCCATGGTGAGAAAGCAGCTGTTTCCTGCAACCCATGGAAGGCACTGGCAGGACTAATTATTACCAGCAGCTCTGGGAGAACTCCGTGCTAGAGGGGATGAGTGTAGTGGACTCCGTGCCAGAGGGGGTGAGAGTTGGAGATCCCATGTCAGAAGAGGCAAGAGTTGTGGACTCTAGCCCAGAGGAAATGGAGAGGAGCTGCAGCCCTCAGAATGAACACACATCAGAGCAGCCTGTGCAGGGCTGCCTAGCCTGTGAGGGACCCCATGCTGGAGCAGGGAGGACCAATGAGGAGCCCACCTGCCCTGAGGAGAGACAAGCAGCAGGAGCTATCAGGAAAAGACTGACTGAACCCTCCCATTCCTTGCCTCCCTGAGCTCCTCAGCAGAGGAGGAGATATAGACATTGGAATCAGGGCTCTGAGCTTGGCAAGAGGAAAGGGGTGAGGGGAAGGAGATCTTGAAGGGGCTGGTTGCACTTTTCATTATTTTCCTTATTTTATATTGCTTTTGGTTGGGTATTTCTGTTTGGTTTGGTTTGTAAAATAAATTTTTAATCTGTTGATGGCAGATTAAATTAAGTTTCATTTTCTTCTCCAAGTCAAATAGTCTTGTCTGTTTTGCCCAGGATCGTAAGTGGCAACTGAGCCCTCCCAGTCCTTAGGGAGTTCCAAAGTCCCCTGGAACTTATGTCTGATCATGGTCCTTTGCTCCTGAATAAGCCTAAACTATGACAGTGACTTTGCAGCTTTGACACTCAAGGCTGGCTTTGGGAAGCAGAGAGTTGGTATGACATACACAAACAGCCTGTCATGGTTTTGTCCAGCCAGCAATGAAGCACCACACAATCTTTTGATCACTGCTACTCATCCACCCTTGTAGTGGTTTAGCCTGGTGTCCACCA